>CAUJNA010000313.1:0-60000 GCA_963377175.1 Effrenium voratum | reverse complement strand
TGCGTGGGTGCGTGGGTGCGTGGGTGCGTGGGTGCGTGGGTGCGTGGGTGCGTGGGTGCGTGGGTGCGTGGGTGCGTGGGTGCGTGGGTGCGTGGGTGCGTGGGTGCGTGGGTGCGGGTGTGCGGGTGTGTGGGTGTGTGGGTGTGTGGGTGTGTGGGTGTGTGGGTGGGTGGGTGGGTGCGGGTGCGGGTGCGGGCGCGGGCGCGGGCGCGCGGGTGTGCGGGTGTGCGGGTGTGCGGGTGTGCGGGTGCGCGGGTGCGCGGGTGTGCGGGTGTGCGGGTGTGCGGGTGCGGGTGCGGGTGCGGGCGGGCGGGCGTTTGTGTGCGTGCACGTGCTTGCCCGCACTTGCGCGCATTTGCACCACATGTGTGCCCGTGCGCACACGCGTGTGTAATCGTGCCTGGTGTTTGCGCGCACGTGTGCGTGTGTGTGTGTGTGTGTAATCGTGCCAGTCCGCTCTTGTGCGTACATGAGTTTGCATGTTTGTATGTGCGTGCGCGCACGTGTGTACGTGTGTGTGTGTGTGTGTGCATTTGCAAGCGTGTGCCTCCGCATGCAAAGCGTGGGCGTGCGTGGGTGCCTGCGTGGGTGCGTACGTGCGTGGGTGGGTCGGTGGGTGGTAGGTGGATGTGGCTGTCTTTTGTAAGATTGGTGTCTGCGTGTGTGTGTGTGTGTGTGGCTGGCGTGCGTATGTGTGTGTGTGTGGTTGGTATGTTTGTGTGTGGTTGGTGTGTGTGTGTGTGTGTTTGTGTTTGTGTGTTTGTGCGCTTGTGTGTTTGTGCCTTCGTGTCTTTGTGTGCTTCTGTGCTTGTGTGCTTGCGCGCTTGTGCGCTTGTGTGGTCGTGTGCTTATGTTCTTTATGCTCGCGTGCTTGTGTGCGTGTAGGCTTGTTTGCTTGTGTGCTTTTGTGCCTGTGTGCTTGTGTGCTTTTGTGTACTTGTGTGTGTTTGTGTGTTTTGTGTTTGTGTGTTTGTGTGTTTGTGTGTTTGTGTGTTTGTGTATTTGTGTTTGTGTGCTTATATGTTTGTGTTTGTGTGTGTGTGTGCATGTGTGGGTCTGTGTGTGTGTGTGTGTTTGAGTGTTTTTGTGTGTGGGTTTGTGTGTTTGTGTGTTTGTGTGTTTGTGTGTTTGTGTGTTTGTGTGTTTGTGTGTTTGCGTGTTTGTGTGTTTGTGTGTTTGTGTGTTTGTTTGTTTGTGTGTTTGTGTGTCTGTGTGTTTGTGTGTTTGTGTTTTTGTGTGTGTGTGTGTGTGGGTTTGTGTATTTGTGGGTTTGTGGTTTGCGTGTTTATGTTTATTTGAGGGTACCGCTTTAACCTCGGTTTCAGGGGAGATTCACAAGGAAAACTATGATTTCGAGGGTGGGGGTCCCCCTTTTGAAAGCAATGAACTGAAAGCGCATAACCGAGCCAGCCAATCTTTTTGTTTGATCAAGAGGCATGCGACAGATGTCGTGCCCGTCAAAGGAAGGAAGCCTGAATTTTGGTGTCTCTCAAAATTACTAGTTCAGTTCGAGGTTTGTTTTGGTACGCTCGCGCTGAACCCGTCTGTCACGACCACCGGGAAGGTTCCGGGTGCCCGGCTCCAGCAGACGTAGGCTGGATGCAAAGAGTGGCAAGGATCCATAGGCCTTGGGTGGCAAATGGCTGTGCTAGGGTCCCATTTTGCGGGTTGGTTGCAGTGGAAACCAAAAAAAACGCCGCCCAGTTCTAGAGGCATCCTATGTTTCCCCTTCAAACATGTCAAGAGGCCAAACATCGCGATGTTCAAATCCACATGCAAAAAATGTGGGCATCCCCCTCAGTTTCCTCTTGGATTTGGCTCACTTTCAGTTGCAGCCTGAAAAATCACCAAGCAAAACGGAGCCCCCCCGAGACAAAGCCTTGCCAAGTCTCATGAGCTGATGCCGCTGCCGGAAGGCATCACCTCTGGTGATGGCCTCACGTTCTCATGCGTTCCCGCTCGCATATCCACAAACAAACCGGGGTCCACTTGGAGAACTGGCTTCAATAAAGAATTGATTGCTGGGATTGCCGTGAGACTATGGCGCTTACCCTGCTTTTTAGTTGACTGGTTGTATTATCTTGGTGATTGCTGTGGCCTCGCTTCGCACTGCTTATTCAGCAATGTGTGCCTGGATGCATTATCCAGTCGATCAATGACAGGAACAGGCTTGCGCCTCCGGCTTTTACTTTTCGCGGTCCGATTTTTGCCTTCGATCGGAGTCCTGACATCCCAAGCATGTCAGCGATTTTTGCTGCATGGCCCCTGCTTAGTCCCACATCCAACATCGAACAATGCACATCAGCCACTCCCCTGACAACCTCATATCAAAAATGCTATACCCATCACCAAAACCATGAGCAAAGAAGGATTTCTGACGTGCAAACAATAATACCGAGGTGATGTACAAATATATCAAGCCCAAGTGTGCCAAAGACATGCTTCGTGGAAAACTCTCGCAACGTTGGTGGCAACTACATTGAGCCCTTCCTTATCACTGTCAGGACGTGCTTTTCGTTCCAACCGCACGCCTACCTTTCAAGACCTTTGCTTTTCAACTAGAGCCCATCTTGCGGGTTTTCTCAATAATCACTTTTTGGAGGGGGGCCCTTCCTTTTTCAACCTAGGTGGAAGCTTAGGACCCCAAAAAAGCAAGAACGAAGAGACGCCACGTCCGCGCGTCCGGCGCCTCGGGCTTCAAGGCCACGCCTATAACTTCGCTCCCGTTTGGAGCCAGACTCCGCCGTGCCAAAATGTGAACTGCGTCGCTCGAGTTGCGAAAGAGTTGCGAAAGAATTGATTGAATTGAATAAATTGGTGGCGCAACAGGGTGACGGAGTGACGGAGTGACGGAGTGACGGAGTGACGGAGTGACGGAGTGACGGAGCGGCGGAGCGGCGGAGCGGCGGAGCGACGGAGTGGCGGAGTGGCGGAGCGGCGGAGCGGCGGAGCGGCAGAGCGGCGGAGTGGCGGAGCGGCGGAGTCACGGAGTCGCGGAGTCACGGAGTCGCGGAGTCACGGAGTCGCGGAGTCACGGAGTCCCGGAGTCACGGAGTCCCGGAGTCACGAGGTGACGGAGTGACGAGGTGACGGAGTGACGAGGTGACGGAGTGACGAGGTGACGGAGTGACGAGGTGACGGAGTCACGGAGTCGCGGAGTCACGGAGTCGCGGAGTCACGGAGTCCCGGAGTCACGGAGTCCCGGAGTCACGAGGTGACCGAGTGACGAGGTGACGGAGTGACGAGGTGACGGAGTGACGAGGAGACGGAGTGACGGAGTGACGGAGTGACGGAGTGACGGAGTGACGGAGTGACGAGGAGACGAGGTGACGGAGTGACGGAGTGACGGAGTGACGAGGTGACGGAGTGACGAGGTGACGGAGTGACGAGGTGACGGAGTGACGGAGTGACGGAGTGACGGAGTGACGGAGTGACGGAGTGACGGAGCGGCGGAGTGACGGAGCGTCGGAGCGGCGGAGCGGCGGAGCGGCGGAGCGGCGGAGTCACGGAGTCGCGGAGTCACGGAGTCGCGGAGTCACGGAGTCGAGGAGTCGCGGAGTCACGGAGTCGCGGAGTCACGGAGTCGCGGAGTCAATGAGTCGCGGAGTCACGGAGTCACGGAGTCCCGGAGTTCACTGAGTCCCGGAGTCACGAGGTAACGGAGTGACGAGGTGACGGAGTGACGAGGTGACGGAGTGACGAGGTGACGGAGTGACGAGGTGACGGAGTGACGAGGTGACGGAGTGACGTGGTGACGGAGTGACGAGGTGACGGAGTGACGAGGTGACGGAGTGACGAGGTGACGGAGTGACGAGGTGACAGAGTGACGAGGTGACGGAGTGACGAGGTGACGGAGTGACGAGGTGACGGAGTGACGAGGAGACGAGGTGACGGAGTGACGGAGTGACGAGGTGACGGAGTGACGAGGAGACGAGGTCACGGAGTGACGAGGTGACGGAGTGACGAGGTGACGGAGTGACGGAGTGACGGAGTGACGGAGTGACGGAGTGACGGAGTGACGGAGTGACGGACGGAGTGACGGAGTGACGGAGTGACGGAGTGACGGAGTGGCGGAGTGGCGGAGTGGCGGAGTGGCGGAGTGGCGGAGTGGCGGAGTGGCGGAGTGGCGGAGTGGCGGAGTGGCGGAGTGGCGGAGTGGCGGAGTGGCGGAGTGGCGGAGTGACGGAAGGACGTTTTGTTGACACGCGAAAGGGTGCCAAAATGTCAGGTTCAGAAAATGACGTTCAATGCAAGAATGTCATGTTCATGAAACCGTTCCTTTCTAGCCCAAGGGAAAATGCGGGAAAAAAAGTGTTTGCGCATGTATGAACTTGGGGCTGGGGACAACACAATTTGGAAATTGAGGGTTCCCTATATGTATTCAGGTTCATGAACATCCTATCTGAAATCCTTAAAACTATCAGGGCTCACCGCCATCTGAACAAGGACCCTTACATTGGCTGTGTTCTTGGGCAAGTCCAGCTCGCCTGATAAGGACCGCGGGAAAAAAGCATGCGGTATAAAACTCTATTACGAGGTTGATGACCAGCCTTACTCCCAGAGAAAGGGGTGCTTTAACCATAGCAGTAGCGAAGCAAAACAAGCTACTGATTGGGCATGGAGGTCGTATCACGGATATGTTCGCCAGTACTGAATGTGCCGAAGGGGCCTCCCTTCCTGCGACAAGGTATGGCACTGCTCACTTGGAGGTCGGCGCTGCAGCGGTTCGCTTGCCAACTTATTTGCAAGGTGACAAGTGGCAACACATAACATTTACAGGCCTCATCGGCTGATTGAAAATGAGGTCGCAAGGTGTTAAAAATTTGACTTTTTTGGTGTTTTGGCGTGTTAGCTTGGTGGATCGTGTCAAGCACGCACACAAGATCTGCTAATGCTGGCCTGGTGGTGGTAACTGGCCACAAATATCGGTGGCAAACACCTCTTTACAATAGCCATAGCGTCTAGGCGTGTTTCACCTGCATCGTTGCACCCACACACTCAAACTTAGACCGCCAGACCGCAGTCGAACACTGGCGATGGCCAATCGTGGCCCTTCTAATCCCTCGCCCAAAAAGCAGAGCAACAACCAATGTCACGACAACTATTTGAGCGGAAGCAATGCGCTTGAAAAACCTGATTTGAAGATACATGCACTGCCCCAACATTGACGCAAGGCAAGCTTGCTATGATCAACAAAAGAGGTCTCTTCTTTGCTCCCTGCGGCCATTTGCAATCTCGCAGGTCCGCTGTTTCTGCGCAGAAAAACAAATAGAAAACAAGTGCTGAAAGGCACAAAACCAACAAAAAAACAAAACAAACCGCAAAACAACACAAACCAACAACAAACACGAAGGGAGGAATTTCCTCAACACACCCACCTCCAAACAAAAAATCGAAGCTCAGCCGGGAGACGAAAGCCTCAACCAGGCGACCAAGGTCACATGAAGAGCGAGTCAAGAAACCGAATCGACTGTGCCACGATCACGGTTCACCACATCAGCTAGAGACGAACGTCTCAACATTCGGCACTCCTGGCACAAACTAGATACCTCAAATTCAGGTGAAAATCCTAAGAGGCCAAAAAAGACTATATACTCAACGCCAAACCAAGGAAGGATGGCGCAACGACATGTCTTGCACAAAACGCCTGAAGTATAACCAAGTGCGATCCGTCTGAAAAATATATGCCACAACGTCTACAACAACCAGCCCAAATGGAAATACAAAAACCTTCGCAGCAACCGTCGAACTGTAAAAACTGCGTTGGAGCATCTCCGCCAGGGATTCCAACTCCACATCCCCAGGCCCGTAGGCATTGACACCGAAGTACGCACCTCTTCCTTCATACAGCTTTTTTTTTCATAGGTCCCAAGTAGCAACGTCGCCAACGCCGCGAAAGTAACCGAAAAAGAGGGCGAGTCCACATAAGGTTGCAGGTCCAATCAAAGGTCAGAAGCCACTGGGCACATGTTGCAACTGATCGCGAAGACATACTCCCAAGTCCTTGGAGGCAGAAAAGCGCATCAAGCTAAATTGCCCCACTCCACATCCACCAGTCTGCAACGCTCGCAGCAGACACGTCCATGGCCAGATCCATTCCATGCTGGAGCCCAGACATAAATGCACACACTACAACGTCAACCAGACTGGCCACCCAAGTCTGGAACACCGCTATAAGCGGAACCACGTCTTTTGTTTGCTTCAGCTACGTGGATGTGCGAAATCCAGCAGACTCCGCCGCATCCAGCACCGGAACCTGCAACCTCCGTATGGACACCGGCGCTGTTGCCCTTGCTAGGCAGCAAGGCACGCGAAGACCCTGCCAGGAGGGAGAAGCCGTAGAGTGGTTTCTCCAAACGCATTCTAGCGCAGCTACGGGGCTTGTCACACTTGTCAGACCAGAAAACGATTGTCCGCCAAGACTTCTGAAAGCTTGCAATTTGCCCCCTTGTTGCTAGAATCCTGTTCACTGCTTCAAGCCAAGAGGGAAGAGCCATGAAAAGTAGGAGCCCGACCAACCCTAAGACGCTCCGCTCCTGCGAAAAACTGCGTGCGCTGGCTTTTGACTGCGCGGGATCAGGGCCAGGCAAATATGCGGGCCTGGGCGTCCAAGGTTCACCTCCGAAATGACGGTGGGTGGGTGGGCGAAAAAACAAAAAGGGGTCAAACCCTTGAGGCATGTCCCTCGGAAAAGGCTTGAAGCATAAACGGCAACGCGGCTGAAGATTCGAAAAGGATTAAAACACGGGGGAAGGGAAAAACCCCAAGCGCTAGAATCCTGTTCGCTGCTTCAAGCCAAGAGGGAACAGCCATGAAAAGGGGGCCCGACCGACCCTAAAACGCTCCGCTTTGCTCAGGGTGCAGGAGGAGCCACAACGCGTGTCCACTCCCTATCCCCCATGCGGAGCCTGCACAGATGCCCCCACTTCAGTCTTCTGAGCAAACGGCTTGCCCGCTCGCCCCCCTTTTTAGTGCGGTTGCGAATCGTCTCTATGCTCTTGCCGCCACGGTGCATCGTGCGGATGCAAAGTGAGCGTGGATGTATGAGGCCAGACATCGCGCGGTCTGAAGCGCACTCTGGCCTGATGTTGAGAGGTTACGCGTCCACGCCCGTCGCAGTGTGTCGCGTAGCAGGTCCGCCACGGAGACTCTCCCTCGAAGGCAGTGGCCCTGATCTGCAGATTGTAGAGGTCCAGCGTGCCCGCCGACTGCTGCACCAGGCCGGGGATCGACCAGGCGCCGAAGTCGCGCTCCAGACCCTGCGCAGCCGTGCCGAGGAACTGCCGGTCACGCCCACGTTGTCGTTGTCGGCCGCGCTGACGTGCATCGATTAGAGCGAAGGAGTAGTGCCTCCCCGGCGTCAGAGTGTAAGTGCGCACG
The DNA here is from genome assembly GCA_963377175.1 of Effrenium voratum. Taxonomy (NCBI): domain Eukaryota; class Dinophyceae; order Suessiales; family Symbiodiniaceae; genus Effrenium; species Effrenium voratum. The sequence continues at coordinate 52,620 of CAUJNA010000313.1, read as the reverse complement.
TTCCAGGCGAAGGCGCTCAGGGTCATGGCGTAGCCTCCAGCTCGAAGCCCACCGTGAAGTTTTTTCCCCAAATCGCTTGCATACGATGCCGGGCACAAGCCGATACCATAAAGTATGGCCTGAACCCCCTAGGGACAGACCCCAGCAAGGGCCAACGACTATGTGGGAAAAAACCGAGAGTGGAGTGCCAAGCGCCTGTCGCATTGCAGCACGCCTTCACATCAACGAAGGCAGAAACCGTTAACATCAAAAACATGCACATGTTGCGATAAGGCAACTGAATTAACCGGATACTGCATTGCACAGCCCAGAAAAGGCGAAGAGTTCAGGCGCCAAAGGCTGGCCTATCTGCAAGTACCGGAGTTCAGGGCGCAAAGTCAACCCGCAAGCCAACGCGCCGCTGTTGAACCACTGGACCAACAACGGCGGCAAAACACATGGGAAGCCGGGTTCGATACACTCTGTCTGTCGAGACCACCATTGTCCGCAGTCAGTGCTGCCACCCCTCACTGCGGACAACTCCCAACGCCCTCTCTTCAGACCTCCTCCGATCCGAGGAAGCCCGAAAAGGCAGGAAGCCGGCAGACCTTGGAAGTAGCCTGCGCAACTTCGCGCAAGGACTCCTAAGGAAACATGTTTGAAGGACCAGTCACCGGCAACATCCCGGAGGTCCTGGACAACGGAGACGGAAGGCACGCACGCACCGCAGGGCAGCTGGCGCCCTACGCGCAGTGGCCGCGAACACGGCAGCATCCGGCAACAACACATCCAGTCCCTGGACGACCGGGCCACTGCAGAGCTGGCTTCAAAGCTGGACAGCAGCGCACTGGCGCCGGCAATCGCACCTCTGGCCACGGCAGCAGCCCTGGCCACCACGGACGGGCAGGTAGCTGTGCACGGAAGCAGCATTGTAAGGTGAGACGCTCCTGCGCCAGCGCATAAGGGGCCTGAAGAGCGTGAGCTTCCAGCTGCCCTGCAAGAAGGACGTGCTGCCGAGCGCCTTCGAAGCTTGCCTATGGATGGCAGCTGTGAGCGTGGAGGAGGCGTGCGAAGTTCTGCGTCTCTCTCTTTAGAGGCAATGCTGCGCGCAGGCGTGTGGCTGCAACAAAACGACCCCTAGATATGCGCCGCAATTTGCCTCCAGGTTGCATTTCAAGCAAGCCGAGCTTTGCAGGGCTACGGAAAAAAAAGAAAAAAGGCAAGGGTGCCCGAAACAAAAAGGAAAAGGGGTTTCCTTTGGCAAAGCTCGACCTTGCTTGAAATGCAACCTGGAAGCAAATTGCGGCGCATATCTAGGGGTCGTTTTGTTGCAGCCACACGCCTGCGCGCAGCATTTTAGATTTCGAATCCTTTGCAGGACGAGGTCGTTTCCAGTCAGAAGCCTCCCAGATACAATAGAATCCGTTTGGGGAATAGCCGCGCCACCCAAGGTCGCAGTTCCCGATTTTGCCCGAAAAACCGCGGGCCTAATGCGGCGCGCCGAACGCGCTCCGAATGCCGTTTTTTTCCGGGAGCTATATGGCGAGGACCATCCGTAGCATGGCTTTCAGCCCAAAAAAGCCATCACCCCGGGCCACTGCCGGGCCACTGCCGGTACCCGAGCATGTGTCAGAAACTAACACGCGCTCATGCGCTGGCAACAGGATTGCCCGCGCCAACCCTGCGCTGGCAGCAGGATTGCCGCCGTCAATCCTGCGCTGGCAACAGGATTGCCCCCGTCAATCCTGCGCTGGAAGCTGAGTACAAGCATTGGGAACTCACCTCACACAGAGGAATTAGCCCGCACAGAACAAGCGTTCCAAATGTAAGACGGTCGGCATCAGGGTCGCGGCGCCTAGACATGAGTTCTCTGTTTACTCCGTGACTTAATGTAACGCATGTAATTGGCACGTATGGCTGCGGGTGGCAGGGTCTGAGTGGGAGAGATCCGCGGTTGCCGCAGGATGAAGCAAGTGTGGGCCCTACCAGACTGCTTCGTGAAATAAGCATCCAGGAGCTCTCTGACCTTGTTCTGACCATTGAATCCGCAACACCGAACCAACCGCGTCGGTCGCCCTATGCCAAGGCATGACTTCTTGCCCTGCGACGGCGCGCAAGGATCGCATGAAGTTATTGAAGGACCAAGATTCTGAACCCAAGGTCTTCTCCTCGTAGTGAAGGACCCGGCGCACGCCTGGGCTGTGGTACACTCCACACTGTTGAACGCGGTGCAGGGATAGCGAGGCCTGTCTGTTCCTTGAAGGATAGAAGCAGCTCAATCCACGTGACCTGACCGTGATCCCCAGTTGAAAAGGGGTTGCTGTCCAAGAAAACAACATCCGTGTCAGATCGTTGGGTCGGGCGCGCCCGTATGGACCTCTGTGTAGAGCCAAGCCTTCGGAGCGCCTGAAGATACATCACAACTGCATCTGTGGCACCTGAAAGGAGCGCGGGAATGAGAAGCTTTTCATGAGTATCGCCTGGTCCAGAAGACACACGATGTCAAAGTTGGATACCCCGTGCTGCGAGAAGGGCCTGAGCGATATCAATAGCACCTTTGAAATCAGAAATGACCCGGATGTCGCGCACCCGTGCAATAGCAATTGCAATGGCCAGAAGTTCAGCACGACCAATAGACTGTTGTCTCGGGGGGACGCCAGACCGGATTATCCTGCCAGAAAGCACGTGTGGATCGCTTCATCAACTGCAGCAGTATTATTGCATCGGCCCGGCTTTGTCTAGAACAATGCTATGCGTGGAGCAGCAGCCCGGCAGCGATCCCAGACATGCGCCTGTCCAGGTGCCGCAGCAACCCGGGCCGTGTCGTGAACAATACCTGATTATTGGTGCGGAGGGATGACAAGGTGAAGGGCAATGCAACAACAGAGCACAGGCTTTGCATGGTCTGGAAGGGGATATGCACGGGTCCTCCTGCGGTACGTCTAAGGCTCTTCGAAGGAGGCAACGGGCAGGTAGCATCTGACGAGGCGTTGGCTGCTCACGCCCACGTCCATACTGAGGCTTTGAAATCAGTACGACAAGAGGATGATTGAACACGACGGATGAGCTTGGAATATTGTTCATCTTGCGCTGCTCCACCAAGGCGGTGAAAAAGACACTCAGTCGGCACAGCTTGCATAGGAGAGTCCCCAGGGGATGATGCAATGCTTGAGGCAACACGAAGCATGCTGGCTTGGTCGAGTGGCAGCCGCACGTGGCAGGCGACAGTAGCACTCTCGTTGTCGCATGGGGCGCCGAAAGAGTAGATGATCAAGTGCAGATCCAATTCCGCTTCTTAAAAATGTAACGATCCGTGGTGAGACAAAGGAGAAATGGCCTACGAGTTCTTTCCAGGCAGAGGTGGCTGTTGGTTAAAGTCTTTTGCAAGGACAATACTTGAATCAGCAAACGTCTCAACGTGAGAGACAAGTCGCGAGCCACTTTCTTTTGTCCTTGCAGGATGGACGTATACATTTACGACTCGTTGTTGCGCACCGTGCTTTTCGTAAAGTGCGTCTTGGAGGAATCCAGGGATAACTTCAGTGTGTTCAATCTGCACCCACCCCAGGGGCGGGAGAACGCACACGCCACCGCCACCAAACCTGGCCAGACGGAACATTGCTGACCGCAACATTGATGTGTGGGTGGGCGGTGGCGAGGATCGCGGGCTGGGCTTCAGTCCAATTGGTTTCTTGGAGCAGAATCAACATGGTTTGGGCTTCGAATGTAAGCCTTCGCAAAGCCAGGATTTCTTGAGGGTCTGTCACGCCCAAGGTGGTGATGAATCTTTGAAAGTCATCTTCCTGAATGACGCCTGGGTTGGATCCCAGGGCAAAGGCCAAATTTGCCAATGACTCAATTCCTTCCCATTGAAGGCTCTCGAAAGTGTCCTCTGAAATCTTGTAAGTGGTAGCTCTGTTGCGCAGTTCAGCGTGACTGTCAATGAGAGACATGGCGCTAAATGCGTAATCTTGAGCAGTGACAAATCTGCGTCAAGGAGGCATGCAAAGCTCTGAAAACACTGCGGTTTGGCGGCGCGAACGAAAGCTTGCTGTTACAAAGCAAATGTTTTTACGGTTCAAGCGGTAATTCATCCTGCGCCGAAATCTCTTTATGGTCCATGCATTGCTTGCATTTAGACCAAGGGTGAAAAACTGGGCTATTCAAAAAGACATGGTGAGAAAGCAACATACGTCCACACATCATCTTCTGTGAGCCTTGCTTATGTAAGTGAAGGGTTTTCAATTGTTGATGTTGTACAATCTGGAAAGGAGGGAAAGCCTGCATCCATATGGGAAGGTCTGGGACGTCTGGGAGTTCCATGACTTCGTTGTCTGTAGACGCATCGCTGGAAGAAGATGAGGTCGACGAGGACGTCGAACTGGAGTGTCCTGATGAGGCAACTGCAACGGGCGAAGAAGGTGTAAGGGGCGATGCAGCCAAAGCCGTTGAAGCCACATCCTTGGGGCGGACAATGGGAAGGTCCCTTTCGAAAGCGATGTCGGAAGACTGGGTGGGGAAATACCCGCTGCGGGTCTGGTCGGGCATGAAAAGGCCCTGTTTAACTTGTGAAAGCATGGTTACCAGTTCTCTGAGCGGGAGGCTCAGAGTGTCTCGACTGTAAGTGGCCACGCTCCCTGGTGTTCAGCTACCCCACGGTGCACACGCAGCAGTCCAGCGTCCCGAACGGAGCGGCGGAGCACAACGTCACCGTGGCGCGCGCCTTCACGAAACTCATGGGCGCGTTTGTGACTTTTTGGGACTTTTTTTTTTGTCACCCGCACGCCTTGAGGCAATTGCCATCGGTCGTGAAAACCAAGTAAAGGTACAGAGAGACGAGGTGTGAAACACAAGGTGAGACATCACTGGAAGATACCGGCAAGAGACACAACAGCCAACGAAGGAACCAAACAACAGACAGCCAAAGAGAACAGCGAACCAACAAACCGAGAACAGAAAAAGGATTTCGCCAGCACCACAAGATCATGAAAAAATAATTTACACGCGGAAGGTGGCACCATATGCACCGGCTGCGCGCGGAGAAAACTATGTGGCTGAGCGGGGCACAGACCACATAATCCACTCTCGGAGCCCGCTACACTCTGCCGGGGGCACATTTGCGCATCGTTAACCCCCGTACATGGCCATGCAGAGGAGCATATGCATTGGGACTACGCTGAAGGCCGCACACACTAACATGGGAAGTGCATGAATTAAGGCAAAAATGCCACCGAGGCGACAGGCAAAAAGCGTGCATGAATTAGCCGGCTCACAGGCATCACCTGTAGCCGCAAGGGTAATTGCGCGGCTTTGCGAGCCAGCGGGTTAGCCCAGCAGCGACACAGAAGCGCTCACACATCGGTCAGCACCACAAGCGGGCCAACTGCAAGGGGGTGTCTGAGTGCTGGGGGCATCCGCTAGGGAGGACTGGCGGCCATTCCCTGATGAGGTGCCCAACGGCCAGACAGAGCCTCTGTGGGCAGTAGGCCACTGCCTGGCATGGGCAGGACACACAAAGGACAGCAGGACAGCAGTTACCAGTACATTAGCCCATATAGGAAAGGAACCTACGAAGCAAGACACATCCATTTCCTAGACCACCAATGGCCACACTTCCGCATTGCTAGGGACAGTGCAGTGAGGGCAAGGCAGTAGCGAAGTGGCATAGAGGGACCGTGAGACCGAGCGGGGCGCGATACAACACGGCCCTTCCCCCAAGCATCCAAGGAGCACTTCCCTAGCACAACCATTGCCTACCAAATGGTTAGGGTTTGGGGCGCAAGACAATTGACAGAAGAGGGGCCGCAAGACAGATCGGAACACAGGACTCACAGATCTGCCGCCCCAGTAACCAAATTTTCCGGCACAAAGGCCCGCCCGGAAGTTGCTGCTTCGGGGTAATAGTAGGCTGGAGTCCCGCTGCAGCTGGAGACTGTCCGGCCATTGGGTGGTCTCGCAAATGCACGATGCCCTAAGAGCCCAGGCCTTGCAGGGGCCTGACACGGTCCGGGTCCTATCGCAAAGACATTGGCGAGCTGCAAATCACTACGGTTTGGAGTGCAAGGCAATGGGCAGGAGGCGGCGCCTCTGCCCCGTCGCCAATGTCCAGGTTGCACATGTGTAAAGGAACCTCCGGAGCAAGAAATCCTTTTCCTGGGTCACAAAGGGACAGTGCGGTTAGGGTATGGGGTTGACCGAGCGGCAGGAAGGGACCGTGAGACCGAGCGAGGCACGATACAACACGGCCCTTCCCCCCAACATTCACAGAGCAGCACAGCAAAGAGAATGATGTTCCTAGCCAATGGAGTGAAAATGGCCCAACAGCATTAGAGAAACTATGCAAAGAGAACCGACAGGTCACTGGCGAGATTCCTTCCCAGCAAGGACCAAAAGCTCAGGCGCTGGTCACAAAAAAGAAGCTGCTTACCCACCTCCCAGGAGAGGAAATGTTCCGCACTAGGCCTTACCGAAGAACAAATGAGAAATCAAAATTGAACCAAGGCGAGCGGGGCTCACACTTGGTGAAATTATGATTTGTCAAGGTGTCCTAGTTTGTATAATCGCACAGGGAAGAATGCCGGTGTCCGTACTATCCCTAGGCACAGGCGGATGTGTGATGCGCACACCGGGAAGGCGGACGGGGTATAACTTAAACAGCGAGCCCAAAACGTCAAGGTTTAACCAAGGTGAGCGGGGCTCACACTTGGTCACCGGAGGCGAGGGTGTCCCAGCATGTATGATCACGGCCTGGAGCCAAAGGGCAACGGGGGTGGGAGTGTCAAGCGAGAAATGTAGACATTTAGGTGATGGGCAAGCGAGTGCAACGCAAATGTGGCCCATGAGATCAGGCGGGGCCCGATACTACATGGACAGTAGCGCACAACGCAGGGCGAGAGAAGTGTCTGAATGCCCTACCATTCACCTTCGCCTGCGCCCACCCACCCCAGCGGGTGCCGGGCTTGGGGACAGGAGAGAACGGACAACATTGGTGACAGCATTAAAGGCCGGGAGAGTGGGGTCACGAAAAAGAGCCGTTGTCTGGGCGCGTCCGTTCGCACTGCGCCCAACGAGCTCCTGCAACGTGATACCAGCAGGCGCCACATGGAAACTGTCAACAGACACACTGGACTCCCTTGCGAAGTCAGCGAAGGCCTGCCCTTCGGCCGGAAGGGGAAGCCAAAGATCAGTGCGTATAGACCCAGACGCCATTGGCCCAATCAGGCCGCAGTACTCCTGGACATCATGTGCAGACCTTGCCGGTTTTGGAGCCGCTGGAGGAGCTGGAGACGGTAGGGCTCGACCTCCGTGAAACAGGGAGGCTCGTACAGAGGCCGAAGGCCACCTGCGTTGACAAAGCGCATCCCACGCACAGTTTGCACATCACCTTTTAGCGCGATCCCGCCGCCTTGCGCGGATGTCGGAGCATTTGCGCAAAGGTAGGCCATGGCAGGAACCGGGATATGCACTTTGAGGCGGTGCAAGGGCCAGTCACTTGGACCGGCCCTGCCGTACCATTGAATGACCTGCTCACGAGTGGCAAGGGATTCAGCGCCAGCCTCAAGCTCGACCGTATTGGCCGAGAGGCGCAGGAGCTGGGCATGCTGCCGCGTGGCGATGGTGAGTGCGGCCACCCAGAATTGAGGCTGAGCCAAGCGGTCCAGCATCAGCTGTTGCAAACGAGGCGGAGCGTCTTCACTGGCCAGAGGCTCGAACACACGGGCAAAGCACGTGGCTAGGCTTGTCAGCCATGCTCGAAGGAAGCGGAGCTTTTCATCCACACCGAGCGGAGGCGCGTCGGCAGCCATGCGCCGCAGGGCAAGAGTATTCCGCACTGCATGCAATCCGGCCTCAGTAGCCGGGCCTGTGCCCGATCTGGGATCCGGGCAAGATCCCAGGCGAGCTCATCCAAGGCACCAAGGGTCGCCGGGGTCGAGGTCGTCCTCAACTTCTGCATCGTCCTGCTGTCCCCGGCCTACCGGGCAATCACCAGGCCCTGGGACAAACGCATGGCATACCCTTGCCGGCGGGCCTCTTCCGCCGTATCTGGCAGGCAGTCATGGTACTCAGAACTGGTCACGCTTATCCTGTCCATGTGGCTCAATCTCCTCATCAGAGGCCAGCGTGTCTGGGGCCGTTTCCTGCTGGGCATGCAGCGCAAGCTGAATCTCGGTCAACGCCTCAGCAACCTCATCCGGGGCGATGCACTGAGATGTGCATCCGCCCTGATCGACTTCCATGGCAACCGGCGGCGACTCCTCACCCAGAGGTTCCCGGGTACCACCAGGGTGAGGGTCGTGCCTGGCCGCCTCGCTAGCAGCAGGGTCAGGGGGGGCGCTGGCTGCGGTAGGGCCACCCAGGACATCGGACATTGTCTGGGAAGCCTCGACTTGGCTGGTCAGAAACACTAATGCTTCCTGCAGTTCAGCAGCAGAGTGCGGGTCCTGCGGGACAACTGACGTGGGCTCGGTGTCAGATGCGGAGACATGAACAGGCGTGTTGCTCCACAGCGGCTGCCCACGCGTGACTTCATCAGTGATGTCTTTGGTCGTAGCCGCATCATACACAGCCGAGATGCATGCCGGGTGAATGCCTACCACTTGGAGGCCAGCGGGACTAGAGAAAGAGGCCCCACTAGTGAGGAGAGTTTCCCCGCCAGCCACAAAGAGCTGAACGCCCCGCTGCAGACATTTGATGAGGCCCACGGCCACAGCGACGTCACGTTTGCCTCGCGCCTCTGCAAAGCCACGAGTGCCCATGCAGAAAGTGGTGAGGTGGATATGCGTGCGGGCCCCTCCCACAAGGTTACCCGGGAGGATGCCCGTTGCAAGGATGCCATCCAGGTTGTCCCAGGTTGTGCAGTGCATAGCCGTGACGATGCGCCGGGCTTCGTCATGCCGGAGCAAAGGCAGGTTGCGGCAAGGGTCAAGGACAGTGCTGTGCCCCGCAATGGACCGAAGGCACAATCCCCGGGATGCTACCACCTCTGCACTTGCAGGCACCCCGCTCTGCTCCAGATCCTTAAGCGCTCGAACAACCGGAGCCCGACGGCACACATCCCTAAGCATGATAAACCCATCAGCCGTAGCAGGGGTCCTAGCATCATGTCTAGCAACGAAAGTCAGGTACTTACTCACGCGTTCCAGCAAAAAACTACTGAGGCCCGACACATCAGGCCGCTGTGAAGGCCACGTAGGCGGCAGATCGTCAATGTCATCCACAGTAATGACTGGCTTGTTGCTACGGGTGTCAGAGTGCCTTCCTTGCTCGATTGACGGCCACTCAGACTGATACGAACCGGCGACAGGGCCGGCCGGCGTATCCACGCGAGGCCACTCAGATTTTGCAGGGTGGGACGACGAGGGAAGACGGGGCATCCACTCGCCGCCCGCACGCCTGCTGGGGGGTGGCACCGGAGGCTGGCCGCGTGGCCGCTTGGGCGACGGATTCGGCCACAGGGCGCGCCCTGGGCGTCGCCTCCACAAGCCGCACACTCGTGCATTCCGGACTGCGAGCAAGGCCAGGGATGGCCGGCCACGGGGTGCCCTCACGAAGATCCTCGCCGCACTCGACAGGATCAGGCGTGCTCCAGGCAGCGCCCGCCGGGAAGGTGCCTGCCTGACCGTGAAGCAACAGCCGGCCCTGATCGGACTTGAAGGAAAGCACAGAATCCCCGCCGACCTCTTGGTAACAGAAAACCGTGAGATCGCGACCGGTTCTGGGGGACAGACCAGCCAAACGAAGGACGTACATCGAATGGTCGCTCACATTTCCCCTGCACATGGAAAGAGCCAGGGGCAATTCCTGCCAACAGGCCGCGCTGCCAATGTGATGGGCCCCGTGCCAGGCGGCTTCATTAAGGTCCTCAAAGCCGGAGCCAAGGCCAAGCAGCATGCGGGCGGAGTCGTCCGTAGACCGCTGCAAGTCAGACATGGAGAGCCGGCCAAACAGTCGCGCCGAGGCGGTCTGGAGCATGCCTAGGGGACCGGTGGAGCTGGGCGGGGCCACTACCACAGTGATCGCTTTGGCACGCGTCAAGGACACGTTGAACCTGGCCTCAGCCTCAGCCCCAAAGTACAGGAACCGAGTGTCCTTGCCGATGACGCCCGTGGCCTTGACAGTGTTTGTGCACTCCAGAAACTGATGAAACAGGGTGGGCCGCAAGCGCCTAAGCTCACTTACTTTGGCAGGGGTGATCAGTGGTAGGAGCTGCGCCCTAGCGTCAGCATCCATGACCCGCAACTTCTCTAAACACCTGTCAAAGCGCTCATCGATGGCCTCGACCGTGGCCTTGGCCTTGTCCTTGGCGGCGTGAGCCCGCACCTCAACTGGCATCCGTGCCATGAGGAGTTGCAAGAGTAGCACATCCTGCAGCACGGTGGGCCAATTTTCCGGAACGCGCCCTCTGGCACAGCGATGCGTGCGTGTCGTTGCGCGGGGTCATGAGAAGGAGCTTGGGGGCTTGGGATGCCCGGCTGAGGGAGCCATGGTAGGTTGCTAGCAGGGTGTCGACAAGTAGGTCAATAGCCTGAAGCGATTCCGGCGCAAGGCCGAGGGCGACCTCTTTGCCACGGGCATACAGTAGCCGGGGATGCCACTCCACAGCCCGAAGGCCTGACACCGCGCACGGCCTCCCCCCCACACAGCCAGCGCGAGTGGCCACAACCTCGGCTGCCTGGCCAACCATGCGCCCCACAACCAAACGGCCTGTCTCATCCATGCGCAACAGGTGAGGGTACCATACAGCAACACTCATAAAATAGGCAGTGGGCGACAGTTGGTGCCTCAGCAATTTGAGACAGGTGGAACCAAAGTTCATCATCCCCCCACACAATTCCCTGATGGCTTAAGACCTCTGAGCGAATGGACTGATCCACTTGCAATTGGCTGTGGTGCAAACCCTGATCAAGTGGCCCTCCAATGTTGGGTCTTAGCTTAAGAGCACACAGGTCACTGGCGAGATTCCTTCCTGCTTAACCACCTCCCAGGAGAGGAAATGTTCCGCACTAGGCCTTACCGAAGAACAAATGAGAAATCAAAATTGAACCAAGGCGAGCGGGGCTCACACTTGGTGAAATTATGATTTGTCGAGGTGTCCTAGCTTGTATAATCGCACAGGGAAGAATGCCGGTGTCCGTACTATCCCTAGGCACAGGCGGATGTGTGATGCGCACACCGGGAAGGCGGACGGGGTATAACTTTTACAGCGAGCCCAAAACGTCAAGGTTTAACCAAGGTGAGCGGGGCTCACTTGGTCACCGGAGGCGAGGGTGTCCCAGCATGTATGATCACGGCCTGGAGCCAAAGGGCAACGGGGGTGGGAGTGTCAAGCGAGAAATGTAGACATTTAGGTGATGGGCAAGCGAGTGCAACGCAAATGTGGCCCATGAGATCAGGCGGGGCCCGATACTACATGGACAGTAGCGCACAACGCAGGGCGAGAGAAGTGTCTGAATGCCCTACCATTCACCCTCGCCTGCGCCCACCCACCCCAGCGGGTGCCGGGTTTGGGGACAGGAGAGAACGGACAACATTGGTGACAGCATTAAAGGCCGTCACGAAAAAGAGCCGTTGTCTGGGCGCGTCCGTTCGCACTGCGCCCAACGAGCTCCTGCAACGTGATACCAGCAGGCGCCACATGGAAACTGTCAACAGAAGGTAGGATGACATCAGCAGCTTCCCTATCCAGTACCGGAGGAGTGGCGAGCACAGCTGACATCCAACGCTGGGAGGACCGCAAGGGAAGTCAGCGAAGGCCTGCCCTTCGGCCGGAAGGGGAAGCCAAAGATCAGTGCGTATAGACCCAGACGCCATTGGCCCAATCAGGCCGCAGTACTCCTGGACATCATGTGTCAGACCTTGCCGGTTTTGGAGCCGCTGGAGGAGCTGGAGACGGTGGGGCTCGACCTCCGTGAAACAGGGAGGCTCGTACAGAGGCCGAAGGCCACCTGCGTTGACAAAGCGCATCCCACGCACAGTTTGCACATCACCTTTTAGCGCGATCCCGCCGCCTTGCGCGGATGTCGGAGCATTTGCGCAAAGGTAGGCCATGGCAGGAACCGGGATATGCACTTTGAGGCGGTGCAAGGGCCAGTCACTTGGACCGGCCCTGCCGTACCATTGAATGACCTGCTCACCAGTGGCAAGGGGTTCAGCGCCAGCCTCAAGCTCGACCGTATTGGCCGAGAGGCGCAGGAGCTGGGCATGCTGCCGCGTGGCGATGGTGAGTGCGGCCACCCAGAATTGAGGCTGAGCCAAGCGGTCCAGCATCAGCTGTTGCAAACGAGGCGGAGCGTCTTCACTGGCCAGAGGCTCGAACACACGGGCAAAGCACGTGGCTAGGCTTGTCAGCCATGCTCGAAGGAAGCGGAGCTTTTCATCCACACCGAGCGGAGGCGCGTCGGCAGCCATGCGCCGCAGGGCAAGAGTATTCCGCACTGCATGCAATCCGGCCTCAGTAGCCGGGCTGGTGTTGAACATAACGTCGCCCCAAGGGTAGCTAGTGGGAAGCTGGGCGAAGAGGCCGAGTCGAGGCAGGGTGAGGCCGGGCAAGATCCCAGGCGAGCTCATCCAAGGCACCAAGGGTCGCCGGGTCGAGGTCGTCCTCAACTTCTGCATCGTCCTGCTGTCCCCGGCCTACCGGGCAATCACCAGGCCCTGGGACAAACGCAATGGCATACCCTTGCCGGCGGGCCTCTTCCACCGTATCTGGCAGGCAGTCATGGTACTCAGAACTGGTCACGCTTATCCTGTCCACCTCAGCGAGGTGTGGCTCAATCTCCTCATCAGAGGCCAGCGTGTCTGGGGCCGTTTCCTGCTGGGCACGCAGTGCAAGCTGAATCTCGGTCAACGCCCCAGCAACCTCATCCGGGGCGATGCACTGAGATGTGCATCCGCCCTGATCGACTTCCATGGCAACCGGCGGCGACTCCTCGTTTAGAGGTTCCCGGGGGGTACCACCAGGGTGAGGGTCGTGCCTGGCCGCCTCGCTAGCAGCAGGGTCAGGGGGGGCGCTGGCCGCGGTAGGGCCACCCAGGACATCGGACATTGCCTGGGAAGCCTCGACTTGGCTGGTCAGAAACACTAACGCTTCCTGCAGTTCAGCAGCAGAGTGCGGGTCCTGCGGGGCAACTGACGTGGGCTCGGTGTCAGATGCGGAGACATGAACAGGCGTGTTGCTCCACAGCGGCTGCCCACGCGTGACTTCATCAGTGATGTCTTTGGTCGTAGCCGCATCATACACAGCCGAGATGCATGCCGGGTGAATGCCTACCACTTGGAGGCCAGCGGGACTAGAGAAAGAGGCCCACTAGTGAGGAGAGTTTCCCCGCCAGCCACAAAGAGCTGAACGCCCCGCTGCAGACATTTGATGAGGTCCACGGCCACAGCGACGTCACGTTTGCCTCGCGCCTCTGCAAAGCCACGAGTGCCCATGCAGAAAGTGGTGAGGTGGATATGCGTGCGGGCCCCTCCCACAAGGTTACCCGGGAGGATGCCCGTTGCAAGGATGCCATCCAGGTTGTCCCAGGTTGTGCAGTGCATAGCCGTGACGATGCGCCGGGCTTCGTCATGCCGGAGCAAAGGCAGGTTGCGGCAAGGGTCAAGGACAGTGCTGTGCCCCGCAATGGACCGAAGGCACAATATCCGGGTGGGCGAAAACTTGAGCTCAAACCGCACTTTGCTGGTCTCACTTAGGTGCGTGGCAATGGATGCTACCACCTCTGCACTTGCAGGCACCCCGCTCTGTTCCAGATCCTTAAGCGCTCGAACAACCGGAGCCCGACGGCACACATCCCTAAGCATGATAAACCCATCAGCCGTAGCAGGGGTCCTAGCATCATGTCTAGCAACGAAAGTCAGGTACTTACTCACGCGTTCCAGCAAAAAACTACTGAGGCCCGACACATCAGGCCGCTGTGAAGGCCACGTAGGCGGCAGATCGTCAATGCATCCACAGTAATGACTGGCTTGTTGCTACGGTGTCAGAGTGTCCTTGCCGATTGACGGCCACTCAGACTGATACGAACCGGCGACAGGGCCGGCCGACGTATCCACGCGAGGCCACTCAGATTTTGCAGGGTGGGACGATGAGGGAAGACGGGGCATCCACTCGCCGCCCGCACGCCTGCTGGGGGGTGGCACCGGTAGGCTGGCCGCGTGGCCGCTTGGGCGACGGATCAGCGGTCTGCATGTCGGCCACAGGGCGCGCCCTGGGCGTCGCCTCCACAAGCCGCACACTCGTGCATTCCGGACTGCGAGCAAGGCCAGGGATGGCCGGCCACGGGGTGCCCTCACGAAGATCCTCGCTGTGGGCAAGCGAGGTGGCCGCCCCGAAAAAGACCATACCAGACACAGGCACCAGAGAAGCATCTCCGCACTCGACAGGATCAGGCGTGCTCCAGGCAGCGCCCACCGGGAAGGTGCCTGCCTGACCGTGAAGCAACAGCCGGCCTTGAAGGAAAGCACAGAATCCCCCGCGACCTCTTGGTAACAGAAAACCGTGAGATCGCGACCGGTTCTGGGGGACAGACCAGCCAAACGAAGGACGTACATCGAATGGTCGCTCACATTTCCCCTGCACATGGAAAGAGGTAGGGCAATTCCTGCCAACAGGCCGCGCTGCCAATGTGATGGGCCCCGTGCCAGGCGGCTTCATTAAGGTCCTCAAAGCCGGAGCCAAGGCCAAGCAGCATGCGGGCGGAGTCGTCCGCAGACCGCTGCAAGTCAGACATGGAGAGCTGGCCAAACAGTCGCGCCGAGGCGGTCTGGAGCATGCCTAGGGGACCGGTGGAGCTGGGCGGGGCCACTACCACAGTGATCGCTTTGGCACGCGTCAAGGACACGTTGAACCTGGCCTCAGCCTCAGCCCCAAAGTACAGGAACCGAGTGTCCTTGCCGATGACAACAATAGACACTGCCTGTCACGCCCGTGGCCTTGACAGTGTTTGCGCACTCCAGAAACTGATGAAACAGGGTGGGCCGCAAGCGCCTAAGCTCACTTACTTTGGCAGGGGTGATCAGTGGTAGGAGCTGCGCCCTAGCGTCAGCATCCATGACCCGCAACTTCTCTAAACACCTGTCAAAGCGCTCATCGATGGCCTCGGCCGTGGCCTTGGCCTTGTCCTTGGCGGCGTGAGCCCGCACCTCAACTGGCATCCGTGCCATGAGGAGTTGCAAGAGTGGCACATCCTGCAGCACGGTGCCGCCGGCACAGCGATGCGTGCGTGTCGTTGTGCGGGGTCATGAGAAGGAGCTTGGGGGCTTGGGATGCCCGGCTGAGGGAGCCATGGTAGGTTGCTAGCAGGGTGTCGACAAGTAGGTCAATAGCCTGAAGCGATTCCGGCGCAAGGCCGAGGGCGACCTCTTTGCCACGGGCATACAGTAGCCGGGGATGCCACTCCACAGCCCGAAGGCCTGACACCGCGCACGGCCTCCCCCCCACACAGCCAGTGCGAGTGGCCACAACCTCGGCTGCCTGGCCAACCATGCGCCCCACAACCAAACGGCCTGTCTCATCCATGCGCAACAGGTGAGGGTACCATACAGCAACACTCATAAAATAGGCAGTGGGCGAGACACGCAGGCTGCTCGGCAGGACAAGATTGAGCCCTGGTTCCCCTCGGCTGGAAAGGCCGTTGGCACTGCGAACGAAGGCCGCAGTGGGAGGCAAGCGCGTCCCTGCATGTGCGAGGTAATCAAGAAGGAGGGCGGGGTGCGCAGCCTCCGGCCTGGTCCCGGTGAGCTGCTCAGTGGCCAATGCCAAGAAGTCATGTGGAACAAACAGATCAGCAAGGCCGTGCAAGGCAACGCGTTTGCGGCCAAGACGCAGCAGGACCTCCGCACGAACCGGGTCGTTGCCTGAGGCACCTCGAGTTTGGCGGTCATCGCCAATGTGAACGGTCAGGGCTGTGCGGGGCACGGCACCATGGACCGCCACAAGCAAGAGGTCGACACACCCCAAGAACCGGGACAACTGGCTGTAGCGATTGATTTCATGCAGCAGGGCAGCGTGATGGCCACACAACAGGGAGCCGTGTCACGCATGAACTGCGCCCGCGTCTCAAACGCGACATCCAAGGCGGTGACCTGGTCATGATCACGCCCCAGCAGGCGAGGGAATTGCTGGGTGACTGCGCGAGGAGCGTCAACGAGCAACGCCTGGACATTGCGAGAGAACTCCTGCAGGGGCAGGTTTGGCTCCGCCACAAAGAGCGCCCTCAAGCCGAGCAATCGCGTCAGCAGGATGAGGACAGCACTCCCACAGTACGTCTTACCGGTACCAAAGAGTCCTGTATGCCAAAGGTGACCCGCTGGGAAGCGAGTGCATGAAAAATGCCACACAAAGCACTGATGAAGTGGCCGTCCGGCCCAACACTGAGGCGTAGCACGCTGAGTAGGAATGTGGGGCCGCACTGCAAAAGGCGACACCAACCATCAGCGTTGTCACCCTGCCACGAGGCCTCCAGGAGCGCATGATCCAGCGACAAGTTAGCCCACTCAGCCGGCTCAGGCGGATGCTGCACCAAGTGCGTGAAGCTCCGCCACTCGACTCCCTGCGGGCTGCGCAAGGCAACGGCCAATAGGTTGAAAGACTGTTCAAGGTGCCGAGGCCCAGGAATTCGCCCCGCGGGGGCAGGCGGCCACGGGAGGCATTCTTCGTGGGCAGCCCCAGGATGGAAGGAATGCGGTCAGAATGCACACTCAGCAAAAACTGCCACATGCTGACCCCGTGCTTGGTGGGCCGAAGAGAGCTGCGCTCAGGAAGGAAGGTGAAGCCCGCGCCAACTCAGCGCCCGTGATCAACGAGTCCTGATGGTCCCTCGGCTCAGGGGACAGCACGACCCGAAGCCGCCGAACATAGGCATTTTTGGGCACAGGAGGCTCCGAGGGGGCACTGGCACTAGACTCGAAGGCAAAGCCCTTAATGTAACGCACCTGGCCGCCGGGAAGCCGTGCGGCAAGAGAGACCTCAGTGCCGTCAGGCAGATGCACCTCCTTTCGCCTGCCGTGACCAGTAGAGTACTGACACCACGGCACCCGATTATAAAAATAGATGGTAAACATGTTTATGCCTGGGTGAATGCAGTTGTAGAGCTGCGCCCACGCTTTGATCTCATCTGGGCAGATCAATTGGCACCAGGCAGCGGGGGGGTCATTGGCGCTGCGGAGCGCCGACACGCTGGCAAGTGCCTGGAACCAAAGAAAGTCAAGGGTCTGGGCAACTGGGAGCTGCACCAAACGGTCTTGAACGTACTTGGAAGCGGCACGCCCGATGGCCGTAGCCTTGTACACCCTGAGGTCCATAAGACCTCTCAGGGAGCGATGGACAAAGGCCTCAGCCGAGTCATTCGGGTCGGCCTTCATTTCGAGTAACAGCGCACTGTCATCAGCAGACTCAACCAACCACGCCGCTTCCGCGATCATGCGAGGGATGTGTTCGACCGCAGTGACGCGCATCAACTCCGTGGGATCCTGACAAGCAAGCGCCAAGGCGATGTGCTGAAGGTAATCAGCAGACCGCACATCAAAGCCAGGCCACTGCACATAGAGCTCGTCACTCTTAAGACAGGTAGAAAGGAGCCCAAGCTGCATCCAGGATACGCACAAGGTGACTGTAATTGTGCCCACTAGACCCAAAGGCCTGCGTGTCATCAAGGATGGCGATTAGGCCGATGCCCGCCGAAAGCAACGCAGTGCGGACGCCCGACTGGGCGACGTGCTGCCAAGGACAGGCGGAGTCGGAGACCACTTGCACAACACGGACACTGCCCAGTGGAAACTGACCACCTTCGCTGGTGAGCCCGAGAAGGGCAGGCGGGGGCATGGATACCCCCCCGACGCGCACGTGGAGTCTGGCCTCAGAGTCGAGGACGTGTTTCCACACAATGGCCGCCGCCGTGCACGAGTAGGAGCCAGCCGAAAAGCCCCTGAGCAGGGCCCCTCTCTCAGAGAGCAAGCTGGCAATCATAGTGCTGCCTATCAGGAACGAGCTTGCAGGCTGGTACATGCTACACGCAAAATACTTCACATCGTTCACGCTAGCACGTTGAGAAGCGATGGCGTCCGCAACCTTCCAAGTAGAGTTGTCACTGTACATGCGCGGCCAAGCGTTACGGCAGAATGCGAGGGTAAGCACTACCCTGTTGGCGCTCAGGCATTGCAGGCGGTCGCACTGAAAGTCTGCCTCTTCACACCAGTCAACGGGCAAGGACGTAGGCCCATACACTCTGCCATCAGGCCCGCTGCAAAGAAAAGCAACGTCGGCCTCTGCTGACGGGGACACTTGACCTGCCCCGCCAAACTCAACTGTCAGCCGCACAGTGGGAACCCTGTTACGATGGACTGATTGGCAGTGCTGGATGCTAGGCGTGTGCAAACCCTGCAGGACAGCTGGCAGGGAGGCAGCCGCCTCGTCAACCAAGCGCATAACGGTCTCGACATTGTCCAGGGGTCCCTGGGAGGGTCCACCAGTGATCAACGCCGACGCCAAGCACCAAGTGCGCGAGATGATGGGGTCACAGCACATCAGCTCATCAGGCAGCGGAAAGTGCTCACACTGCAGGCCCGGGAGGCCGCCGCCCATGGGCACACGAAAGCCAGAGTGGGGCCCAGTCGGCAACGACCGACGCAGGAACCACAGCGGCACCCGATCGGGGGACAAGGGGACCAAACCAAGACCATGCACAATGGGCCACCACGGCCCGAGGTCGGGCGCGTCACGGTGATGCGGAGCCGCCACCAACAGAGGCGGCATGCCCCGAGCAGAGAACGACGCCGTATGCTCAAGCATGGCGGTGTCACACACCAAGGCACCCCAGCCCGGGAGGGACAGGACACGTGTGGGAGCGAGAACCTCAATGGCCTAAACCACGATATCTGCGTGCCCAGCATGCCCGACCGCTGTGCGGACATGCTCGAGCTGTTGCGCACCGGTACCAACTGCAAAGCACGAGGCAATGGCGGCTGTAGCCAGCAGTCCACCCAGACATGCCACGTCGTGAGACGACACAGGGACGCTACCCGCGAATGGGGTGAGCACTGGCGGCAACTGCGCGATGGTCCTGAGGTGTGTCAGGCGGGGCAATGTCGCGCCGGGCCCGCAGACGGGTCCGCCCCTCCTGCTGCCGCTGCGCAGCATTGGCAAGGGAAACCCTCCAGCCCTCGGCGACCTCTGGATCACCTATGCTGACAACAGCAGCTGGCCAATAGGGCTGGGGCGCTGCACCCGTAAACAAGAGCAGACCCGGTTGCGTGTCCAAGGAAGCGGGCGAGCCCAAGAAGTGTATGCCACATGCCACAGATCTGCAAGGCAAGGAAAAAGGCCAGGCATAACATGCTCGGTGACAGCCATGAGGTGTGAGCAGGGCAAGAAGCAACGGGCGCACTCCAACACAATGGGCAGGATCTGCTCCAGGGTAGGTGTGGCCCCCTGGTACACCGCACACATGGGCACAAACAAGACAAGCGGCGGCGGCGAGTTTTTTTCTGGGCGTACATGGCCGGCAGCAATCCATCGCGGGATCACGGCATGGTGGTCAAAAGCTCGCCCAACCACAAGCATAACTTCGGTGCCTGGAGTGATGGTGGCCGGAAGCACGGAATGCAAGAATTGGAAAAGCTCCTGATTGGGCCACGCCCTTGTGCCTGTTCCAGTGCACGATCCAAGGCCGCAGAGGTCACTGGCTTAGGGGTATATGCATTGGCATAAAGTGTGACAGTAGCACCCTCAAGGTCAATGCCATGGAGAGTACCGGAGGCGGCGGGGGGTTTTGCAGGCACATGGGGCACAGGGGGGGCCGGGGGCCTGAGCCGCTGCAAGTGGCAGGTGTCAACTTCACGCTACCGGCTTGCACAGTGGGCTGCTGTGGATCACTTGGACTGGGGGGGGCCCGTACCGTGGATCCACTGGCAGTATCGCGTGGCATATTTTGCGAACCGGCACTATCGACCTGCATTGTGCGATGCTGGAGTACCGACGGATTGGGCAGAGCATCTACCGTAGGTATCACCGCAGTAGCAAGCGGCCTGGCCTGGTCGCCAAGGCCGAGGTCATCCAACTCATCAGGCGCCATGACAACCTGCCTTTCCTGAACAGGAGGCTCCGATCCGCCTGCCTGAGCCTGTGCGGCAACAGACCCTGGGGCCTCGAGGGAGCTGGCGAGGGACTTCAAACTAGCATCGGTGACCACGAGGGGCTCAAGCAGATCAATTGGAAAACGCGGCCGTTGGCGAAGCGCATCCTGACGGACCTGCCGAAGTGCAGTGGCCTGCATGTATGCATCAATGAAATTTGCAGCAAGGGACGCTTGGCAGTATAAGCAAATGACCCGCTCAGGCTCGTAAAAGACTATATTGGACTGCTGAGTGTCAAGCTCTTGGAAGCCCTGTTGGCACGGCCTAGGGGAGCCTTGCCGCCAGCCCGGATGCTGATCAAGCCGGAGTGCTCTCTTAGAGTAAAACTTGATGTAGGGATGGTGAGCCAGGAAGACGGTCCACCCTCCAAATGGAAGGTTCCACTGGCGCAGCGCATTTATGTAGCAGTCAGTAGGATTACCCCAACGGAGTAGAGGCAAATCATACGCATTGGGCACTACATAGTATCCCTTCGTCAAGCAATCACTAATAGTGAGAGCGGCATACTCTGCCAGCGTAAACGGAGTCCCTGCCATGGCGAGCGCGTGGCCAACACCCTGATCTAACGCTAGTGTCTGATATGTTCAGAACGAAAAAGGGGCCAAATGGAAAAAGCTACGACTCGTGTAGGTACAGCGGGGCTGACACTGACACGAGCCGCGCAAAAAGGGGCAACCCAGACACACAGCGAAAGCAACGAGGTTCATTGAAACAAGGAGCCCAATTGATGAAGTCACAGTACGCGCAGGCACAGCGGGGCTGGCACTGAGTCGCACCGTGCAATACCAAGATCAAGGTGTAGACCGACTACTCGCCTGTCGCATGATGAGCCAATAAAGCGGCGGCACGGAATACGTGGCCATATAAAGATTGGAAGCCAATGCTAATGGCCGCAACATGCCAGCAAAGACTGACCTGGCGGAGGCCTTAACCATGCAAGTGGCGAGCAAAACGACAAACATCCGCGACTATACCGGAAGCCGATGATCGCGTCCACAACCCTCGGGCCAGGGGTCCCTATTAGGTTTGAGCTACAGCACGATCAGGTCAGCGGGGCTGACACTGAAACGTACCGCGCCAAGGGCAACCCACGCAATGTTGAACCATGCGAAGGGAGGACCCCATATGTTTGACTCATCGGAAATATTTGGGCGCAGCGGGGCCGGCACTTAGAAGTTGCTCACCAGGTTGAGACAGGGCAACGGAGCATACGGCTTGCCCTGTTATGGACCAACTGCATGACCAAAAAATTTGCAATGTTTCAGATACAAGAAATAGCAAGCACAGCAACAAGCATCAGCGATCACAGAGAAAGCCAATGAGTGCCTCCACAAATGCCTGGGCCAAGGGTCCATAACTTGTCTGAGCTACAGCACGATCAGGTCAGCGGGGCTAACACTGAAACGTACCGCGCCAAGGGCAACCCATGCAATGTTGAACAAGGAGAAAGAAGACCCCACATGTGTGCCCCACTGGAGCGCTCAGATCAAGCAGAGCAGGCTCTGAGACATTTCACGCGAAGCTGAGCCATTGCCAAAGCCTCAAGCTTGCCTGTTAAGTACCCGAACGGCGTGACCAAAAAGCGTGTAATGTTTCAGCTGTAGGGGCAACTGCTGCGAGCCTACGAACTTTGGGCCCATGTGGCAACTGAGCAACGTGGTCTTGAACCGCGACATGACTGGACGTCCCACGTTGGCGGAGACTACAATCATGAACAAGGTGGGCGGCCCGTACACGAAACACAGGAGGAGGGACAAAGCCAAGGGCAAGAGAGGCCTCATGCAAGCAAGCATCGATGTCAGCACATGATGGTTCAGGCGAAACCAGCAACCCATCATGAATGAAAACAACCGGCCCTTAACAGAAGCGCCCTAACAAAGGCCCGCATAAATGCGGCCTCAATGCCGCATGGCCGCGCCCGTCATCCCCATCAATACGATAGGGAACATGTTTGAGAACAGCTACCCCACTCGCATCAGATCGGAGGCATTCACCGCCAGTGGCGAAATATGCCTCCAAGGCGGCGCGGTGGGAAGGCGAGTGATGCCTGATGTCAGCAATGTCAAGGGCGTGAAAGGTTGGGGCAGAAGGCCTGTTGTGCAGAAAGGGAGGATGCAGCATGGTGATGCCATCCAGAGTCAAGCGGCGCCGCGACACTGATGGGGCAAGAGACATCACTCTTGGCAGCAGCACTAGCGATAGCCGCAAGGAAATCAGCCTCTTTGTTGGCTCTCGCACGTTACCGGGCAACCCACCACCGAAGGGATGAGAAGCCCCCAGGGCCCAACCAAACAAGAAAAAGGGGGGACAAACACCAGCAACCAAAGAGAAACACCCCCAAAAAGGCCAGACCCCAGCAAGGGCAGCCAAACAGAAAAATGGGGCAACTCAACCCCCCGAGGCGAGCTCCCCATTTCCACTCCACAGCAAAATGGTCGGCCAAGCTATTCAAGGCCGCCACAAAAGGGGGAGGCAGAGCGCCTACAACCCGGGATCACCAGGATCCCTGCAAACCCAAACTACATGGTAGCTGAAAACCCAAGGTGTCATTCCTCCACTTCAAGCCTCCTCGAAGGGGGCAAACTGCTCGGGCGGCCTGCCCTTCTTCACAAGAACATTGAAGCCAAGCAGGTGCGTTCTAGCTTTGAGAATTGCATCGTAAGGCGAAATCTTCACCTCAATGTCGGAATCAATTTGCAGCGGCTGGTGTAATCTGGTGCCATCCAGCTTCCCAAGATATTGAGTGAGGCACTTCTGAGCCTTTTCAAAACAAGGTATCCAAGGTCTCCCATGCACTGTTCCAAACTCTCCTTGGAAATAGTATCCAAGTCTTGTGGCCAGCTGATGGGATGTCACCTTTGGAATCAAAGTTTGTTTCAAGATCTGCTGCAACGCCTTGATAGCTGCCTGAAACCTGACCAGTTCTTCATTCAGCGGTGTCAAGTCCTGCACCAGCGGGTGTATCCGAGTCATGGTGAAGCACTTGTCAACGCTGGGGTGCTTGACTGGGACATTCATCCCACTAAAGCACTTGAACGAAGCCAAAAGTTCCACCCAAGCTACCCTTCCGGTGTTCTCTGAGCTAGAAGGCCAGGCCAAACATCCAATCCATCTATAAAGTTCCAGCATGAAGGTGTGCGTCCAATGACTGCAGTTCCGTAAGAGTTCCACATTATTCAACGGGACAACTCTAAAGTGTGGCGGCGGCACCTCACTCATCTCCGGAACGCCATCATTGGCCACCACCCGCTGAGGTGCATGGGCTGCACGGCTTGCTTCATAACAAGATTGGAGTTTGGCATATGCCTCGTAGACCGCCTTGTAGTAGGGCTTCTTGACCTTAACCAGTCGGCAGGCGTTGTCCCTCCATCTCAAGACCTCCGGGTGGTCACATTGGACAGCTGCATTTGCAGCATGATCGGCTCTTCTGTTCCCCCAATAATGGTAGAAAGCAGCATCCTCCCGCAACCAGATATCCTCTGTACGTTCAGCATGGCTTCCAATCTTTTTGAAAACAACCGAGCGATCCGCTTGGGGTCCACCTCGCGCCCTCCACAGCTGAATTACCAGGTCTCCATTTGGGGCATTGGTCCAATCGCAAGGCCTGAAATCTCCGCAGACCTTCTCCCAGATCTGCATCACATACTGTGAGTCCGTGATGGTAGCATTCCAGATGACCTGAACTGCAATAATAGCCGCCTCAAGCTCAGCCCGATTGATTGTTTGTCTGCCCCTTAGCTTGCCCGTTGTCAGCGTCGTGAAAGTCTCAATAGGGACCTTCCTCCGTTTTGCATCCGCAACCACATCCCCTAGATCACCTTCGTCCAAGGCCTTGGAGAACACAATCGCCCAGGCCGCATCAGCCGAAAGGTGGCATGTGGGGTTTTTCAACGAGCCGTCCGTATAGACCCAGTAGTGTGTCTCGTCATTCCAGGGTTGGACTTCTTGTGAGGGCCGATGATAGCAAGCCATTCTAAACAGTCTGCCATCTTCCAACACCGGACATAGAGGCAGAGCAGCCTTGTCTTCTTCAATAGACCTCAAGAAAGGGTGCTCATCTCTCCAGTCACGTGTTCCAGGGCAGCTGAGGGTTCTGTGCGTGAAAGTATCCACCTGACCACAAAAGCATTTATCCTCTCCATGATTGACGTGGGAGTACCTTTTCTCCGTTGCAGTGGCACCTGTCAGAATGATGTGCATCGCATGTTGCGTCCTCTTGTCTTGCAGAGAGTGAATGGCAGAGCGAACAATGGTCCAGTCCACATCTTCACTGAAATTTACTTCCTCTCGCTTGTTCATGCTGGTCATTATGACCCTGCCCCAAGCAAAATGCACATCGTCTCGGACATCCTCCAGCGAAGAGTTCCAAATGTTCACCTCGGGCCGGTCTTCCAACTGAAGTGTTCCATTTTCCCGCAGGTGGAAACCAAGGCTTTGCAAATGCCATTTGAGAGCCGAGATAGGTCCATACGGAACATGGAATTCATACATACCACCAAGCACATCGTTGGCATGGGAGATTGCCTGCTCCTGCTGGAAGAAAGCAAGCCTTGCCTGCTTGATCTGGTTCATCGTAAGGTGCACAAAAGGGTCCAATTCCGCGTCATGCAAAAAAAGGGTCATAGACCTATTGGCCCACTTGTGGTACTTGTTCAGTGCCGCGGCAACCAGATCCCGCAACGTCACGTACCACTGCTTACCTAGGTAAGTAGTTTCCGCTCCGTAAAAAGCAGCAGGCCAAATACCCGACTTGACTAGTCGGCATTTTTCCTGGTCCGTGACAGGCAGCTTGCCTAGCCGCACAATTCGGCAATGGACACTCTGAATGCGCTTGACCTGGATGCTGTTGAAAGGACGCTTGTTGTACGTCATCGCAGCACCAAGACTCTTTCCCCATTGGTGTCTTTCCATCTGAATAGAGGGCCTCTCCTCCGTTTTGAAGCCAAGATCCCAGCACCATGACTTTTTCAAGTCAAAAGCAAGTCCCCACGTGCGCTCAAGCTGTGAGATAACTTCACACGCATGCTCCAGCTCTCTGCCCGTCCTGGCGACCACATCCAAATTGTCGATGTAGGCAGTGGGAACCGCTGCACCACCATCGCCAGAGCGAATGGCTTTACACCAAATAGCTCCGAAAAGGGTGGCTACCAGCACTGAGAGTGCATCTCCTTCAGGAATGCCCACCGAGGATAGGTGGCCGGCACTTAGGGATTTTTGAACCCTCAGGTACCTTTTCATTGTGTCAAGGTGAGCAATCCAGGCCCTGGCAGTTGCTGCTGGCACTCCTGCTCTTTCAAGTAAAGCAGCCGCAACCGGCCTGCGTACAGCGTTAAACATCTTCACCACATCTGTGGTAAGTCCACAAAGTTGATTATTTGTCATCTGAGCGTTCTCCACCACAACCTGTGCTTTGTAAAAGCATTCCCAACCCGCCTTCTGCGGTAGGCCGCCCAAGACACCAACCGGGAAGAAACCCAACAGCTGACCAGTGAGTTTGCGCGTCATGGCTCTGGCACACAGACGGTATGCCAATGGACATATCGTGATAGGTCTAGAGCTCGAGATAGTGTCAGCTTCGAGGTGTTTCGCCAATAGCAGCACCCTTGCCATGCTAAAAGTGGCTGGTACATAACACTGATCATTGAAAATTTTGTTCCAGGCTGTTGCAAGAAGTTCGACCACAATGTCAGGCTTCATTTTGAAATCATTCAATGACCACGCATCACTTCCAACGCTAGTGTTGGTCTTTGTGCATTTGACAATCTGTCGAACATCGAAACCAGTTATCTCAGCATTCAGGGTATCTGGGAAACCAGTGAGAAGATTCATCCCAAAGGGGTCTTCACCACCATGTAGATCCGGAGCATTCCAGAATTTATCCCAGAAGGCGAAAAACTCCCGGTGGACTTCCTCTGGTGTGAAAGCCCAACCTTCGGCCCAAAATTTCGACGGTGTCTTACCCTCCGCAGCAATAGCAAATACATGATTGCCTTCCTGCTCAAGTTGAACCAATCCAACATCCGAGACAATTTTCCGGTCCACCGGGAGAGGGGATTTCATCCTGAAACAGGGGGGGCCTTTTTCTCTTCGTCGGACCGGAACCCAGTCCAACTCCTGCTTGGTTTGCACATGCGAGATCTCCGGGATGAAAGAGTTCTTGATGTGGCGAAAAGCAACCCTGCCACCCGAAACCGCAAACGATTTTGACAACAGATCTTTCCAAGCTCTGTGCTTCGCCGAGGTGTGCCTTTTAGCACCTTCCTCAGCAAAGGTCTGTACTGCTTCGAAATGTTGCTGCACCCCATGCAAATCGAAAAAGGGAAGCGACAAGGCTGGCAAATTCTTCCGGTGCGCCCATTCTGCATAAGAGGTTCCAAAACCTTTCGCAGCAAGAATGCAATTCTGATCCTGTTGCAACGTACTGTACTGCGCCGCCGGGAGTTGTTGTTCCCCGTACTTCCGCAGCATCCGGATAACACATTGCAATCTTCTGCATTGTCTTGTCACCTGCTTTGCATGCACCGACGTGTCTTCTCCAGCCATAGTATAATCCCCAATTCTGCCCATTGAAGCACTCGTCATCTGTGGTTGCCTCTTAATACGTGGCTGTTTGCATCTTCCCATCTGTGACGACTTGAGTCGCAACGAAGGTTCAGCATCCAGCAACATAGACTTCCAAGTGGCCTCCACCAAATTTGAGATAGCATGGAAACTGTCTTGCCTGTATTGCGAGCAATCCTGAAAAGCATCCACTGAACCGAAACGGTCCTCAACCAAGCGGCAAAAGGCTTCCTGTCCATTGCATTGTCTGAGGTATTCCCGCTGTCTAGGTTCCAAAGGGCGCGCAAGTTTCCAATCTTTTCTCAAACCTGTATGCGATCGCAATGAGAAGGTGGCCATCAAAGGGAAATGCTGGGGGAATATGTGGTCCCTCAATACCCAGGAGCAACTGTGCCTAGCAGCCATGAAAGGTGACAGCAGGATGAAATCATGTCTGATCCCCTCCTGCTAGGTTGCCGGCAGTTGCTCTCCTGTCTTGGCATGGTGGACCTCTCCAACCTCAGTCCATCCCATGAGGTCCAGGTTGCCCCAGCTACTCAGGTCACGGAAATCCCCATTCAAATCACCCATGATGACCGCTGGGCCTCCCCATGTAAAGGCTCTGTGGACTGCCTGTGTGAAGATTGACTCCCTCACTTCCCGCCTGTCCTGATTCACAAATCGATCATCATGCCTCTTGGGAGGCAGATCAAGGACAATTATCAGGACCTGCAATCCATCCACATGCAAGAAGGTGGATATCAGCCTCGTAGTGTTCCTGACATCCTGGGAAGCCTCTTTCTTGGCCTCGCGTGGGACGTATCGCCAGGAGATGCGTGGGAGTTCAGTGGCAGCGAGCAGCTGCGCCTGTTGCAGCACAGTGACTAGGTCCGATCGTCTCACGCGGGCAGTGCGACGCCAATAGTTTAAAATTGACGAATTGTCACCGATGATGACACACTCCTGCACGTCGGAGTGTGAGGGGAAGTGTCGAGCAAGCGCATGAACAGCGTAAGCGCTAGCAAAACCCTCAGCGTGGTAGGAATCAGGACAGTCAGCGAGCGGATACGCAGTCTGCTCAAGCACTTGGAATTCATCACCAGCGAATTTCCTCACGATGACCCCAGCGCCGCCGGTACTCTCAGAGCGGTGACAGCTACCGTCAAAATGAGCAACGAGAGCAGTCCACAGCCAGGGACACTGTGTACACACAAGAGGATCACCGTGTTGTATGACTTGAGTGGCAAGTACATAGATGTGCACGGATCCACACTCACAGACCCGGGCCTCAAGTGTAATGTTGGAGGCACCATGCCGGTAATGCTGTAGTAGTCGGTGCTCATGGCTGTGCTCAAGAAGGACAGCAACGAGTGCGCCAGACGTGGCAGGCATGTCGCCCCGGTAAGCGTAATGAGGCTGGCGTGGCGCAATGACGTGGAGAGGGGAGCCAGCAGCGAATGCCAGGTGCACACTCCAGACGCAACTGCGTTGCGCAGCAGGCCCAAGGAGCCATTCGGGGCGAGCCCCGCGACGCATATCAGTCGGAAGGAATTCATGAGAGCAGGTAGCAACAAGGCAAGCTGCATGGGTAACATCGACAGATGCAAGGGCCGGCGGGTCGCCCTGTTTTGCAACAAGGCCGCCCCTCTGCCGGATGACCGCTCGAGCTCCTGCGTATAACGCGTAACATCGTGCGATTTGACTTCGCGGCCAGTGTGACTGCGGAAACCAAAAGGCGAATCGCCAGGAGCAACATAGGAGGAGAGAACCAGCAAGGCCTAAACAAGAGCAAGATGTCATCCAATGCTGCACACTGTTGTCCCCTTGGCCACAAAGTACACACGGGCGTTTCAGCCACGGGGCAGACTTATTGAGGAGTGCTGTAGCTGATTCAAGGTGCCCCTCATGCCGCAGCTCCGGAGGGGAGATCGACATGGTAGGTAGAGGCGGGAGCGGTTGTATATTTATTCCCAAGCTAACTGCAGCGTGAGGGGCATGACGCATCCATTCAATTTCAATATCGATATGGCGGAGTGCGATAACCCCTGGCGAAGAACCCGTTGGGAAAATATTTACTGCTGAGTCCACATCCACAAGCGCAAAGAGATTCGCGAGTCCAATGGCGCCGAAGTAAAAACCACGTGTCACTTTCGTCATCCAGAGCCCATTTGAGCACTGCCTGACGAACATTTGGCAGAACAACCTTGTGAGGTAAGCCGTGAGTGAAGAGAAGTGAGAAAGGAGATATCAGAGCGATCTTTCCACGCGGCTGTGGCCATGCGCCTAGTAAGGAAGCCGACCGCAGTGACCTCTTCTAGTGTGTCAAGATATTTGACGAGGTGGGCTTTCATAGCAGTGGCAACAGATTTGCCATTGGGACAGGAATTCCACACCTGTCTCAGGCCAGGAAATAGGCGCAGCATGCATCCAAGCTGCTGTACAATAGCAGGTGGCAGCCGTGAGAGGGCAGTCTCCCATGACACATGATTTGGGGCAAGCAAACGACTAGCGAGACCAATGGCGGCCTTAACGGCAAGATGCTCTGGAGCGATACTGGGCGCAATGCGTAGATAGCGCAACACTTCAGGCAGCGCGCGCATGTCAATCCAGGCTCTAGCCGGGTAGAGAGCGCGTGACAACATGCGCCGATGTCGGTGCATGGCTTCTTTAGTAGGCCGTGGACTGAAGATAAAAGGCACAAAACATGCCTCGTTCCCTAACTGAGAGATTTAGGTGCCGCATGATTCTGAGTCGAGCATCACAAGTAGCCTGCGGCTTAGCATCGATTTTGACCTCAGGCAGGGTAACTCCAAACGCATGCGCCTGGCCATGCAAGCGGAGGCCTAGCATGACGGCCTCAGAGGAGAGGACACGCGCACCCCAGGGCGTATCATCAGCGGCGCATAGCTCAGCACAGTCAATGGAACGGGAGCTCAAGAGATGAGTCTTGCATTTGCATTTGCACTCGACGGTAAGCATATGCTGCCAGATTTCTTGTAACCGAGGGTGGCCACTGCAGAAGTCAGGCACGTCATTGCGGGAAAGATAAGCTCGGCGCGAAGCACATCCAAGCACAACATCCCCACCATCAGGAAGAGCCTCAATTGCTCGGCGGAGCGACGGGCCACCAGTGGTAATAGGCGTCTGATCAGCGATAGGCTGGGTGGGACCCACACTATCAACTGACCAAGCGGCGATACAATGGTGCGCGAGGACCTGAAACCCAGCCAAGCAGGCGGACGTAAAGGCCCGTTGAGCCTCAGCCAGCCAGCTCACTCCTTCTCCACACGTAGCATTGTCATCCATGTATCCTTTGACACTGATGACCCGCGGGATCATATTTAGGTTGACGTACACAGGGTCCATAGCAACACAGAAAAGAAGCACCGACACAGCACGCCCCATATCAACCCTTGCCTAACCGGAAGAGGGGGTCTATAATACCGCCCAACTCGATGGCGCACGGATCGACCAAACAGGACGTATGTGGCATACTGATATGCCCAGGCTGGCATTCCCAGGTGCTGTAAGACAAGTAGGATCCAGTGCGGGTTGACACGCTCGAATGCTTTAGCAAGATCAGAAAGTAGAACAAAACAAGAGGCAGAACGATCTTGCAAGTAAGACTGCATGTCAAGGAAGTTGCCCTGAGGTTCCCTAAAAATGTTGATGAGTGTTTGGCTAGGGTGCAGGGAGTCCCTAAGGGCAGTATACAATTTAACATATACGGCCTGATCGATGATACGATCAGCAGTGTTCGGCAACCCTAATGGCCGGAAGTTGTCTGCAGAGGGTCCTGCGTCAGCCTTAGGAATAAAAACGAGCGCTTGAACTGGGGGGGGAGCCTGCAGGTTTATGTAGTCATGTAACCGTCGGGCAAGGACTCGTGAAGCGGAAAGAGGCGCGGCACGGTAAGCAGCATAGGGTAGTCCGTCCAGACCCGGGGCACTGTCTGGCGACCGTACGACAGAATTCATTATGTCGTCAGCGTTGGGTGGATCACAGTGCCGCAACAGAGCTGGCTTGTAATTTGCTAGGAGAGTCCCATTGATCATCCCAGGAAACTGGATTGTCCTGCCAGAAAGCACGTGTTGATCGCATAGCTTCATCAACTGCAGCAGTATTATTGCATTGCCGCCCGGCTTTGTCCAGGACGATGCCACTGGTACGGGCTATGCGTGGAGCAGCAGCTCGACAGCGATCCCATACATGCGCCTGTCCATGCGCCGCAGCAACCCGAGCCGTATCGTGAACAATACACGGATGAGCAAGGGCAAGGAGGCGGCTAGCCTCATATGCATTTAGTAAAGCTTCAGCCATTACTCTAGGGAGAAGATAAGCCTGATTATTGATACGGAGGGAGGACAAGGTGAAGGGCAATGCCACAAAAGAGCACAGACTTTGCATGGTCTGAAAAGGGATATGCACGGGTCCACCTGTGGTACGTCGTAAGGCTCTTCGAATGAGGCAATGGGCAGGTAGCGTTTGACGAGGCGTAGGCTGCTCACGCCACCACGTCCATACGGAGGCTTTGAAATCGGTGAGGCAAGAAGATGATTGAACACGACGGATGAGCTTGGAGTATTGTTCATCTTGTGCCGCTCCGCCAAGGCGGTGAACAAGGCACTCAGTAGGCACAGCTTGCATGGGAGAGTCCCCAGGGGATGGTGCAATGCTTGAGGCAACCCGAAGAACACCCCTGAGCGCTCCGTGTTGACTTGGTTGAGTGGCAGGCCACCGCACATGACATGCTACAATAGCACTCTCGTTGTCGAGCACAGGGTGCCGAAAGAGTAGATAATCAAGTGCAGATCCGATTCCGCTACTTAAAAAAGTAACGATCCGTGGAGAGACAAAGGAGAAATGGCCTACGATTTCTTTCCAGGCAGAGGTGGCTGGTAATTGGTTAAAGTCTCCACCAAGGACAATACTCGAGTCAGTAAGTGTCCCGAGGTGAGAGGCAAGACGCGAGCCAATTTCTTTTGTCCTCGCAGGATGGACATACACATTTACCACGCGCTGCTGCGCACCGTGCTTTTCGTAGAGCGCATCTTGGAGGAATCCGGGGATAACTTCAGTGTGTTCAACCTGCACCCATCCCAGGGGCGGGAGAATGCACACGCCACCGCTACCAACTTGATCAGACGGAACATTGCTGACTGCAACATTAATGTGTGGATGGGCAGTGGTAAGGATCGCAGGCTGGGCTGCAGTCCAATTGGTTTCCTGGAGCAAAGTAAACCCTTTAACGCGTATGTGCGCAAGTTTATCCTGGTGATTGGAAAGGGCAGCAAGGCTCGTGACGTTCCACGTACAGACATGGAGATTTGAGGGGCACGCTTGTGTGTATACGGCAAGCCGCCGTTGGATAGCGAGAGCCCCCAGCCTGGCCCAAGTCGGCATGGTATTGGAAAAGGTCAAGCCCGTGATACGCAGTTTTGAACTCAGCAGCAGTGAAATCAACAGGGAGATCACAGAGGTAAGAAAAACAATTGAGACTGCGTACTCGAAAAAAGGAGCGAGATTGGGTTTGACCTGCATGGAGCATCTGCCAAGCTAATCGCATAGCCTGCATGAGATTACTCATTGGAATGGCTTTGATCTGCGGAGGTAGCCATCGTACCTCGATGTGATCATCAGCCCCAATCATGTTTACAAAGGGGGCTCTCGTAACGTTCCCAAGATCACAGCCAGGAAAGGCAATGGAAGGAACGAGATTGCACACGAGAGCAAAGCACAAAGGTTGCTGATCACAAAAGAAAATGACAGGAGCCCGGTCATGTGCAGCAGGAACAGGAGCAGTGGTAGTCCGCAGGTACCACACCGTAGGGAGCCAACCAGATGCGCAAGGAAAAGCAAGGAGGATGCCAGCGGCATCAACGGCTTGCGCGGAGAAGGCTGCAATGTGGTAATGCAGGTCACATTCATTGCTTGGCCGATACGCGTGCTGAGGTGGGGGCGCGGTTCTTGTGCCCAGCGCGCGACCAATGGCAGCAAGACAATCGTAATGCGTGATGTAGTCGCCAAGCTCCCCCTATGGGTATACCCAAGACCACAGATGGCAGGGTTTGTTAGCCCGGCATGACGGGCACGATTGGCAGGGAGTAGCTGGAGTAACAAGCCCTGATCAAGCTGAGCGGCTGCCTGTATCAACGATTGGGGCATGTCCTGTCGTCGCAAAGTGGGCGTGTGTTTCTTGCGCAATTCTTCAAGAAAACTCCCAAATGGCAGTGTGGCATAGTGGGACCAGTAGACACGCAGACAGCGCCCAGGTGAAAAAGTGACAATGACAGTCCAAGAAGTGGGAGGGATGCAGCCTGCCGCATGGACGGTGACAGAGTCCCCGCAATCACCTACGAGGAGGACGCAAGATTTAGCAGCCGGCGCGGTTTGCTCCCATTGTCGCAACCAGAGACTAATTCCAGCAAGGTTGGGTGAGTCGGGGTCGCATATGCCTAGGGTGTCCAGGAGGCCGAGCAGCCCGAGCTGTGAAAAGATAGGCTCTTCACCTGCACATAAGGACCGAAGGGTGTGGTTAAATTGCAGAGGGCGCGGGAGCAGTGCCGAGAATTTTAGGCCTGACCAAAGGCAGGGCACGCAACACATGCCAATAGTCTTCACTGCTAAATGGGAACCCAGTGGGAAAGGGATCAGCGCAACAATACCCCAACAGACTCTTGTCGATGGAACCAATGACCTGTTGCCTAATACCCGCGTATTTAGATAGGAGGATGGATGGAGAGCACGGCCGCCAGATTTGCGGTTCGACCTCTCCGCTCTTGAGACGACCGAGGTAGTGTTTTCCTCCCAAGGCAGTAACCACAGCACTGGGCTTGAAGTAGTTTCCTATGAGGTCGTGCATGAGCCGATCAGGGATATTGACATCATGCATAGAATCTTCACCGAAACTAGTAAGCTCAGCATCGACAACCTTTTCGGCAAGCAAGGGAAGCCTGAAAGGAAGTGCGAGTCTCGGGTGGTCAAGATAGTCAGCAAGAATCTCGGCAGCAGCCTCTTGCTCTTTGTTTGGGAGCTGCGCGACTGGAGCCCCCCATTGAATGATAGCCTGAAGAGCACGAACGGCATTTGATGGAAGAAATTCAGCCCACGGGAGATCAGGCCAGCCCTGTTCACCACATTGCTCATGAAAGGCCTCAACACTTCCAAAATACGCAATATGGTAAAGGAGGTGCCGAGGGTGATATGCGCTCGTGGTAAATCTGATATGTCCACATGGCGTAATCCCCCTGGTTCTCAGCCATGGTGGCATGGGAGGAGTAGCTGGTTTGTGTCTAGGCTTGGGCAACATCCATCCATGCTGCCACGGATCGGCTTGCCTAGACGGCAAGATGAAGGAGGTATTACTGACAAAGAAGTACCTATTCCTCGAAACTGCAGACCAAGTGGCAGTATTGATACGGTGGATACACGAGTCAGGCACACCGGAAGTATCCTGTATGTATTGCCGAAAGTGAGATGCCATGCTGCCGGCATTTTCAAGCATAGGGACAACACGATGCGCAACGCCAAGCTCCTGGAATGCATACATCACAATGTATACAACATGGTAATGAACGCTCCGAGTGCCGGTGATGCCGAGTTTACCACCGCCACGTCCGATCCTGGTATTGTCCTGACAGGGTGATCCCGCGCCAAAGAAAATGAGCGCATCTTCAGGGAGCAGGGCGAGAAACTCTCTCAAGGCAGCAAAGTGTTGATGGGCAACCTCCCACACGTCAGCGAGGTATCGCACAGGAATCTTATTCCTAGCCTTAACCCACACTTTGGGATCTTGATGGTAACCATGAACCGCAGAAATGACAGC
This sequence comes from Effrenium voratum, assembly GCA_963377175.1. Taxonomy (NCBI): domain Eukaryota; class Dinophyceae; order Suessiales; family Symbiodiniaceae; genus Effrenium; species Effrenium voratum. The sequence continues at coordinate 18,146 of CAUJNA010000313.1, read as the reverse complement.
ACGAATGTCAGGATCAAGCTCGGCAATCAATGATGCAGTTGGAGTTCCAATTTCGGCTGCAAGAGTGTCAGCGAAGCTCCCACTACCGTCGAAGAAGCTTATGATACCATAGGGTCGCGAGGGCCCACTCACGCTATGCCTAAGCCGAGTGCGTCGTCGCCCCTGTAAGCATTCAATGCCAATAGTGTCAGGGTTGCAAAAGACCGCACCGACAATATAGGGCAAGAGGTTTTCGACCTCACTGCTGCTGATGCGCGTGATACCACGATTTGGATGATATACAACACCTAGGGTGCCTTCAATGGCTTCAAGGAGAAGCGGATTATCATCGTGCACAACAATGAGCCCAGTAAGGCGGAGCCGGACACGAGCAACAGGAGCATGAAGATCGAGACACTTACCAAGAGCTGCAACGAGTGCTTTGGCGATAGCTGGGTCAGAGGAAACAGCGACAATGTTGAGCGGATGCGTGAGCCGTTCACCCGGGGGATCAGGCAGGGCGAGCCAGGTAGTGTCAACGAGCGGATTCACAGGGGTTCTCTTTGGATAAATGCGCTGTTTTCCAATCCCGAGGCCAGTGAGTTGGCGCGCATACCCTAGCACAAGGAGTGAAATAAGGGTAGCGAGCATGTCAAACACACTTTGGTCAGCGAGATGGGGGATACTATGAGTGGCTTCAGCTACAACTTTTGGAGTGAGCGATGCATCACAGTGGCCAACAGCAACCTCAGCAGCAATAGCCTCGAGAAGGACTTGCCAAGGATGATCACTGCTATCAGTGAGCCGCCAAGCGCCGAAGGCAAGGATGCGAAGGGCGACATACAGCGTTCGCAGGTCAAGCTGTTCTTTCCCTCGATTGCATGGGACATCAAGAGCTGGAATAGCGGTATCAAGTGTGACAGTGTCGTCGAGGAGGCGGGCTGGTGCGCTGTCGTTAGCAGCAGGTACACATTCCGAGTTGATTTTGTTTTCAAGGAAGGTGATGTCAATATCCTGCGTTGCGAAGGCAGGAAGCAATTCCTGAATTAGACCAATAACGCCATAGACATAGAGCATACCACCTTGATGCCAACCAATGTGAACGGTGGATGAGTCATGAAAGAGAGCAACGCGATCAGACCCTTCAACCGAAATGCGGCACATTATTAGCTGGTCAGGGAGGATATCGTCAATTGAGTACAGTGTGCGTCGTGTCCAGCGCATTTCTGTGTCATAGGGGACGTGCATTTGCGCAAAGATTTCCTCCTGAATTCCCTCAGCGCTGCATGGCAGCGCAAGGACTTGACATGGAGATTCCAGGAGGAGAGCTTGAACATTAATGCGATGAGTACCACGTAGGTTGACACATCGAGCATTGAGACACAGCCTCTGAAACTGGGTGATGTTCTCGGGATCGGGAACCACAACGACAGGCATTCGTGACCCAGAGATAGAGCCATCAAGTTGCCTGAATCGTTCCCAATGTCCAGTGGGAGTCTCAAGCGTGCTGCGCTTGGTTTTTCGCATTCCGAGGTCACTGAGCGATTGAGGCCAGCGGAGAGTGCCTCCAGAGCCGTTAATATCGACCTGATGAGGTCCCTTGGCAAGTAAGTCTTCAGCATATGCACGTGGGACATCAAACCATAATGCTGTGTAGTGATGCTGTGAGGATGCATCTTGCACAGTAACGGTACGATAACGCCGGCCGCCTGTATAAGTACATAACCATTCCAAGCTGGTGAAGCTGGTGTAGAGGTAGGCCGGCGTAGGCTCATGGTAGGAAAACTGGAGAGTAGCCTCAACAGTGATGCCAGGATGAGTAAGTTGTGCATAATGTTCAGAGGACAAAAGGCGATATACTCCGTCTTGGCAATTACTGGGAAAGAATACCCCATGCTCGCTGGCAAGCAATCTTAGCGACTCAAATGATTCAGGTAATATTTGTGCAGCAAGGTATCCGAAAAATGGCGCAGCAGCAATGCCTTGTTCACGCAGAAATTCATATATCCCCTGAAGCTGGTTGTCATGTTTTTGAGCAACAAAGATAACTAGATCCTGCATAAGCTCATTGTGGTCACTGCCAAGATACGCCTGGTGAAGACTGACAGCGCAGGCTGCATTGGTGTCTGGAAAGAGTACTGGCGAGTTGATCAACCCACACATTGGTATCACTCTGGCATGCATGGCTGCCGTGGCTAAGGTAGCTGACAACGTTGGAATTTCGTCTATCTCCATAGACTTGGAGACCGCAAAGATTGTTTGTATCAGCATTAAAGCCATTACGAATGGGCAAACAGAGATCAAGAGATGAGGTATCAAATGTCTTAGGAATCGCAGTGACAAGGTTCCAGTCGCGAGAGAGATTCCCAATACGAATACGCTCATCCGATGTCTGTTGAAGTCCGAAGGCAATCCTCTTACCAACTTTTACCAGGCCAACGTGGCAAGCATGTCTGATACGCTTGGTGAGATGAGGGTAGTACTCAGAAATTCCCCTTGCGAGAACTGGCACAGCTGAGTGATTGCTATAGTGTTGGAGGCAGAATGTGGGAATGTGTGCATTTACAAGTTTAATCAGGGGCCCGAAGTGTTTGCCAAGAACGATAGCCAGACAACAGGGATTTTGTTGTCGGTACTTAATGGCAAAACTCACATCCTGGGCGTGCGTAGTGAGGATCCAAAAGTTATTAGGAAGTTTACCTCTGATGGAGCTGGGCGTGGCGGCAAAGACAAAAACATGGTCAACTGAGAGCACCTTTGGACTGGAAGAAATGCATTTGAGCGCTTCACGAAAAGCCTCTTCTTTAGCGGTATCGGTCCAATGCTCATACTCAAGGGACAATGATTGTCCAAATGCCGTCTGCCATTCATCATCATCTAGGCTGACTTCCGTGGGAGTATCCACCAGGTCTTCACTTTTGTTGCAATGACCACTCACCTGATTTATAGGCTCAGCAGCACACGAAGCAATATCTGAATCCAATATAGTATGTGCAGTCTCCAGGACTGCAGCACACGTGGATTCATCCATAGGCGTGGCAATTTTCTGCCTAGACATATCATGGGGTGGGGTCATACCAGAACTATATGAAGCAATGGGATCATCAACACTCATTCCGGTAGTTTCCTTAGCTTTGTGTAGGCCCTGATCTTGGCTGGCAAGGGTGTGAAAGGCAGTCCCATAATATGAAGTCTTTTGAGTGATCTTAGGTTCTGGCACGGAATAAGTAAGCTCATCATCACTGTCAGGAACAGGTATGGCGATACCAGAAGAAGCAGGTAGGGTATACTGGGAGCACCACTAACCTTCTTCACTGGGTCAGCATGAGATGCCACAGGCGAGAAAAACTTCTTGATTTGCTCCTTGGGGAGGTGCAAAATAGTAGAAGGCTTTCGGAGCTGACGAGTCTTATCAAATGCCTCACTCTTCTTCTTTTTCCAATTTGGGACTTTATTCACTGAAGACGAAGTCTTCATCCGAGCATTTGCAGGATCCGGGGAGGCACAGGCTGCTGAATCACTCTTGCCAAATCTATGCTCAGCCTTGGGTTTCTTAAGGCAATGCTTCTGCACAGGTCTGCCTCTGAGAGCCTCATTTTCGTCAGGATCTGCTCCTTGTGTATTCATTTTCCAGGTCCAGGTGTTCCCAAGGGAAACAAAAGGTTGTTCCTGAAAGAGCAAGGAGACACAAGCCCGACCTCACCTAGGTGGGCGGGGCCCACACTAGGCAAGAGCAGAACCGACCGAACAATCAGGGAATTGGCAAGGGGTCCCAAAAGACCCAACCCTACCGTAGGCGGGGCCTACACTGGGCAGAGAGGGGATCACAGCAACCCTCAGTTTCGGCCAAAAAGGTAGAAACTTCCCCCGCTTGGGATGCACACAATATGAAAGAGACCAACCAAGGGAAGCCACTTGGAATGGAATCTGCACACAAAAAGTTTAATCCAACCAAGGGGAGCGGGGCTCCCACTAGGAAGACTTTAGTTAAGTTGGTTGTTGCACAGGCTGGCACATGCTTGAGCGCAGCGAGTCTTGCACGCAAGGGCAAGCAACGTTCCTAAGGAAACTACCAAGGGAAAACAACCTACGAAAGAGCAAAAAACAACCCCTATTAAGCCGCACCTGTTACTTTGAACCTCCGCGTTCGGTACCAGTGGGCCTTCCACCCAGCACCTGCTAACTTGGGCTCGCCAAGCAACTTAAGCCGATACGGCCTTAGCCAAAATGGCTACGGATTATGCCTGCAGTTGTAGAGCTGCGCCCACGCTTTGATCAGCTGGGCAGATCAATTGGCACCAGGCAGCGGGGGTCATTGGCGCTGCGGAGCGCCGACACGCTGGCAAGTGCCTGGAACCAACTTGGCTTGTTGAAAGCCAGCTGTGTTTAAACTCTACAGGCACCAGCCGCCCGCCGCGAAAACGCTTGACGGCATAACCCGTTTGAACGCACCTCGCACGACGAGGCACAACAAAGCTGACTCACCTCGCACCCCCGAAGTGACTTGCCGCGGACGGCGGCGCCCGGGCTGGATGGAACCGTCGTCTGAATCTGCGGCGCGGCTCGGGGGCCTACGCGCTGCTCTCGCGCGCGGACGGGCAGCTGACCGGCGGGCACTACTGGGGAGGCCCGTCCACACGGCCTCAGATTTGGAGCGGTTTCTGGACCCAGTTTTGGGGGCCGCCTGCCCAATGTGTTTCACCGGGAGTTAGCGCCAAGTCGCAAAACCGAAGGCAGCTTCGCCAGCCCCACCGCGCCGGTCAGCTCCAATTGAACTCCAAACAAAAGCTGTTTGGCCCAACGTCCGTGGAGTAATTTTCGTTGCCAGGGACACAGGAATCCAAGGCCCCTACTCCGCTACTCCGCCAGTCCGGTATTAGAAAACTTAAAAAACCAAAGGAAAACAAAAGGTTTTCAAAGGAGCCGCGGAGTACAAAGCTGGGCCGGAGTACAACGTGACTTGTCGCGCGCTGCCGGAGGCCTTGTTTCCCAGCGTTTCGACGAGCGTTTCCAAGCGTTTCGAGGCCTTTCGAGGGCTTTTGAGGCCTGGTTTTCAAGGTTTCGAGGCCTCCCGAGGCCTCTCGAGGCCCGTCCGAGGCCTTGGTTTTTGCGCGAATCACACTGTAGCACAACACATTCGAGGCCTGCGGGGACTCGAATCTATATAATACTAATTTTGGAATCCCCCCAACGCCGGACGCGCCTTTGACTCAACAAGGCTGCCGCCAAACAGAATTTTAGTCCGGAACGTCCCCCAAGTCACGGCCAAGAGCCCCAACCTTCTCCGCCACACCACACTGCGCGCCTACATTGCGTGTCTAGGAGCAAAACTGGATTAAAACTCTGAATGCCCAAGTTACCGGGACCGCACAAGAGTCCCCGAGGCCTCACAATACGAAGCGTGGAGCAAACTTCTCAGAATGTGGCCACGCGGCCTCAAACCACTGCCAAACATGCCTCAAACTGGCCTCAAACCATTGAAAATCACGAACAAAGCCACCTCAAAGCAGCCTCATGAAACACCCCAGAGCACGGACAAAGCAAAAGCGCCTTAAACCTCGGCCTCAAAACGGTAGCTACACAAAACATGAACAAGAGTCCCCAGGCATCAAAACCAGCGTAAGTGGAAAGCACTTCAAACCTTCACTCAGGCCACGCGCAGCCTCAAACCACTGCAAACACAAACCAGTGAAAATCATGAACAAAACCGCCTCAAAGCAGCCTCAAACGCCCCAGAGCAACTACACAAAACATGCTTCAAACATTCGGCTCGCGGCAAAGCACTTGCCTAAACCACAGCCTGCTGGACAGCCAGTCAATCAACTCACGCCCGCCCAATCACAGTCAACCAACACGCCTTCAACCAACAAGCCAACCTCAACCGACCAACCAACCAAGCAGCCAACCCATCGACTGACCGACCGACGGACCGGCCAGCCAGCCAGCCAATCAGCCCAACCTGCCAACCAACCAACCAACCAACCAACCAACCAACCAACCAACCAACAAGCCAGCCACTCCGGCCGACTTGCGGTGCGCGCGCCCTTAAGCCAACACCCAGAGAACAAGCGACCTGCCACCTTCTAAAACTTGAGCCACTTTCCGCTCCCCAAAACGAGGTCCACAACCTGTAGCAAACACCGAAACCTCTAGAAGGGCCTCTCCGCGCTGGGCCAACTTTTTGGAACTAGCGCGCTGCAAAGCGAGCGGCCGACGACGAAAAGTTTCGGGCAGGCTCGTTTGCGCGCGCTGACGTGTTCGCGCGTTGCATTCCGCTTCGGCGATGTTTTTACCGCAAAAAGCGGCCCCCATTTTGGGGTCCAAAAAGCGGCCCCAAAAACGAGCCCCGCCTGCCCCAGTTCTTAAGAAGGATAACGAGCAGCTTCGGCGGCCCCCCTTTTGGGGCCCACGTTCCGGGCCCCAAAATGGGGGCCGCTTTGCGCTGCGTTTTGCAAACAAACGAGCTCCACCTGCGCTGCGCCGCAATTGCGGGCGGAGTGTTCTTGCAACCACTTCGACTTTGCGGTCTTGTGCGACGCATGATGGCAGGTCGCATGCCGCACACGTCCAGCAACTGGGGAGGCCCGTCCACACGGCCTCAGATTTGGAGCGGTTTCTGGACCCAGTTTTGGGGGCCGCCTGCCCAATGTGTTTCACCGGGAGTTTGCGCCAAGTCGCAAAACCGAAGCGCCGGTCAGCTCCAATTGAACTCCAAACAAAAGCTGTTTGGCCCAACGTCCGTGGAGTAATTTTCGTTGCCAGGGACACAGGAATCCAAGGCCCCTACTCCGCTACTCCGCCAGTCCGGTATTAGAAAACTTAAAAAACCAAAGGAAAACAAAAGGTTTTCAAAGGAGCCGCGGAGTACAAAGCTGGGCCGGAGTACAAATTTACGTTTTGTGTTTGGCGCCAAAAACTGTCTTTGTCGCGACTTGTCGCGCGCTGCCGGAGGCCTTGTTTCCCAGCGTTTCAACGAGCGTTTCCAAGCGTTTCGAGGGCTTTCGAGGCCTCTCGAAGCCTTGTTTTCAAGGTTTCGAGGCCTCCCGAGGCCTCTCGAGGCCCGTCCGAGGCCTTGGTTTTTGCGCGAGTCACACTGTAGCACAACACGTTCGAGGCCTGCGGGGACTCGAATCTATATAATACTAATTTTGGAGTCCCCCCAACGCCGGACGCGCCTTTGACTCAACAAGGCTGCCGCCAAACAGAATTTTAGTCCGGAACTTCCCCCAAGTCACGGCCAAGAGCCCCAACCTTCTCCGCCACACCACACTGCGTACATTGCGTGTCTAGGAGGACTTAGGAGCAAAATTGGATTAAAACTCTGAATGCCCAAGTCACCGGGACCGCACAAGTAGTCCCCGAGGCCTCACAATGCGAAGCGTGGAGCAAAAACATAGAGAAGGCGGCCTCAAACCTGCCTCAAACTGGCCTCAAACCATTGAAAATCACGAACAAAGCCACCTCAAAGCAGCCTCATGAAACACCCCAGAGCACGGACAAATCAAAAGCGCCTTAAACCTCGGCCTCAAAACAAAACATGAACAAGAGTCCCCAAGGCATCAAAACCAGCGAAAGTGGAAAGCACTTCAAACCTTCACTCAAACTTATCAGAATGCGGCCACGCACAGCCTCAAACCACTGCAAACACAGACAACCTCATACCAGTGAAAATCATGAACAAAACCGCCTCAAAGCAGCCTCAAACGCCCCAGAGCGTCTCAAAATCATCAGCAACTACACAAAACATGCTTCAAACATTTGGCTCGCGGCAAAGCACTGCCTGCTGCACAATCAACTCACGCCCGCCCAATCACAGTCAACCAACCAAGAAACCACGCCTTCAACCAACAAGCCAACCTCAACCGACCAACCAACCAAGCAGCCAACCCATCGACCGACCGACCGACGGACCGGCCAGCCAGCCAGCCAGCCAATCAGCCCAACCTGCCAACCAACCAACCAACCAACCAACCAACCAACCAACCAACCAACCAACCAACAAGCCAGCCACTCCGGCCGACTTGCGGTGCGCGCGCCCTTAAGCCAACACCCAGAGAACAAGCGACCTGCCACCTTCCAAAACTTGAGCCACTTTCCGCTCCCCAAAACGAGGTCCACAACCTGTAGCAAAAACCGAAACCTCTAGAAGGGCCTCCCCTGTACATCCGCGAGGGAAAGCTCGTGCGCTCCCTGCAGGCGGAGAGCACCAGCTGACCAGCTGGACAAGGCTTCCGCGACACCACGGGCGGAGAGGCAGACCCTGGCCGCGCAGGACGGCAAGTGCGCGCTGTGCGGCTGCGGCTGACGGCCGGCACCTGCACATGCCACCCAAATGCTTGAGCAAAACAGATTTAACCCAGGCCCTGAGCTGGTTGCCCTGTTACGACGTGTCGCGAATGCTAAGCCGGCCTTCTCTCTCTGTAGAGGGGGTTTTCCAAATGGCTTATATTCTACCTGAGAGGCTTCTAGCACTCGTCCGTCCAGCATTTGACCTCGTCCTGCGAAGGATTCGAAGTCTAAAACGCTGCGTGCAGGCGTGTGGCTGCAAAATAGAGACCCCTAGATATGCTTGCAATTTGGCTCCAGGTTGCATTTCAAGCGAGCCAACCTTTGCAGGGCTAAGAAAAAAAAAAAAAAAAGAAAACCAGGGGTCCAAAAAAAAGGGGTCCCCGAAAAAAAGGGAAAAGGGGTTTCCTTTGGCAAAGCTTGACATCGCTTGAAATGCAACCTGGAGCCAAATTGCAGCGCATATCTAGGGGTCTCTATTTTGCAGCCACACGCCTGCACGCAGCGTTTTAGACTTCGAATCCTTCGCAGGACGAGGTCAAATGCTGGACGGACGAGTGCTGGGAGCCTCTCAGGTAGAATATAAGCCATTTGGGAAACCCCCTCTAAAGAGAGAGATACCGGTAATGCAGGGATTCCCTGCAGTATCCCTGCATTGAAATTCCCCCAGGATTCCTTGCTATACGCTGAATTTCTTCAACACAAGTGCCAACACAATTGCCACTCGTGTTCACATTTCTGCCGCGCCAAGCCGCGAAACCTCCACTTTCCCCGGGTTCCTTGCTATACTCTTAATTTCTTCAACATGTCGGAATACATGTCGGATGAACATGTTCTTGGATTCAATCCTGTTGTGGCCCCAGGATTGCTCCCTTCAATCCTGTTGTGGCCCCAGGATTGAGGGGAACTCCACGCGGAACTCCACGCGGAACTCCACGCGGGCAGCAACCAAAAAATGGTTGGTGCCTGTTTCCAGGCGCGCCTGACACGCCAGCCCGCCGAGTCATACAAATCATACGGATCATACGGTCATACGGCGGCTTGGGTGCGCCACCCTGCCGCGCCTGCCCGGCATAGAAGCCGCGCCAAGCCGCTGAACCCCCACCCGGGCAGGGAATTTGAATTGAAGGATATTACCCTTCAATTCCTGGTATACTTCCATGGAACACATCATACTCCGAGAACGGAAGTTCCAGAAGCGGAACCCGCAGTAGGGCATGTCCGAAAAAATCGGACATGCCCCGTTATAAATTCCACGCCAAAAAGCTTGCATCGAGAACGGAAGTCCCGAAGCGGAACCCGCAGTAGGGCATGTCGGAAAAAAACAGACATGCCCCGTTACAAATTCCACGCCAACGTGGAGGCTTCGATACCTAGCGCGCCAGGCACGCAGCTGATGATGTCTCATATGTTATCACCAACTACGAAGCAGTGGCCGAAATATTCGGCCACTGGCTCCATCGTGCGCAGGTCCCGCGATTGACCGGCGAAATCGGTCAAATCAAAATTGAGTCACATCCGAAAAAAAAACCTGGTGCGGGCGGAAACTTGTGCCGAAGAGGGGTTGGTGTGTTTGACACACCAACAAGCGGTGACGCCTGTGAGGTGTGTCAAACACACCAACCCCCGAATCACGAGGAAACTTCTCCGAACGGCCGGAACGCCACGAAGGACCTGTGAGGGCGCGCTGCGAAAGTACAACACCCCTATGTTATGAATTCGTATAATAACACCTACTCCTAAGAAAACATGTTTGAAGGACCTGTTACCGGCAATATCCCGGAGGTCCTGGACAACGGAGAGGTAACTGACGGCACGCACGTCACCGCAGGGCAGCTTGCCCTGGCTCTCACGCCGTACGCTCAAGTAACGGACCTGGCGGTGAACACGGCAGCCGCCGGCAACAACGCGGCCGCCATCCAGTCCCTGGACGACAGAGTCACTGCGGAGCTGGCCTCAAAGCTGGACAGCAGCGCGCTGGCGCCGGCAATTGCGCCCCTGGCCACGGCGGCGGCCCTGGCCACCACGGACGGCCAGGTGGCCGCGCACGGAAGCAGCATCGCAGCGCTGCAGAGCTCGCTGACCACGGGTCTCTCCAACAAGGCAGACCAGTCGGCCTTCGACGTGCTGGAGGGCGTGGTGGCCACGAAGAGCACCCCGGACGGCGTGGACCTGAAACTGTCCAACTACAGCACCACGGCGGCCATGAACGGATCCATCGCCTCGGCCAACAACGCCACGCTGGCCACGGTGGCGGCCAACTACGGCCTCAAGACGGCGGTGGACCAGCACTCCCTAGACATAGCGGCGAGGATCACGCCGCTGGAGGTTGACACCAAGGTGGCCAACGCTCTCCTGGGGGCCGTCACCGCCGCGGCGCTGGCCTCCAAGCTCGCGAGCCGAGACGCCTCCATCTTGGGGCTGCAGGCCTCCAAGGCAGACGCCAGCGCCCTGACTGCTTACGCCCTGCAGTCGGCCGTGGACACTTCCTCGGAGGTGGACTCTAAGATAGCGACGGCCCTCTTGGACGCCGTTACCATGGCAGCCCTGGACGCCGCCCTCCTCGGCAAGGCGGACGCAAGCGCGCTGGCCTCCCTGCTCTCCACGGTGGACGGGTTGGACACGCCGCTGGAGGTAGACACCAAGATAGCAAATGCCCTGCTGGGTCTCGCCACCGAGGCCTTCGTCGCAGCGCAGCTTGCTGGCCGGGACGCCAGCATCACGGCGCTCCAGGGGGCCAAGGCCGACGCGACGCTGCTGGCCTCATACGCCACGAACGCCGCGCTCTCGGCCAGCGAGACCACGCTCCAGAGCGCCCTCGACGCAATCCTCGCGGAGCTCACCGCCCTGCAGCTTTCCGGCAGCGGCGGAGTTGTTAACGCACCGGCCTGGGCGGGCTTCACAACTTGGGAGCTCGTTCGCGGAAGCAACGCCGTTCGCAACCTGCATTTCGTGGCTCCTCTCTCTGCTGCGCTGGCCAACGGCGACGACACGCTGAGCATCACGGCAGACTGCTACTCCACGGCGGGAACTGACGCTGCCATAACAGCAGCCTTGCTGGCCTACTACACCTCCTCACAAGTGGACACTCTGTTGGGAGACTACCGCGCCGGAACGGCGCAGGACGCGGAGACGACCAGCGCCATCACGGCCGCGCTGCTGGCCTACTACACCGCGGCGCAGGTAGACGCGCTGTTGGGAGACTACCGCCCGGCGAGCGCGCAGGACACGCAGACGCAGGCCGCCATCACGGGCGCGCTGCTGGCCTACCGGACGGGCCCGGACCAGGACGTGTTCACAACCAACCAAATCACCTCCGCGCTGGTGGCGTGCCGCTCGGCCGCCGACCAGGACACGGCAACGGCCTCAAGCATCGCCGCCGCCCTGCTCAGCTACTACACCATCACGCAGGTGGACGGTTTGTTGGCCAACAAACTCGGAGTCACGGAGGCGGCCTCGGCGCTGCAAATAGCAGTGCGCTTTCCGGACGACGGAGGGCCGACGAGGTGGTGGCCGCCATAGGAGAGCAGATCCTGGCCCCCACGGACGTCTCACTGTCAAACTGGACGGTTCGCCCCAGCAGCGGCTGCAGCGTGGTCCTGGCCACGCACACCGCGGGAGTGAGCGTGGACGGCTACACCCTGACCCTGGCGTCGAACCCGTGGAACATCGTGCGCACCTACAACTTGACGCCCGGCAGAGAGCTGCTCTTCGCCTGCCGCTACCGGCTCGGCACGGCCTCCAACTTCGTGGTGTACATGTCAGAGGCCGACAACGTCTACGACCCATTGTACGGCAGCTTCGCGGGCGACCAGGGCGCCTGGAGCACGGCCAAGATGTACTTCACAGTGCCGCCCAACGGAGTTGCGAAGCTGCACTTCGGCGCGCACTTCCAGGCGCCGGGCCTGCCCAACCAGACGGCTGGAACGGTGGACGTCTACGGCCTCCAGATCCTGGACGCAACCCTGGAGGCCGGCAACACAAACACAGCGGAGGAGGAGGACACGGCGGCCTCAGCCCTGCTGCTGAAGCACGAGTTCCTCGACGGGGGGGCCGACGACGTCACGCTGGCAACCCTGGGCGAGGTGCTGCTGGAACCCACACTCACCACGCTAGGAAATTTTCTGGTGCGCTCCAACAGCCAGAGCTCCGTGGCCTCGGCCAGCTTCACTGTGGGAGGCTTCCAGCTGGAGGGCTACGCCATGACCTGAGCGCCTTCGCCTGGAACATTGTGCGCACCTACACGCTGACGCCGGGGAGACGCTACTCCTTCGGCTGCCGGTACCGGCTGGGCACGGCCTCCAACTTGGTGATGTACGTCAGCGCCGCCGACAACGACTACGTGGGCGTCACCGGCACCTTCCTCGGCACGCCCTCGCAGGGTGTCTGGAGCACGGCGCGCCTGGACTTCTCGGTGCCGCCGGGTGGAATCGCGAAGCTGCACTTCGGAGCCTTCGGAGGCTCGATCCCCGGGCTGGTGCAGCAGTCGGCGGGCACGCTGGACCTGTACCGCATGCAGATCAGGGCCTCGGCCTTCAAGGGAGAGTCTGTCTCGGTAACGGACCTGCTGGCGGACTCGCTGGCCCTCACGGGCTCGGCCACGCTGGACGGGCTCACCGCGCAGGGCAACGTGGGCAGCGACCAGCTGCTGTGCAACGACGTGAACTGCACCGACGTGTTCACCACGGGCGTGGACGCCTCGGGCGCAGTCTCCTGCGCTGCGCTCACAGCCACAGGCACCGTCGCCGGGGCCGCGCTGTCGTCCACAGGGGCCGTGTCAGGCAGCTCGCTGAGCATCAGCGGGGCGGCCAGCGTGGGCCTGCTGAGCTCCGCCACCGGAATCACCGGCAGCACACTCACCATCAACAACACGGCCAACGCCGGGAACTTCACCACGGTGGGCGACGTGTCCACGGGGACACTGACGGCCTCGGGCGCAGCAACCGCGGCGAGCTTTGCAGCCACCGGGGCGGTCACGGGCGCCACGCTGACAATCACCGGGGCGGCCTCCGCGGGCCCGCTGGACTGCGAGAGCCTGGACTGCACCTTCACGGCCACGAGCGGCGGAGTGTTGACGGGCAGCGTGGTGTGCGGCGACGTGACGAGCTCGGGCACGGTCTCCGCGCCGCAGCTCTTCGCGTCCAACACGCTCACCGTGACCAACACCTCCGACTTCTCGGACGATCTCTTCTTGACGAAGAACAGGGCGGGCTGGAGCAAGCTGCAAGTGTCCAACAACAGCGCGGCCCCCGACAGCGGCCCGGAGCTGCGGCTGCTGGGCAACCAGAGCGCCAGGGTCTTCCTGGAGCGGGACAGCGGGGCGCACCAGTGCGAGCTCATCATGATCAACGACGAGGCGCTGGTGCAGACCAAGAGCCTCTCCACGCAGCTGTCCCTGACCACGAACCAGAGGAACCCCGGCTGCCTGGTGATTGCGGGCAACACGGGCAACGTGGTCTGCAACACGAGCTTCACGAAATTGTCGGACAGCCGGGTGAAGACGGAGATGGCCGAGGCCGACGTGGCGGAGCTCCAGCAGCTCTTCGACTCCGTGGAGGCCAAGCAGTACAAGCGCCCGGACATGAACGAGGACCTGAGGCACCGCTCGGTGGAGCGACGGGACCGAGATGATCACCCTCGACTACTCGCACCTCACCAGCGTGCTGTGGGGGGTGTGCAAGGGCTTCCAGGCCCGGCTGGACGAGGTGGAAGCCTGGCAGGCCCAGCGGGGGCCGAAGAACAAGTAAAAAAAACCGTGAGCAGCTGTGTGCAGGCCTCCCTGCATCCAGGGAACCTGCGCAAGCCCCTTTTTGGGGCAACAAGTAGGTGCAGGCCTCCCTGCATCCAGTGAGCCTTCAATAGCCCCTTTTTGGGGCAACAAGTAGTGTGTGCAAGCCTCCTCGTTCTAGAGGACCCTTGCTCAAGCTCCTTTTTGGGGCAACAAAGCTAAATGGAGGCGCTGAGGGACCTGGCCGACGACTTCAACGTGCGGGACCCGCGGAAGCTGTACCAACTCGCCAGGCAGCGCGACCTCGACGTGACGCAGGCCATGGCCTTCGAGGCGCTGAAGGCCGACGTGGGCCGGCAGGTGCAGGCGCCACGGCCCCGCGCGCTGGGCAAGTCGGCCGCCGAGGGGCCGAACAACCGGCTGCAGGCCGACCTCATCGACTTCAGCCAGAACACGCGGGGGAAGACGAAGTACGGCCTGGTGGTGATGGACGTCTTCACCCGGGAGGCCGCCGTGGAACCTCTGCAGAACAAGAACGCCGAGACGGTGGGCCGGCCACCAAGCGCGCCGCGCGGGAGCTGACGGGGGACGACGGGAACTTCGTGGTCACGACGGACCTGGGCAACGAGTTCGCCACGCTGGACCGGGAGCTGCCTGCGGAAGCCGTGCACCGCACGAAGCGGCCCGAGGACCGCAACGCCATTGCCGTGGTGGACCGGGGCATCCAGACGCTGAAGAAGGACCTGGCCACGAGGGTGGCGCGCAAGGGCGGGCAGTGGAGCGACCATGGCACTTCGAGCGGGCGGCCGGGGCCTACAACGCGCGGCCCCACGAGACGGTGCACGGCGCGCCCGAGGACGTGGAGAAGCAGCCGGCCACGGAGTTCAGGGTCCTCCAGGACAACGCCGACAAGTTCCAGCACAACAAGGACCTCACCGAGTGGCGCGTGAAGGCGGTGGAGGACGCGGGCGCCTTCCGAGCGCCGACGAACGCGGCGAGGAGCTTCAACCCTCAGTACGGCGACGTGCAGCAGCTGGGGGCCGTGGACTCCATGACCGTCCGCAGCACGGAGGGCCGGGAGACCTTGCTGAAGCTGGCGCTGCCGGCGCCGCAGGGCAGCGGCAACGCGGCGGGCCGGCTGACGAGACGGGGCAGGCCGGCGGCTGTGAGGCAGCTGGACGACTTCCTGGGGCCTCCGAGGCCCAGGACCCTCGACTAATTTGAAAATGGATTTTTTTAGGCACGACACGGCCTCCTCGTTTCCGAGGAAGCTTGATCGGACCCGTTTTGGGGCAAAAAAAAACTTTACTCAAGTTGGATGATCGAGCGAAGACACTAGAAAAAAAGGGTTTCGAGGCATTGCGCAGGCCGTCGGAATTCCCGGACCCTGCTCAAGCCCTTTTTGGGTTAGGGTTTGGGGTGCTCGGGAAACCAACGGGTTGGGCGAACCAATCAAATGAGCGGGGCTGGCATGGGCAAACCGTGCAAAACCCGTGCAAAAGCTATTCTTCCAGTGCCTACATTGATGTAGGGCCTGGACTAATAGCATTTTGTGGCGCAAAACCGTGCAAAAAAAAAGCTATTCCTCCAGGCCGTACATACATGTACACCCTGTAAGAATGGCATTTTGTGGCGCAAAACGGTGCAAATGTCCCTGTAGGGTTTGGGGTCCTCGGCAAACCAAACGGGTTGGGCGGACCAGTATCAAGCCCAAACGGGTTGGGCGAACCACTCAAACGCGGTTAGGTCCAAGCTGGGCCTGACAGGATTTCGAGGAGAGGGGGGTGAGACACCTGAGACACCTGAGACACCCACTAAACGTCGAACAGGAGTGTCTCAGGCGTGTCTCAGGTGTCTCAATCTTCAACTGGCTGTCTTGTTATTGCTGAGACAGGTCTGAGACACGCCTGAGACACTTCTGTTCGACGTTTAGTGGGTGTCTCAGGTGTCTCAGGTGTCTCACCCCCTTTCCCCAGGAATGTCTCAGGTCTGACAAGCCCTCGGCTGGCTGGGCGTCTCTGGGTCCCTGTCACCAGACCCGTTGGGCGAACTACTGAAAAAAAAAATCCGAAAACCCCTCCAGACCCGTTGGGCGAACTACTGAAACAAAATCCGAAAACCCCTCCAGACCCGTTGGGCAGACCAGTACTTGAAAAAAAAAACGAAAACCCCTCCAGACCCGTTGGGCAGACCAATACTAAGCCAACCCCCGGTCCCGTTGGGCAGACCAATACTAAGCCAACCCCCGGTCCCGTTGGGCAGACCAATACTAAGCCAACCCCCGGCCCCTTTGGGCAAACCATACTTAAAAAAAACGAACCCGCCCCGGTCCCGTTGGGCAGACCAGTACTAAGCCAAAACTGCCGGCCCCTTTGGGCAAACCATACTTAAAAACGAACCCGCCCAGACCCGTTGGGCAAACCAGTACTAAAAAAGAAACTCCGACACCCATCCCCCAGACCCGTTGGGCAGACCAGTACTAAGCCAAGACTGCCGGGCCCTTTGGGCAAACCCATACTTTAAAAAACTCCGACACCTATCCCCCAGACCCGCTGGGCAGACCGGTACTAAGCCAAAAAACCCAGACCCGTTGTGCAAACCCATACTTAAAAAAAACGAACCCGCCCAGACCCGTTGGGCGATCCAGTAGAAAAATCTGCCTCCAAGCCGGCGTCCTCCGCATCACCTGCCACACCCTCACCTTCCTTTTGCGAAAAAAACGGAATAAAAACAAGAAAACCCCGTTGGGCGGACCAGTATCAAACGAGAGAGGGGGCAGTGCCAAAAACCAGCAAAATCTGCATTTATTTTTCTACACCGGCGCCGGCCCAGCCAGCCGAGGGTTGGGACAGCTGAGACAATCCCGAGACAGGGGTGAGACACCTGAGACACCTGAGACACCCACTAAACGTCGAACAGAAGTGTCTCAGGCGTGTCTCAGACCTGTCTCAGCAATAACAAGACAGCCAGCCTAAGATTGAGACATCCACCAAACCTCTCAATCTTAGGCTGGCTGTCTTGTTATTGCTGAGACAGGTCTGAGACACGTTTGAGACACTCCTGTTCGACGTTTAGTGGGTGTCTCAGGTGTCTCAGGTGTCTCACCCCCTTTCCCAGCCAACTGCCTCAGCTGTCCCAACCTTCGGCTGGGCGTGTCTCAGGGTCCCTGTCACCAGACCCGTTGGGCGAACTACTGAAAAAAAATCTGAAACCCCTCCAGACCCGTTGGGCAGACCAGTACTTGAAAAAATCTGAAACCCCTCCAGACCCGTTGGGCAGACCAGTACTTGAAAAAAAAAATCGGAATCCTCCCCAGACCTGTTGGGCAGACCAGTACTTGAAAAAAAAAATCAGAATCCTCCCCAGACCTGTTGGCAGACCAGTACTAAGCCAGATTCCCCCGGTCCTGTTGGGTGTCAAAACTCAACAAAAAAAACACGCCCGCTGCCACTCTTCGTCGTTTTTGACGACAGGTGGCAGCGCCAAAAAAAACTGGCAAAATCCTCACATTGTCGACGCCGGTGCCGGCCCCAGCCAGCCGAACATTGCCCCCGCCCAGGGGAGATTTGTATGACCGTATGATCCGTATGATCCGTATGATTCGTATGACTCGGCAAGCCTGGCATTGAAGCCTCAGCCCGAGTCATACGAATCATACGGATCATACGGATCATACGGACATACGGTCACGGCCCGGCACTTTCGGGAGTGCCAACCACGCAGCCTGCCTGGCATCGACCTCCGGCCTGCCGGGCGAGCCAGTATCAAGGGTCGTTGGGCGAGCCAGTACTTAAAAAAACTCCCACAGACCCGTTGGGCGAACCAGTACTTAAAAAAAAACCGAAACCCCTCCAGACCCGTTGGGCGAACCAGTACTTAAAAACGAATCTCGGGCCCAGTTGGGCGAACCAGTATCGAAACGGAGTTGGGCGAACCAGTATCAAAACGGAGTTGGGCGGAACAGGATCGAGCCCGGCGGGTTGGGTGGACCAAGCCCAACCCGCTGGGTGTCAAAAAACTCAACAAAAACCCACCGCTGTCCCTCTTAGCCAGTTTCGGCGTTGAGTGGCAGCGCCAAAAAAAATGGCAAAATCTTCACATTTTCCCGACGCCGGCGCCGGCCCATCCAGCTGAAGGTTGGGACAGCTGAGAC
>CAUJNA010000312.1:62500-267880 GCA_963377175.1 Effrenium voratum | reverse complement strand
CGTTTTAGAAGTATCTTCATCTTCCATGGCTTCAGGTTCTTGGAAATAAACTGTTTTTAAGTTATTCATTGCCAAGTCAGCAGTATCAAATGAAGTATTTATTGCAACTGCTTCAAAACCAAGTTGCTTTTTTGCATTTTCACCCCCTAATCTTCGACCTTCCCACAATTCCATACCAGGGTCTCGCTCTTGAACATAGATTATTTCATTGGTTTTTTCTCCATTGATTACTTGGTCCTCTTTGAAAATAACCACTACTGCATTTGGCTCCCTGTAGCCACTGAAATAATAAAAGTTTGGGTCTTGGTGGTATTCATAATAAACATCATTGGATCTTTTCCGCTCAGGAGCAGCAAAAAAAACAGCAGCAGAACTATCGGGCAATAAGGCACGCAAAGAATCGCGACGTGCTTTATGAAAACTTGCGGGCAAGAAATCAGTATCGTACTGATAATAAGAAGGCTTGTCGTTTACTTTTAAGTCGAGCTTTTCCTCTTGAGCATTGACCTTGACTAAAGCAAAAAGTAAAAATAGTGATGCAATTAAGCGCATAGTTGTTAGTTTAAAACAAAGTTACAAAATGAATACACTATGCGGCATAAACTAAAAAATCCCGCATGATTATCATGCAGGATTTCCTTTAAAGTAGATTGATATCTACATATATCCTTTTGCTTTGGCTTCTTTAAGGCAAGCAGTTAAACCATTTTTGTTAATGTTACGAATACCTGCTGCAGAAACTTTTAATGTAACCCATGAATCTGAATCAGGGTTGTAAAATTTTCTTGAAAACAAATTTGGCTGAAAAGTCCTTCTGGTTCTTTTCTTTGAGTGAGAAACATTGTTTCCTGTTATTACCTTCTTTCCTGTAATTTGACAAACTTTTGACATGGCCTTATTTATTATATATCTTCTTAAGAAGTTATTTCAATTTTTCGGAGTGCAAAATAAAGATTTTTTATTGAGCTAAACAACATCAAAGTTGATGATTTTTTCATTTAAAAAATGAAGCTAGTTTCTATGAAATCTTACCTTCGCAAAAAAATCAAAGATATGAATAAAAGTATACTCTCACTAATAGTACTAATTGGACTTGCAATTAGCACCAATGCTCAAATCTGTTATAAAGCAATGGATGTAAAAAACGACGTAACAGTGAAGTACAAATGGAAGGAAAATAAGGAAGGTAAACGAGAGCTTAGAATAAAGTTTAAAAATCAAACTGGCTCTGCAGTGAATGTAGACACTGAATTTGGTTTTTACTTGAACGGAGTAATGGAAGAAAAAGTAGTAATAAATGACTGCTTAAAGAAATCATTCTTCGATAACTGGTTTCGACCTGTTCACATCATCATGAGCGAAACCTTAACTAATGAGCAGTTAACAAGTAAAGAATTAGAGGTTCAAGTGAGTGAAATGAATACTACCAAAGTTGAAGAATGCCGAGAAACAGATAGCTAATGTATTAGCCATTCTTGTGGCCGTTGCATGCTTTGGGGCCTCAGCTCAATTGAGTATCAATTTGCCCGAGGGCGTTGCAGTGGCTCCAATCACTGGGCAGACCCTTGCAATTCTAGTCGCTGCTCATTTTTTAAAATGGAAAAAAGCTGCCATTAGCGTACTCCTATACTTTTTGCTAGGTGCTTTAGGATTGCCTGTTTTTTCAGATTTCTCTTCTGGTCTCGATGTTTTTGTTAGTCCATCTGCAGGATATTTAGCTGGTTTTTTATTGGCTGCAGTTTTAGTTGGAAGAATGGCAGAGCTTAGAAAAGAAAAATTTACTAACTACCTCCTATCCCAAACTTTTGGTACTCTTTTAATTTTAGTGACAGGTGGTATAGGTTTACTATTGTTTTTACCTGCTTATGAAATTTTTGCAAAAGGAATACTCCCTTTCTTAGCCGGAGGACTGGTTAAAATTATATTAGCTTCAATTCTAATTGCTGTTTATACCAATGTTACATCATTGATTAGAAACAACTAATTAATGTACCAAGCTACAATAAGGGCAAATGAAACTCGTTTTTTGATCTCCATAATGCTTCAGTTGAAGTTAAATGCAGTTTTAGATTAAATAAAGTTATTCTGATTTCATATTATTGCAGCTATGTCTCAAAAACTTCGAGTATTGTTTTTACCTAAATGGTACCCAAGTAAATTTGACAGATTCGATGGTAATTTTATCGAAAATCATGCTAAAGCAGTGCATAGCAAATGTAACTTAGGAGTAATTTTTGTTCACTCTTCTCCCCATGAAATAGAAAAGTACAACATTGAAAAAAGCACTCCTCATGGATTTACTGAATACCGTATTTTTTATAGAAAACCGAAAAGTTCAATTCGGATTCTCAATCAGCTAATTGGCTTCTTTCGATACTTTAAGGCTCAAAAAATAGGCTATAAGCAATACCTAAAGGAAATCGGTACTCCTCAATTGACCCACATTCATATCAATGGACGATCTGCTATGTTAGCGCTTTATCTCAGATTTAAATCTAATATTCCTTTTTTACTCACAGAGCATTGGTCTGGCTATATAAAAGAAAATGGTGCTTTTAAAGGATATTTAAGAAAGCTGGCTTACCGTTATATTGCTAAAAAGTCAATATTTATTACCACCGTATCCACTTTTTTAAAGAAATCGATGGAAACTCATGGGATTAAAGGAGCGTTTGAAATAATTCCAAATGTTGTAGATACTTCTATTTTCAATCATAAAAAAAAGAAATCTTCAACAGTCAAACGTATAATCCATATTTCAAACCTTAGTTATGCTCCAAAGAACTTACACCAAATTATTGAGGCACTAGATAGGGTTGGGAAAGAAAGAACAGACTTTGAGTTTGATTTGATTGGAACCGGCCCTGACGAAGATGAAATGATTTATAAATTAAATCAGTCCTCCATTAAAAATAGATATAAGTTCTATGGAGAAGTTTCGATGAAAATGGTTTCAGAACTACTATCAAATGCTCACTTTCTGCTTTTATACAGTAGTTACGAAACTCAATCTGTTGTGCTCATTGAGTCCTTTGCATGTGGTATACCTGTTCTTTCATCTAATGTTGGTGGAATACCAGAGTACTTGAATGAAAAAAGAGGAATTTTGATACAACCCAATCAAATGGATGAATTAATTTCTGCTATTCATAAAATGTTGGACGGGGCTAATACTTACGATTCTGAGAAAATGAGGCAATATGCAATTAATAAGTTTAGTGAAAACGTAATTGCCCAGCGTTTTCTTTCTTTATATGAAAAAGCACTGAACGCTGATGAAGCCTAAAACTAAACTCCGATTTGCAGTGCTGCTTGATAGCAAGTGGCTAAAAAAATGGCAAGCCGATGCTATTGAAGACTTAATTAAGTCTGAATTAGCTGAATGCGTTCAGCTAATTCAAAACAAAAATGAGACAAGCTATACAACAATAAAGCTATCTTTAGGATATAAAATTATAGATCGAATAACCAGAAACTCTGGCCCCCTAGAAGTTGTAAATATAGAAGATCTGCTAACTTCTATACCGCTTGTAAAAGTCAAACCAATTCAAAAAGGCAATGCTAATTATTTTGCAGATGAAGACTTAGACAGTATCAAACAGTTAAATCTAGATTTTCTTCTCCGCTTTGGATTTGGCATTTTAAAAGGCGAAATTTTAAGTATTCCAACTTTTGGAGTTTGGTCTTTCCACCATGGAGATCCTAATCAATTTAGAGGGGGGCCTGCTGGCTTTTGGGAAATTTACAATAAATCCCATACTACAGCTGCTATCTTACAGCGGATAAACCACCAGCTCGATCAAGGCGAAGTATTAAGAAGAGGCGACTTTCAAACTATTAATCACAGCTACAAGGCGAACCTTCATCATGTTTTAGAGGAAGCCAAGTATTGGCCAACTTTAGTAGCTAAACAAATCTGTTTCAATGATTATGAAACTTTTAAGAAAGAAAGTAAAACCAAAGGCAAGCTTTATAAAATTCCTTCTACCCTTCAAACTATCTATTTTGCTAAAAAATTAATTAGTAACAAGATAAAATTTCATTGGAGCGCGCTTTTTAAAGCTGAGAAATGGAATATTGGCATTGTCGATCAGCCCATTGATTCATTAGTAACTCAGGAGTTAGCTAAAGTAAAATGGATTAAGGAAGCACCAAAAAACTGGTATTATGCTGATCCTTTTCCCCTATCAGATAAAGTCATTTTAGCTGAAGGCTATAATTATAAAAGCCAAAAAGGAGAAATTATTCAAGTGGACAATGAAGGATATCAGCAAGGAACTTTTTTAAGTAAAAAAACCCACCTTTCCTACCCTTATACTATAAAAACTGACTCAGCAAAGTACCTTCTACCTGAGAATTATAAAAATAAGTCGCTTTGTTTGTATAAAATTGAAGGAAATAAAATAGTCAAGGAAATCCATCTCTTAAAAGGAGGTTGGATTGACCCAAGCATCACCTTCTTTGAAAACCGTTGGTGGTTATTTTGTACCTCCAAAAAAACACCTAATGAAGCACTCTACTTGTTTTATGCTGAACATATTGAAGGTCCCTATCATCCCCATTTACTTAATCCTGTATTAGAAGACATTAAAAGTGCTAGACCTGCTGGCACAATGTTTTATAAGGATAACAAGTTATACAGATTTGGTCAAAATTGTTCTGAAACCTATGGAGGAAGCATACAAATAAAAAAAATAATCAAATTAAGCCCACACGACTATCAAGAAGAATTTGTAAAGGAGTTCACAGCAAAAGAATTTACAACATATGACAAAGGAGTCCATACCCTCTCTGCTTTCGGAGACAAGATATTAGTTGATGCTAAACGTTTTCACTTCAATTATCAAAATTTCAAAGCGCAGTTATTAAACAAATTAAGAACAATTAAAAAGTGATTGCTAAGATTATAAATACGGTTGTAATAAAAGTATTGCTTGCCCTGCTTTCTATCATTTTACTATTGCTTAATTCTAACTTTTTGGGTGCTGAGGGCTTAGGAACCATTGCGCTTATTATTCTTGAAATTGCTATTTATTTATTGATTTCAAACTTAGTTACAGGAGGGAGTTTAGTGTATTATGCCTCTAGAATAAGAGTTACAGAGCTTTTTATTATCTCTTATACTTGGATGATAACAACTGCCTTGTTGCTCTATTTTACGCTTTCGTATATTCCATTCATCTCGATAGAATATTTAGATCATATTCTCTTACTTGGCTTGCTTCAATCTGGAGTAAGCACGCATATTAATTTACTAGCAGGTAAACAACAAATTAAACCCTTTAACTTGACTTCCCTTATTCAAGGCTTGGTTCAAGTATTATCACTTTCTTATTTTTACTTTATTTTGAATGAAAAAACAGTAATTTCTTTTATTTACAGCACCTATATTGCATATGCTATTGCTTTCATCTACAGTCTAATAAAACTAATGCCCTACCTTGAATTAAGCTTTTCACTTCCTAAAAAGAACTCTTTTTCAACTGTTGTTCAATATGGGTTTTACATTCAAACTGCTAACATCTCTCAACTTTTAAATTATCGATTAAGCTACTTTTTATTGGAATATTATTCAGGAAGATCTGCAATTGGACTATTTTCTGCAGGGGTTCAGCTTTCGGAAGGAGTGCTTTTACCGAGCAAAAGTATAGGTATTGTTCAGTATGCAAGGCTTTCAAATACAAAAAGCATATTAAAGTCAGCCAATTTAACCCTTACACTTTTAAAGCTAAGCTTTATTATTACCCTGCCCTTTCTTCTGATTCTAATTGCAATACCCAATGCTGTTTTTATTGCATTGTTGGGCGAGGACTTTGGATTAACTTCTCTTGTGATTAGTTTAATGTCTTTCGGAATCATCATGTTAGCTTCAGAAGTAATCTTGAGTCGCTTTTTTTCTGGCAGTGGTCATCAAAAATTAAATGCTACTTCCTCTACTTTGGGTTTAATCGCAACAATGGTTTTTGGATTTCTACTTATTCCACATTATGGATTTAAAGGTGCTGCGATTACTTACTCCTTATCTTTTTCAGCCATGTTTATATACATGCTATTTAAGTTTAGGCAAATTACAGGAGTTGGTTTTCAGCGGTTCTTAATTTCCAAGACTGATTTTCAACTTATCTTTCGTGTAGTTCGTCGCTTTGGTCGTCGAGCTAGTAATTAGGTTAAATCAGACAAATTATTTACACCTAAAGGGCGCTCTACTGTGAAACCTTCCGCATAATCCACATTGATATACCTTCCCATATCTGCCATTCGACCTCTGATGAAGTCAAAAAAGTTTTTCATGGTTAAAGGAGATTCTGGTTCTTTAGATGCTGGATTATAAAATTGAGATTTAAACGCTTTTATGGCATCAATTTTTTGATCAACATAAGGGCTTATGTCTACTACAAAATCAGGAATTATAAATCGATCTTGAATGTAATTGTAGATTGCTTTTGGTCTCCAAGGTTCCTGTTCAACTCCATCATACTCGGTCACAATTTTCCTCAATCCACTGTAAAAGCAAGCATCAGAAATAAGTTTTGATGCCCTCCCATGATCAGGGTGACGGTCGTGTTTTGCATTAGAAAGTACAATGTCTGGTTGATATTTTCTTAAAACTCTGGCAATAGCCACTTGATGCACTTCATTATTTTCAAAAAAACCATCCTTAACCTTCAGGTTCTCCCTGCAACTCAGACCCAGTATTTCAGCAGAATTATTGGCTTCTTCCAAGCGCAATTCAGCTGACCCTCTTGTACCTAGCTCCCCTTGAGTTAGGTCTAAAATTCCAACCTTAGCTCCAGTTGCTATTTCTTTTAAAATAGTACCGGCACAACTCAGTTCAATATCGTCAGGATGAGCCCCTATGGCTAAAATTTTTAATTTCAAACTAGTTGTTTATCCAATTTATAATTTCCTCAGAAGCAGGACTTTCCCTTGGTGGAACCATACTAACATAGTTACCCTCCTCATCAATTAAAAATTTTTGAAAATTCCAAGTTACCTCTGCATCTTCTACTCCATTTTTTTTCTTTTGTGTCAGCCACTGATACACCTCATTTTGATCTTCCCCTTTTACAGATATTTTCGACATCATTGGAAAAGTCACTCCATAATTCTTTTTACAAAAGCCTTTTATTTCCTCATCTGTTCCGGGTTCTTGACCTCCAAAATTATTTGCTGGAAAGCCTATAATTGTGAATTGCTCCCCACCATATTCCTTGTAAACCTCTTCCAAGGTTTCATATTGAGGAGTTAAACCACATTCAGATGCAGTATTTACTACTAGTACCTTTTTTCCTTTTAACTGAGCTAAATCAAAGCTATTCCCATTGATATCAGTAACTGTGAAATCGTGAAGTGTCATTTTTTGTGCATTTAAAGATGTAAGTGTAATAGCAAACAAACAAATGAAACCAATCATGTTCCTCATATTCAATTATATTAATTTAACGCAAATGAACGAAAAAAGACTTGGTTTAAGGTAAATGCTTCTCTTAGATTTGTTGTTCATTCAATTCGAGAATAGAACCCTATGACAGATATAAAAGACAGGAAAGATATTGAATTACTAGTTGATGCGTTTTATGGTAAAGTAAGAACAGATGATTTACTAGGTCCCATATTTGCAGCAGTAATTAAAGACAATTGGCCCAAACATTTAGAAAAAATGTATGGTTTTTGGGAAACAATCTTATTTAATGTTCGCGCTTACAGCGGAAGCCCTTTTCCACCCCATGCAAAGCTTCCCATTGAAAAACAACACTTCGATCGCTGGCTAAAACTATTTCATGAAATGGTAGATCAACATTTTAAAGGCGAAAAAGCAGAAGAAGTTAAAAACCGTTCTACTCAAATGGGGATGATGTTTAATCATAAGCTAGAACATTTAAGAAATAAAGTCTAATAGCTAAGAAAATTTTTAAGATTAATAATTGGTAAAACGTTCAATTTAAGGCCGCTCCACTTTCAAGATCAATTTAAAATGCCCAAGTTTGTAGGAGATAACAAAAACAAAAAATATTAACATTATGAAAACAAAATACTTTAAATACCTGCCACTAGTTATTGGATTTGCTATGGCTTTTAGTTCATGTTCTGATGACGATTCAGACGATCCAGTACCTTCCTCAACACCAAGACCAGTAGCTACTTATTCTGTAAATGGTTCTGCTGATGATGCTTCTTATGATGTACTTCGAGGAAGTTCAGTAGTAATTTCATACACAGCTAGATCAGCAGCTGGCGGTGGAAAGGATTTAGATGTTATAAGTTTAACTCAATCAGGAGTTAATGCTACTAATAACTTTACAGTAACTTCATCTAATGGCAGGGACTATAATTTTTCCACAGCAGTTCCTCAACAAATTGCAAATGCTGATGACAATAATTTAAGTTTTACGGATACCTTAACTAACATTACGTCTCAAGTTGGTGTTACTTCTTATACTTTCGTAGTAACTGATAATGATGGATTGTCAACTACATCAACTTTTGATATCAACGTAATCACATCCACTCCATTCACCTCAACAGATACTGGAGAAGTTTGGCATATTGCTGGACTTAAAAGAGGAAGTTGGAGTTTGACTGGAGACAGCTCTATCAGCGCAGTAACAGGAAACCCTGATATGAATGCTGACATTATGAATAACAATGTTGTTTCAACACCATTTACAGGATCTTTTGAAGTAGGTGCAAATAGAGCAAACACAGATTTTGTTAAAGCTTCTGCTATGTTTGACTTTTCTACAGCATCTAAAGAAATGGCTCAAGCTGCTTATGATGCAGGAAATAAAATCACTGAAACGGTAGACCCTATTTCTGTTGGGGATGTTTTCATTTTCAATTTAGGAGATGGAAGTCTTTCAATTGTTTCTGTAATCACTCTTGATCCAAGTGCATCTTGTGGTTCAGGTTGTGCAAATCCAGGTGTAATGGAATTTGAATACAAGAAGTAAAAATTGATTTATAAAAAAGAATAAAAAGCCACCTCGTTTGAGGTGGCTTTTTTGTTTTAAATTATTTTATACTAATATAATCTTCTAATAGTCTGGCTTGAAAATTAGCTTATGACATTTAGGTTTGTTTATAGAATTTACATTAAACTACAATTTAACTATTCGCTTAACGGCAGTTTCTTTCTTAGAACTAATAATTCGGAGATAATATATTCCATTGTCTAACTGACTAATATCAATTGAGCGGGCATTCTGATTTATTTCTCGAATTACTGCCCCCCTAATATCAAGCAATACCACTTGAGTGATATTAACCTCACTTGTTTTTATATTTATTCTGTCATTTGTTGGGTTTGGGTAAATAGAAATTAATTTGTTTATCCCATTCTCGTTAAAACCTACTGTAGAAATATAACACGAAGAGGTGTCAGTACAATTATTTTCAGTTACCACCACTGCATAACTTCCACCTTGATTTGGAAGGAATTTTTGCTCAGTGGCTCCAGAAATAGGGGCAAAATTATTGTTGCAATCTAACCATTGGTAGCTTGCATCTGTTGCATTTGAAACTAAAGTATCTTGACTAAAAAAGACAGCAGTATCTACATCAAGAATAGTAAGATCAAGTGTAATAATACTATCGCATCCTGCAGCGTTAGTTAAGGTATCCAATGCTGTATTGTTGTCACTGGTGTAGGTTACTCCATCAATCCATGTAAAACTATTACACCCTACCTGCGCGTCTGTATAGCTTGTAGAATTTTTTATTGTTAGGTTTAAGGTAATAATGGAATCACAGCCAGCAGCATTTATAAGCGTATCTGTTGCTGTGGTATTGCTCGAAGTGTAGGTTATGCTATCAATCCATGTATAACTATCGCAGGCTATTATACTATCTGAGTAAAATGTAGTGTTATTGATTGTAAGATTCAAACTAACTATTGAGTCACAGCCTGAAGCATTAGTTAAAGTATCTGTTGCTGTATTATTGCTTGATGTATACGTAATACCATCGATCCAAGTATAACTATCACATGCTTTTATGGAAATCGTTGAGTCGATTGCTATAATTGAAAGGTTAATAGTTAAAAGGGAATCACAGCCTTTTGCATTCTGAATCGTATCTAAATAAAGGCCTGATTGTATCCATAATTTGCCACTTGGAGACAAATAAGGTTTACATGAAGTAACAGAAATCGAATCAAAAGTATCAAAACACTGATTTAACTTCATAATAAAAATATCAGAAAATCCGTTTGAGGCTAAAGTTTTTGTCCCATTCGTATCTGGATCAAAGTCTACCCATCTTTCGAAAATACCAGTTGTGAAAATATTCTCATTTTCATCTAAATAGATTGACCTACCTTGATCTATTTCACTAGCACCAAAGGATTCAGCCCAAATAAAACTCCCATCTTTATCTAACTTCTGAATAAAGATATCTGCTTTGCCATTTGAAGTTAAATTTCGCAACCCTGTAGGATCAGTGTTGAAATTAACTGTTACTTCAAAATATCCGGTAGTATAGACATTTGAACTTGAATCTGTTGTGATTGATAGACCTCTATCTTCTCCAGAACTACCCATTGATTGTGCCCAAACAAAATTACCTGCTGAATCTAATTTCTGAATGAAGATGTCACTTAGACCATTAGATGTCAAATTTCGTACTCCTGCACCTAAGTCAAAATCAACTGTACCTTCAAAGGAGCCAGTTGAATAAACATTAGAGTTTCTATCCAACTCAACTTTATAACCCCCTTCAGAGCCAGACCCTAAAACACCATTAACCCAAAGTAAGTTTCCATTTAAATCTAATTTCTGAATAAACGAATTAATTCCAGAAAAACTGGGTAAAAAACTAGTCCCAGATCCTGGATCAAAATCTACGTTTCCAATATAATCTCCTGTTACATAGATGTTATTTTTATCTACTGTTATTGATCGCCCTTCATCAAAACCCGTGCTTCCTAATCCTTTAGCCCAGATAAAATTTCCGCTTGAATCTAATTTTAGTATAAAGATATCACCTTCACCATTCGGAATTAAATTACTTACTGAAGTATCAGGATCAAAATCAGCAGTATCTTGAAAGAATCCGGTGACATAAATATTCCCATTTAAATCACTTTCAATTGATGACCCAGCCCCTAAAGAATTTTTGATTGACTTTGCCCATAATAAGTCGCCGCTACTATTTAGTTTTAAAATGAAAATATCGGTTGTTCCGTCTGCTATTAAGTTATTAACAGCGGTACTTGGATCGAAATCCACTGTATCTCTTATAAAACCGGTAATTAAAATATCTCCTTTAACATCGATTTCCAGTGCCCTAGCGATATCAAAATCCCTCCCTCCAAAAGAGTTAACCCATAATAAATTTCCATTAGAATCTAATTTTTGCACATAGATATCCGTCAATCCATTTGAAATTTCATTACTTACCGAAGCTGAAGGATCAAAATCTACAGTATCCTGAAAATAACCAACAGTGTAAATATTTCCCGATTGATCTGATTCGATCATATTCCCTAAATCAGGTAAATAATTCCCAAAATTAATTGCAAAATCTAATTTTACTTCTTGTGATTGAATAGAAATTGAAATAGTTGAGATGAGAAAAAGGAGTAGTATTTGTTTCATGGAAGTAATTATTTTAAATCAAATTTAATAAAAATGAATATCTTGAATTGGAAATATCCCGATAGTCATTTCTACGAAATGGCCTGCGGGATAAATTCGATAGCGAAAAGTGGATACACTTAAGTACAGCCTTGAATTGGTAATATCCCGATAGTCATTTCTACGAAATGGCTTGCGGGATAAATTCGATAACGAAAAGTGGATACACTTAAGTACAGCCTTGAATTTGTAATATCCCGATAGTCATTTCTACGAAATGGCTTGCGGGATAAATTCGATAACGAAAAGTGGATACACTTAAGTACAGCCTTGAATTGGTAATATCCCGATAGTCATTTCTACGAAATGGCTTGCGGGATAAATTCGATAACGAAAAGTGTACCCACTTTTCTATCTCATTTACTTACCAATGCAAAAAGTAAGACTCTAGGATTAACAATAAAAAAGTATAGTAGCCTCGGAAATTCCTTGTACTCCTTTTAAGGCAAAAGGACAACAAAAGCAACTAACTGCAAAAATTGTAAGTTAATAAACCACCACCTTTTTTCGAGTTCCTGTTTCATTTATTTGAATAAAGTAAATCCCTTTTCCAAATTGACTTAAATCAATTCTATTGATCCTATCATTAAAAATGCCTTCTAAAACTAATACACCTCTCATGTCTATGATTTGGTAGGATTTGGATACTAAGCTTTTATCCACTTCTGTCGTAAAATTTCCATTATTTGGGTTTGGATAAAGTTTAATGGAGTTTTGCTCTTTAGAAGTACTGTTTAAACCTACAGTTAATACTTGAATACACTCTGAAGTATCTGTACAGCCATTTTTACTTAACTCCACAGCATAATCGCCATTTGCGGTAGCTACAAAGACTCGGTTGGTATCTCCTGCAATTGGACTATAGCCATTATTGCAATCTAACCACTGGTAAGTTGCTAGGGTATCATTAGCAAAAAGGTTGAGATTATTAATGACCGTTATGGTGGTATCAATGTTGGTAATTGTGAGATTAATTGTCATAAGAGAATCACAGCCAGAATTATTAGGTACTGTATCTAAATAAACTCCTGATTGGGTCCAAGTCTTTCCGCTTGGAGAAGTGTAATCAGCACAACTGCTTATGACAAGAGTATCATTTGAATGGTTACATTGGTTTAGTTTGATAAGAAAATGATCATTTCCCCCATTGGAACTTAAATTAAAAGTGCTATTTGTATCGGGGTCAAAATCAACAGTGGCTTCAAAATAACCTGTTGCAAAAATGCTTCCTTTTTTATCTACTAAAATCGACCTTGTTTGGTCAAAACCTGTTCCACCAAAAGATTCTGCCCATAGGAAGTTTCCGTTCTCATCTAATTTTTGAATAAAAATATCTTCTCCACCATTGGAGGTAAGATTGAAGGTGCGAACAGTATCTGGGTCATAGTCCACCGTGCCTTCAAAATAACCTGAAGTGTATACATTATTGCTGTCATCAATTGCAAGAGCAAAACCTTGATCATCTCCTGTACTGCCCATTGACTTTGCCCATAAGAAATTTCCACTTGAATCTAGTTTTTGGATAAAGATATCTTCTGCCCCAGAGGAAGTTAAATTGAATGTTCCTGTTGAACTTGGATCGAAGTCAATTGTTCCAAAATAGCAACCTGTTAAATAAACATCGCTATTTAAATCAACTTTCACATCGTAAGTTCTATCAAAACTGCTCAGTCCCATAAGACCTCTAACCCATAAAAATTACCACTAGATGACAACTTTAAAAGATAAATATCTGCTGAATTTTGAGAGGGGTGTAAAAAGGTAGTCCCAGGCCCGGGATCAAAGTCAGCTCCTATGGTTGAATAACCAACAGTATAAATATTTCCTTTAGAGTCTACAGATATTTCACGACCTGCATCTGAACTGCCACCTCCTACAGCATATGCCCAAATGAAACCACCACTTGAATCCAGTTTTAAAACAAAAACATCTTGATTTCCATTTGATGTAATATTAAAGACTGTTGTATCAGGATCAAAATCAACAGTTTGTTGAAAGCTTCCTGTAATGATTATACTTCCATTTAATTCAGAGTATATTGAAAACCCAACTTCACTTGATTGGCTTCCAATTGATTTGCCCCAAATAAAACTGCCATTTGCTTTCAATTTCAAGACAAATAATTCTATAGATCCACTTGAAACTAAATTATACTTTCCACTATCTGGATCAAAATCCACAGTATCACTAAAAAAGCCTGTAATAAGAATATCTTCATTATGGTCTAATGATAGACCAAAAGCTCTATCTAAACCAATTCCTCCAATTGATTTAGCCCATAGTAAATTCCCATTAATGTCTAATTTTTTAATGAACATATCACTAGAGCCCTCAGAAATTAAGTTGTAAACGCCTGAGCCAGGATCAAAGTCAACGGTATCCTCAAAATATCCTACTGAATAAATATTTCCATTTGCATCGGTTTTTACCGAATAAACTTGATCAATACCAATACCTCCTGAGTGATTAGCAAACTCCAGATTTCTGATTTGAGTAGAACCAGCTATTGCAAAAATGGTTAAAAGTGTAGTGAGTAATTGTTTTTTCATCTTGGTTTTCATTTTATATAATTATCTAAATTACAATAAATTCCTCTTTTCCTCACTCTTCAAATTTTTGTTAAATAAATCTAGATAAGAATTCTTCATCAAATTCATTAAAAAGATGAAAATTTTCTTGTAAAATCACATAAAATTAGAATAGTTAAAAATAGAAGTCTTCTTTGAATCAGGTGCAAAATATCCTGCAACTTCAACTTTTACATGGGACATTGAAAAACTCATGAGCGCAAAAATGATTATTGACAATTACCCATCATTTTTTATACTTCAAGTAGATGAAAGTGGAAAATATGTCTTCTACAGAAAGACAACAATGGAAAAAACCATGTTCGCAATTTTTAGAGAAGTTAAGGGAGAAGAAAGACTATACTTCAACGGAGGTAATAACTACATGAAGAAAACTTTTTCAGCTAACGAAGAAGAAGAGTAATCACTTAGTTTAACTTAATCAACATACAGTCGACGGTACTTCTTCAACTTTGTTATGATCTATTGAGAGAGTTAAGGGAATTAAGTTAAACAGCTATATCTAAACATTAAAAATCCCATAAATATGTAAAATTCAACTCTTTCTTTTAAATAAGTCAAACCTATTCCTAATTGAATCCCATTCATCATTAATAAATTTTGAAGACATCTTAGTTATATCATTTACTATTTCTTCTACTAGATAATAATTTGATTCTTTGTAATTGTCTAGTTTAAGCATAGTTTCTAATTTATCTATTTCTTTTAAAATTTGATTGTGAATTTCATTTCTATCGTCTAAGTATAGAATAAGTAAATTAGTAGCTCTTGTTGTTTCACTCGCTTTTAATATGTACTTATTATATAATTTTATTTTATCAATATCGGGATTTTTCTTTGCGAGTAGCAAATGATTTTTAATTGTAGTATTTAGAGCATATATTGCAGAAGAAAAATCAGTTAGTAATGTTCTTAATTCTTCTATTTTTTTAACTCTTGCTGAAGTAACTATGTTTAAATTGACTTGATAGAGAGCAATAAGCCCACCAATAAAGACTACTATTATTGGTAGTAAATCATTAAACCAATTTGACTTACTTAAAACATAAACTTTGTTATTGAGATCCAACTTATGATGACATTGAATTAAAGAATCAGCAATAGTTAAAGTATCTGTGAAGACAACTACACTGTCAGTAGTTAGCGTATCCATATTTGGTATTATTAAATGTCTATTTTTCTTTATAGAACTATACTAAGAGCAAAGAGAGTTGAGTTGAATTAAACAAAGAATTAACTTATGAATTTATATGAAATTCACCACCACCATCTTTTAAATAGATCTAAATCAAATTGTACTCACCTTTTAGATAGCAAGCTTTAACTATGTAGAGATTCAAAATTCATATTCTATTTATATAATGGATGGCTAAGAAAATCCCTTAAGCTTATGAATCTTTAAATCTAATTCTGCTTTTTGTTTAGTTAATGATGAGATTGTCAACTTATCATCTTTCTGATTGTAGGCACCTTTTTCTGCAGCATCCTTTGAAGATTTTAATCTACTTTTAATTAATTCAACCTTAGCTTTTAATATTTCTATCTCTCTATCAGTTTCTAACTTCTTCATATCTTTCATAAATTATTGATTTCAAAAAATTTAAGCAAGAACAACTCTCATTCGATTTGTATTTTGGATTAGCTAAAGAAAATCAAATTCAAAATTAATTTCTTTGAGTTGAAATTATACAAAATTGAATACTACTACTTATTGAAGTTTTTTGATTTGGAATAAAAAGCTTTAAGAAGACATATTTAACATCCTCTCGAAGGTATTTCTTCAACTTCGTTATGATCTATTGAGAGACTTAAGGGAAATAAGTTAAATCGTTAATCTTTTAAGTATTCAAATTGTCATATTTAAAACCCACACTTTTGATACACCTGATCTGTTTCGAAGCCATTTTAAAGGTTTTAAAGGCCACAAAATAACAAAGGTGACTAGTTGGACACCTGCTTTTTATTCTAATTTTCTATAAAACTCAGTATCTACAGTAGTTTCAACTTGTCACTTTTACTACCCACACTTTTGGTACACTACCGGATTTTTTTAATCTTCTAAAATAAACGGTTCATAAAGCAAGTAGGTTTCTATGTCTTTTTCTTTACTGAAAAACAAAAACCCTTTAGGATTTGAAAATTCCTCCCCTTTATTTAAATACGGTTTTATCTTTTGATTCATTTTACTTTTGGTAACGCTATAGTTAAAAAAGCTTCTTTCCTCTTGTGGCTCAACATACAATTCATAAACCCAAGCAATTTCATCAATTATTGATATAACTGATAATGTATGTTTAATTACTTCTCCCTCATCAATATATAATGCTACAAAATCAGTTCTTATATTTCCATTTTTCTTACCATCTTTTTTTAAATTAGATAATAGCCTTTGATAATCCGAATTTTTAAATTTGCTTAGCAGATTTTCGAGATTATTCTTCTCAGCTGAATTAAGTGACAGTTCGTTTATTCTTGATTGAGCTGCTTCTTTCCATTCATCATATTGAATTACTTCACTTGATTTTGTCTCGCTCATATTCGCAGATTTCATATTACAGCCTATACTGTAACCCACCAACATTAAGATCAGAAATTTATTACGCATTATTTCGTTTTTCTTAGTGTTTCTTTATTCTCCTTTCTTAAGAGGTTTTCACTCTTTCTGGTATTCATTTCTTCATTATCTATAGTAGCACCCGTCCCGTCAGGATCTTTATAGGAACCACTTTTATCAACTTTCCCATCTAATGCATTCTTACCATGAATAAGCTCATGACCTAAACCTATTTCAGTTGGTCTTTCCCTTTTTCCATCAACATTTACTCCCCCCTTCTTCGCATCAGTATCAAATTCGACTGTCGCATTTCCTCCTTTATTAGCAGTTCCATCTGCATTCAGTTCAGAAACATCTTTATTATATCGAGTTCTATTACCTGGTTTATTATTTTCTTCGATGGTTAAAGTTTTTCCATGATAAATTAAGTCATCTACCAAAGAAGTGCCTGATGGTAAATTATCAGCTGAAGCTGTACCGGAAAACTCTGAAACTACTTTGCCTTGCATATTGGGCATTGAGCTTACGGCATTGTAAGCAGCTTTTTCCATTACAGTACCATTTGTTAAAAGAACTAAGTCTTTACTCGTTAGTTTTTGCAATGCGGCAAAAGCCTTTTTCCTGAACGTAGGATCTTTAGAAACAATTTTTATTTCTCTACCATCAGGATCTACTGCCATAATTGGTGTATTTCCAACAAAATTATAAGGACTCAGGCTGGGATATTTGGCTTGAAGGGGATCCAAACTCAACCATCTTCCTAACCTTGGATTGTAGATTCTTGCTCCGAAGTCGTAAGAGTTTCCTGATCCTTTCACTTCATCATCCCTCTCCATACCGTTAAAGCCATAACTATAAGCACTCCCATCTCTCATCGCCAATGGAGTTGATGTGTTGTTAAAGATTTGAGTTACTCTTATGTTTGTGATTTCGGCGAATTTGTCCCAATTCTGTCCACTTGTACCCCACGTTGCTCTCACTCTAAACTCAACAACTCCATTACTAGCAACGCTATCTAACTCAAAACCACTTAAGTTAAAAGTTAGCACTTTATCTGTTGCTGCTTGAATCTGAGACAATGTAGCAGAAGGACCAGCACTAACACTACTCTCAACTCCAGCCCAAGGTTCAATCCCTCTAACTCGTCTATGCTTTGAGTTGAATGAAAATTCAATTCTGTAGCCTCCTAGTGTATCAAGAGATGGTATCACTTCATTTAGTTTCAAATTGATGTAAAAATCAAATTTACGCATCCCATTCCATGAAGCATCAGCTAAATGATCTATTCTTATAGTATCCACATAATCTTGACCATAAAGATTTTCAGCAGTCACACAGTATTTCTCATCCGTATTCAAAGCTTCGGGATAAATATCATATGAATCACAACTTTTCAGCAACCCGTCGTAAAGTATTTTAGTCACATCTGTAGTGTAATCTACCATCGTAAAATCTCCAGAACGACTCATAATCTCCATACCAAATGGGTAGTAGTCGTACCTTCCAGTAACATCTGCTTGAAAACCAAGAGAGGTGTCTACAGCATGACTTCCATTGGTTACTAATTCTTGTGGGTGCAGCTTCCTATCACTCACAGTTGCAACGACGTTACCTAAGTGGTCGCTCAATTCATATTCTTTTGCACCTAACTTCCTACTGTACTGATTGTCCCCGTCTTTTCGCTTCTTTTTAGCATTCATTACTCCTAAACGTGAACTACCGTAAATAGTAAACTGCTCAGGTACTAGATATGCCTGTGAACTGGTACAAACAGGACTTAAATTAAAGGAAACCCCTAAATCGCTTCTTAATTGATCGGCATAGTCATATGGTGTATATCCAAGTATTCCACCAAGAGCAGAATTTAGGGTATCAACATAATAATTTTGTAGCAATACTTTTTTCGGATGATAATTCTTATAGTAATTCATTAAAGCTATTAATTCTTCAAGTTCATCTATGATTGTTAAGCTATTTAGATTTAAATCGATTACCGAGTTTTTAACTTTTAGTCCAAATGAAGTACTTAAATTTAATGAATAATAAATTAATTGATCGTAAGCATAAGTCCTTAAAGTGGTTGAGTCTGAAAAATATAAATCACTTACAGGCAAGTTTCCGGTATTATAATAAGAACTTGAATAAAATAGACTTAAAACTGAAGCATCAGCTACTGAGATTTTTATTAGATGTTTCAACATGCTTCCATCTAAATCAGCAGACCAATCCATAGAAGCAGTTGGTGCATAGTTGCCTAAAGAAGCTATGCTAAAAGTGGAACTTCCAATGTGATAAAAATGATACATTGCTGCAGTTAACTTGGCAGCATTACTAGCAGGAAGCCATCCTGAGCTTGAATAAAAAGCAGATTGGTTATTAATACCTTGCAATATATAACTCAAATCTGAGGTACTAAAATCGATAAAAAGTAAAGTGGCACTAACTTGATCTATTAAATCATAGGTAGTTTGTGTATTATTCATCGATTGTAAATTGCTTTGTAAAGCATTCATCCAAGAGAGCATAGAGTCAAGTGCAAGACTATGGTTGCCTAAGAAGCTCGTCAGCATTGAATATTGTGTTGAATTTACTTCAAGTAGATTTTTTGTAAGGGTTGTACTTCCTAGAGTATATGCTTCTTCAACCACATCTTTATTAGTTTCAAAAAACTTATCAGCTTCTGTATTCGTGCCATAAGTGCCTGTATATAGGGCATCTAAGCTATTATAAAACCCACCAAAACGATTGTTTATTGTCATGTCAACAATCCAAGCATCGTTATCAAAATTCATAGCAGATATAAATGCAGCTTGCTCATTATTAAATAAATCATTTGCATAGGAAATTGGGTCCTCAGCAATTACTCTACCAACAGCCCCCGGATATAAGCTGATGTAATCGGCAACAATTAAATCATCAATTATGGTATCTCTTATACTATCGACCAAATACAAATTCAAAAAGGCTTCTTCACACAATTCTGTTTTTAATGGGAAAGTATCGTTCAAATAGGTCATTAATTCATTTAATCCAATCTGACTTATTGCTTCGTTGGTGTAGTATGCATAATCCTCTGTAAACTGATAATAATAAAGTCCTAAGCTATCATCTCCACCATAAAAATCACAATCTCGCTCTTCATAGCTTGCCATAATATTGCCTTGTGCATCCCGAACATAATAAGTAGAGCGAATAAAAGTTTGAGCATTTTTTAAAAAACTCACCTGTTTTTTAACTCGATTTCCTAATGGATCATACTCAAAGAATAGGTTAGGCCGCTGCTCTGTAGGATTTATTCGCACAATGCGTTTTACTTTGCCATTTGCATACCACCTAATTTTACCAATTCCTTCTGCGGAATCTGATACTAAATTGCCAATTGCATCATAGCTGTAGTTGTTGCTTACTTGTTGATCGATGTCTTGTACAAATGCTGCAGGAGAAACAGTATCATCTACTGAACTCAACTGATCTGTTTCCTCAATGTAATTGTAAGTAAACTTATCCATTACACGCTCACTTGCTCCATCTTCTCGAATCAATTCTAACAGATTTCCGTTCTTATCATATTCATAAAATGATCTATTTCCGTTCGTTTTTAGTCCATCCCATTTCAAGGTGTCCTCATTAATATCATGCTCCTGCATTAATCTAATACGATTCAACTGATCATATAAATATGCTTTACCGAATGTTGAATCTTGATTATGTTGAGTAATAGCAGAAATGTTACCATTGTATAAAGCTGAAAGACTATCCCCTAATGTACTGCTAATCAAATAATCATTCATTGATCCGATAGATGTGTAATCATTTTCATTGTATTGCAATGCCATACCAAAAGCATCAGCTCCCAAAATCGAGCTTTTAGCTCCATCATTCCCCATATCTGCATTCTTGTGTCCAGAATTTACCGATTTTAAAAATCCCTGTATTGTGTAGGAATAATCTAAGCCTTGTACTTTTTGGTTGCCTAATTCAGTTCGTGCTAATGGACCGTGCAAGTAATATTCATAAGTAGCATCTAAATCCCATAGAATCCCATCACGACTTGTTTCCACTTTAGTAATTCTATTTTCAGCATCATAATCATAGCGATGAAAAAAGGCGTCTTCTTGACCTGTTTGATAATAAACTTGATTTACATTTCCACTAAGCACATCATACTTATAATCAATTCGCTTAAAACGATGATTTGAAAGGGCAATTTCTCCTTGTTGATAAAAGTCATTTATTATTGTTTTCACATTTCCTGTAGGATCATACGAATAATGAATGGCATACTGCCAGTTCTCTTCATCATGTTCGTTACTAAAGCTCGGATAATAAGCTTGGGAAGCCACTCTGGACCGCAGATTGGTTTGATTGATACCATTTGATTCATCTAAAATAGCAGCATCATAATAGGTTCTTGTTACCTGAGAACGTGGTTTACTTTTAAAAACGCTATCTAAATCAATCGGATTGCCATTTAGCAACTCTTTAATTATCACAGCTTGTATAGTATCCCAACTAGAACCAGAAAAATCATTTATTTCTACTTCCCCAGTTTCTATAATTCTACTTTGTTCATCATAAAGGGTATGACTATAAATATTCAAGGGTGCTTGAACTTCATTTTGACTTAAAACTAACCTATCGGCCTTATCATACCAAAAATAGCTAGTATTTCCATTTGGTGTTTTACTTTTAACGATCTGATTATTAGAATTATATTTATAAGTCGTTCTTTTTTCATGGGATGGTAATACTTCTCCTGCAGCTCCTTCTCTGTAATCCTTTATTTGTTGTTGTTGAGTTGAATTGTAAGGAAATGAAACATCTACTCCTCCTGGAGGAACAGTCATTACCAAGTTATTTGCTTGATCGTAGTAATAGAGCGTAATTTGTTTTTCAGATGATTGATAATTCATCCGCAGGTACTGGTTTTTAAAGGAAGAATCAGCAGCCTTATTTGTACAAAATGAAATATAATTGAGTTTGAAGGTATCTTTAATTCCATTTAAATATTCATTGTATTTGATTTTAGCTTGCGCTTTTGCTTTAGCATAAATTAAATCTTCACACGTTTCATAAAGGGGGAACTCACCTCTCCCTTGATAGTCATCAAGTTCCACTTTACATAGCTTCTCAGCCATAGAAATTTGCTTTGAGGTTTTAATAATCATTTCTAAGCCAAGGCTATCATAGCTAAAACTTAATTTAGCATAGTGCATCTCTACTTGGTCAAAAATTGGCTGAATAGC
Organism: Effrenium voratum; assembly: GCA_963377175.1. NCBI lineage: Eukaryota > Dinophyceae > Suessiales > Symbiodiniaceae > Effrenium > Effrenium voratum. The sequence goes on along the minus strand of CAUJNA010000312.1, from coordinate 245,859 downwards.
ACTGAATGAATCAATAACACTACTCATTTTATACAGGTAATTATTTGCTTTATAGTAGAAATAAATGTCGTTGTAAAATGAAGAGTCAGAGGTATTTAATAGTCTAACCCAAACAGTTCCATTTGAATATTGTGAATATCTGCTTATAAAAATATTATTCGCACTATCTATGGATAAATTAGAGTTAAAACCTCTACAATAAGCGTTTGTAGTATCCTCAATATCAGAAAGCGCACCTATATAGTCTTTTACTGTAAAAAATACCCAGTTTAATGTATCTAACAAGTTGTTGTATCGTTCAACATCATTCTCTAGAAAATAAACATATAGTTCATTTTGTTGCATATTTGGCTCTCCTATTCCAATATAATCTAAGCTGTCAGATAAATTGTAAGGAGATCCGGATAAGCCTTCATTTAACATTCCAAATAAGCTATCGTTTTCAAGGGAAGTATAGTAAGAAGAATCATTGGAAATTATTACCTCCTTTAAGGCAGCTACTATCCCGGTATCTGTTCGATTAATAGTATCTCCGAATAGACTGACACTCTCATTTGCTGTGCAATGATTGGAAAACTGATAATAATCATAAAATGCTAGGTTTAAACCTAACTCATAATTCATATAATTAACGTACCTCCGTTGTTTAGTGTTATTAATGTTAATAGCAGAAACTGTTGCAATTACAGGTACCGAGTCAGCGTGAAAATAAGTAACAAAGCCTTGATGTGCTTGCTTAAAGTCTTTGCAATTCACTTGATCTTTTAACGCTCCTGCGGATGTAAACAATTTATTACCTAAGGTATCTTCATAAAATTCTCGAAATGGACTCAAGGTAGAAGATAAATTAATTTGCCAAGGATCACAAGTTAAAAGGCGTGTACCAGTGCTATCGGTTAAAGTATCTAAATATTGAAAAGGAGACGCAATGATTAAGTCAGCATCAATACGATTGACAAAATCAGCAGAATCAACGAGATCAATACACTCAAAGGCCATGAGCAATTGGAAAACTTGATTACCAATTGTTATACTTATTTGCTTAACAGCATTTTCCAAAGAATCTAATAGCTCTGCAGGGTCTTCACCACGAGCTATTAACATCCCATTCTCAATACCTCTAGTACCTAAAAAGTGTTTGTATTTAATTCCATAGGAAACTGCTGAATCATAACTGTAAGAGGGATAATGATAATATGTAACACTGTCATGACAATCAATTGGAACTATATTAGTATCAAAAGTTATGATATTTGTCTCAGGATCAGTAACTGAACTTATTTCAATATTATTAAAACAAGTAATGCTGCTAAGCATATCATCTACAAAGGAATTTTTCGCTATCAAGTATAAGTTTCTGTAATACTCCCATCGGGCATCTACTGCTATGCCTTCCAATGCTCCTTTAGACGAATAGAACTTAGCCAAATTAGAAATACCAAGTTTTAAACTATCTTCATTGCAACCTCGTGGAATATCCTTAAAGTAAGAGTAATAATAATTACTATCGTTTATAGTTGGTTTTGGATTACATTCTCGAATTACTCGATTAAAATGAGCCGAATAGTAGACCACAGCAGAATCTTGTACAAAATATTTATTGGTGAAATTATAGAATAGACTGTCAACCATAAAAGGTCTCATAATGGGATCGTATCCCATCAAAAGAGTATCAGAAACTATACTATCAGCACCTACGCTATCAATAACATAATTAGCAGTCAAAAATGAATCTGGTGAGAAGAAAATTCGAGACGTATCTTCCGTAATAAATCCAGCATTCTTAGCCATCAAGGTGAACTCTTCTGCCGAATTACTTCGGGTTAAGAGTTGGTCAAATAAAATAGTTTCTTCGGTATGGTATTGCTCACAAACAGGCAATTGACAATAGGTTGGGTGAAAGTGAATTAAAAAATCAATATATTCTTCTTTATAGTCTGCAAAAGTTAACCCAATAGATTCACCATATTTGGCTAAAAAAATATTTTTAAAGGTATATAAGGATATCCTTTCAAGGTTTTGACAACCTGTAACTCTTAGCAAGCGATCATAAATGTAAGGTAGAAACTCATCAGAAGCCACAGCATCTTTTGTGAACTCACCACCAGGCCATTTAAAATCTGCTCTTAAACCTTCTCTAATAAAACGGCAAGGGTCAGCTAAACTTAATTCTTCTTGCTCAGTTGTACAAACAGAGCAGTCCATGCTATCTAATTCATTAGTTAAAAAATATTCATAGTCCAAAAATTCACAAGCAGAGCTATCAAGGTAATATTGTGCATCAAGTTCTAACTCATCTTTTAAAAGGTTTAGTTTTTTAATTATGGTATATTGTTTTTGTGCTGATAGTTCTATTGAGATTATACCACTTGAAACCGATGCATTTACCCCCGGATCAGAATAATTAATACTATCTATGCTATAAGACTCTTCTAAGCATGTTGTATGAGCAAATTCTAATTCATTATCAACTGCTTCCAACACTATCTTATTATTATCATCAACTATCTGAAATAAAAGCTGGTATCTACAACCGAAACAAACATTTACATTGGAACACGCTTCATAAGGTTCTAGGTTAAAACCGTATTCAAATTCATAAACTGATGAGGCGGTAACAAAAATAGGATAACTCAATTCATAGCTATTATTTTGTTCATAAAACTGATCTGCTCCTGTAAGCAACAAATCTTCCGAAAAATTTCTTTTTGGTGCAGAAATGGTATCCATTTTAGATCTTCCCTCTGGAATCCCTGCTACAGAAGTAGCCACCGTATTACCATTAATGTCTACATAAGCAATACTCATTATCCCATTGGGATCAATACTCACATTTTTCTTATAAAAATTAGCTAGGCCAATATTTGTCCCAAACAAAAACTCAAGCTCTGAAGTTGTTGGTTTTGCATAAGCATAGCGTGTCCCCTTTGTTTCATCTTTTGCCAATTCACTGCCTAATCCATATTGGGCTTTTATTCTACCCGAGCCATCTTTTACATATTCTGTTCTAGTATAAGGATATCCGTTTGCATGAGGGATGAAGCTTGCATTACTATCAACTCCCAGCAATTGATTTTTTGGAGAGTAATACTGAACTGCTCCATTACTATCAAGATTTAACTCAGGAATAGAATCACCATTCAGTTCATCAAAATCATCCCGAACTAGTTTATTATCTCCAAAGAGATTTAGATTAGATTGAAAGCCAATGTTATCTGTGCCTATAACTGGAGAAGGAAGTAGGTCAATCACTACATTACCATTGTAATCATAATAACTCTCATTACTAATAAGTGTCGATTTATTTTTTATATAAGCACTTGTGTCACCGAGAAGTGTTTTTCCTGAAAAATCATTTAATAATGTGGTTGACTGTCTGCTCCGCTGTGAGCCGTCAAAGTAATTAACAATTTCCTTCTTTTTACTATCATTGGCATAAGTAGAATTATACTGCCAGTTGATCGCACCTAAAGGAGAGCTGTTTGAGTAGTCAATCTCAAGAACAGCTTCATCTGACACGGCAATAGTTTCTTCATCATTCATACTCCAATTGCTATACTCAAATCGGTCTACAATTGCGGTTGAATCATTATTCAATAAAGGTCTTTTACTTCTTCCCCTTACTACTATATGTCCCGGTGCATGTAGCATATTCAAAGGAATGTAATTCTTGCGTGTGTTAATTCTTACGGCATTTTTTGAAAAGTCAACCGTAACTGAATCTTTACTTGAGGGATCATTTGAGGGAACATGAACCCATTCGAGTTCATAAAAACTTGGCTGTGCACCTTCCTGCCAGCTAACTGCTGTTTCATTTTTTTAAGCTCATTGTATTGATTTCCTAAATCATATGCATAAAATTTTGGCACAATCTCATTATTAGCTTCAATAAAATATCGAAATCGATCAATATAAAGTTCAAGAAATATAGTAGATAATTCTATCGCAGATGTGTCTAATTGATTTAAGTTAAAGCTTATTGTTGCTACCTCAAGATTAAAAAGATCGAAAGGACTAAGGAGATTATTTTTTCCAAAGTGAAAAGCCAAGCGACTTTCATCCTTGTCAGGATTAATGTTTAGGGTAAATGATTCATTGTAACTATCAGCAGCTAGACTAACAGTATTCTTTCCAGTAATTTCAATATCAAGATCTAATTCTAATTCATCCAATAAAACCGGCTTTGATACATCATCCTTTACTGTGTAAAGACGTACATAAACAATGTAAGCCAGATCAACATAATCTTCACCAGGGCTTTGGATATCCGTAATAGAAATCCCTACTGAGTTTGTGGTAGCAGTATCAATAAGCTCTTTTAATGAAACAGGCTGGGTTCTGTTTGCAGGGTGATGAAGCCAATTGGCTTCTTGACCAAAGCTCAAAAGTGAAACTAATGAGGCCAATAATAAAATAATGATTGCTTTCATAGTAAACTATTTTAAACTAATAAGTTGCTGTTAATTGGTGGTTATTGAATAGGGTGTTTATTTTGAGATTGTCTACTTTCAGATATAGTGACTACACCAACATCTGTCTCTCTTTTGACCTGTGCAGGAATACCTTCTTCGTCATACTCATAAAAGGTGGCGTAATTATTTTCATCCAATTTAGCCTTCAAGCGGTTGCTATAACGGTCATATATATAGGTATTCATGTTGGATGAATATGGATGAATCCTTAAGTCATCATAAAAAGCACCCCAAAGTCCTCCCTTTATTATAATATAAAGGGGGTATTGGTCGTTATAAGTAAACGTTCCTTCAATTTTCATCCAGCCATCTATCATTGGTCCGATTGCTTTTATCACTTTCGAACTGCTATTTGAAACTATCTCTATTTCAGGACTTGTTCCTGCATATCGAGTTCCTGAAGCTACTAACTCTTTCATCCAAATACTCAAGAGATATTCGCCTGTATCAGGTTTAAAAAGCCCATTAGAATCTCCTGAAAGTATGGTAATAGTGTCCTTATTTACCCCTGCTGTTCTAAGTGAAGCAATAGATTGGGCTACGCTTGATTTTAAGTTTGCAGTAAATTGATTAAAATGAGTTGTTGCTGTGCTGCTATAATTTATGATTTCAGAATGTGCCGAATCAATCAAATTATCAGCTAAGTTAACTTGCTCTAATGGTATCAGTGACTTTAAAGAATCAGTTACCAATACATTAACTTGACCCATGCTATCTCCTCTTAAAAATAATGAGGTAGTTCCTGAATGAGCAACTCCTTCAATCAACCTATTGGATGTAGGATATTCAATTAATTCATAGCTCAAATTAGTCGTAGACAATAAAGAGGTGGAGCTTTCATGCCCACTTACATCTATTGCACGAAAAGCAGGTTTTACTTGGCTGCTAGTAGTCCCAAAAGAATAATATTGCTCAAAATTATCATAGGCCATATTGTTTTGAGCACAGTTGCTAGCCATGGCTTCCATCGAACCATAAGCGTTTTGGATTTGAGAAGAATAAATATCTAAATTATTGCGTGCCTCCTCGGTCTTACCATTTGAAGCATATTTAGTGTTGCTACTATTTAGAAACCAGCCAGATGAATTCTCCCCAGAGGGGGCGAAGAGATTGTTACTACAAATAGCTTTTGTCCATAAAGGCGGTAACTCCTCCATATACCCATCTTTACTAGATTCTATGGAACTCTTTTGATAGCGTGGAGATAGGTATCTTAAACTACTGTCAACCCTAAAAGTACCTTTACTTCCTTGAAGAAAAGGATTTTCAACAGACCCATAAGGATTTATAATTTTTTGACCTTCACTGAATGTTAAGCCCTCTGCTTGCAAGATTTCTAATCCATCACTTGCAGTTTTTAATCCTATCAAAGCACTGTCAACATCTAATTTAAGTGGAAAGCTTGTTGATACTATTCGACCAGAAGAGGCTGATAGTTGATTTCTATTTCCTGATTGAATAATTTTAATTGTATCTAGCTGATCAAGATGAGTGATATATTCACCACTTTCATCTATTAATCTATAATTGATGATGCAAGGTTCGTCGGTAGAAGCAGATGTATCAGTACCCCAAACTTTATACCCATATGGGCTATAGTCATAAGCACATTCGTTTAAATCCTTATCGGCAGAAAACGGAGAACGTTCACCTTTGTGTAACTTTCTACCTTTTTCAATAAAATAACTAAAGTCAGTCCCTCCGCCGTGCAGTTGAATTTTGTATGCAACTAGATAAAGTTGAGTACTGTCAATATATTTATTTAAGTCAACATCCGTGGTCGGATCATATTTTATGCGAAATACTGATTTACTATAAGTGGTTGGCTTAAGTGATTTTCTGGCTGGATATAAATTTAAGCTATCCGTTGGTCCATAGAGTTTTCTATAAGTCGGCAAATTACAATAAGCTTTTTGCATGTGAAACTGAAATTTCTCAAAGCCGTCAGATGGTGTTAGAAAAATACTAGGATTTTGTGTAAAGTTATAGGCAGGTGAGTAAAACTGTTCATAGGCTTCTTCATTACCATCGCAAGAATTGTATTTCTTAATATACTCGTAATCAATAGGTCTCCTTTTATCATAAGCCGTTAAATGCCCATTGCAGGTTATTCCTTTATATGAAGCAGTAGTTCTCCCATGTAAATATGCAGTTGAAATTGCATCGACACGTTCAACTTCTGCATAGATTGTATCTGTAAAATCAAATAATTCCCTAATAGAAATATTTGTAGGATCGACCTCATAATTTAAATCCTTACCATAATCGAAAATAGATTGATATTCTTCTACTCCTCTATAAAAGACTGTATCAAAAGTATTGCAAAACCGTTGATGCTCAACTTCATAAGTTTTATGGGGTAAAAGAAATCTTGCAACATCTGTTGAAACATATTTCCAGCTTCCTAAAATATTTGGTAAAATAGGATCTGTAATAATAGGATAATTTAAAGCAAGTATAGAATCTGTATATTGACTTTTTAAATGAAAAATATAAGCTTCTTTTAGAATTTCACCTCTCTCCCCTTTTAGATAATTTGAAGAGTCAATCTCTAGTTCATCTCCACAAACGGCACCATAAGCATCATACCATGCTGTTGACATCCTTGGCCTTGGTTCCTCATCGAGACATAGGTTTTCTCTTGTTTCATCCAATATGTGCTCTAATTCTACCCATGCTCTTTTGGGGGTTCCACTATTTGGATATAATATAACTTGGTCTCCATGTTTGAGTTGACCTGGGTTTATATAGGCATTTGTATCTGGGTTACAGAAACTATCTATACCCAATGGTCTTATACTTGTTTTAAAGCCAATATTAACATACGCAGGACCCATTCTTTTTTGTTTAGTGATTGAATAGGCAGGAATGGTATATTCATAACTTTCTTGAAGGTGCTCGTCACTTCTCTTAGTCAATATTACATCCCCAGTTGTTCCATCATATAACTCATTATAAGAAGTGACAGAATATTGATCTGTAAAAGTTTGCACTGACTCAATGATACCGTACATCTGAACCACTTTTGTTACTACAATGGTTTTTGTTTCAGTAATATCTTTTAAGCTATTGAATCCTGGCCCTGGTAAAATAACAACTGGTGGAACTAATACTGGGCTTGGGGTCACATCTACATTTAACTGACTTGATATTGATGCATTTTCTTCATAGCTTCTTCTTGAATCTATAACTAAATCATATTCAACACCTAACAGCTTGTCTTTTAAATATCCATCTTGTGTTAAAACTTTAACTTTATTGTTTAAAAGTTTGCCATCAACAGTATTTTTATTACGATAGTTATAAATTGTTCCACCTAGCTTCTTCTTAACAATTGACGTATCAGTCTCCTCTATGCCATAATTAATAGTTGAAAGCGGTTTTCCATGCATATCATTCAAAATAATGCTGTAACCTTGAGAAGCTGTGTAAGTGGAAATATTTCTAGTAGTTAAAAATGGAAAGCTGAATGAACCTTTACCTGCAGGCCTATCAAGGGCTTCAATATCTGTACTTTTAACAATTACTGGGAAATCTCTTGCTGTATGAAATTCATGTTCAGTTATTGCTTTTGAAGACTTTCCCTTATCAAAATGAATATTCCTAACAGTCACTTTTGAGTATCCTACCGATGCTGTAGGAAAAAAGCTCTCACCAAAAGGTTTTTCTTGATATGCTTCTATTGCAGGTACATGTCCTTTTGATTCTTGAGCAACATAAGCAACTGGCTCTCTAAAAGGGTTTTCATCATTACCTATCATAGGTTCGTATGAAGCAACACCACTGCTAATTATTCTGCCATCAAAATCTTCTGTTGTATAATCGTAAGTCTGACCATAAATGGCATTTTCGCCCTCTCCACTGATACTAAGCCACTCGTCACTCATTAATATTTGCTTTACCCTAGAGCCACCACCTTTTTTAAATTTTGTTGGACTATTTAAGCGAATAAATGATTCTTCTGATTCAAAATTATTAGCGATCTCTCTCTTTTCTAGTAAATCCTCTGTTCCAATAATCATCCCAATGATGTCGGCAATATTAGCTACCATCCCTCGTAAAACTGATTCAAGTCCTGTGTCTAGTACTGTTGGTTGATTGTACAATACATTAAATAGGTTTTGTCTAAAATATCCCCAAGCCGCTTCCGAAATTGGGTTTGGACTCCCATCATTTATCTTTACATACAAATAATGATTGGGGTTACTACCAGTACAATATCCTACTTCCTTTGCCACAGTATATCCAGGAGCATATTCATTAGTACCACCAATAGATGTAAGAAATTTAAAATACATGTTGGCTAGTCTCTTATCTTTCCCTAAAAACCACTCGGATAAAATTTCTGGGCCAACTTCAGAGGCAGCATTCTCAATAATTGTTGGGCATTTAATATACAGGTAATTATTATCATATAATTTTGTTGAAGAAGAGAAGTTCGTAGAAGAACCTGCACCAACTACGGTAAACATTTGCATTGCATCTTTATGTTGAACATACCCATAATCGTCGGCCTCATACTCAACCGTAATCATACCACCTGAAGGAGTTAGTATTTGTTCTAAACTCCATGCACTTGCCCATAAATCAATGCTATCTGATTGATTTTGTAATGTATATGGAAAAACATTATTTTCCATATTCATCGGGTTTAACGATTTGTTCTTAAAATTTCCCCAACGATCAGAATTATCGGTGTTGTAGACAGGATTAACAGCTGAATAAGTGAATACATAAGGGCTCTCTTTACCTCTTTCACTTTGCCCATATGATACTTCAATACTCTTTAAGGTCAATTTTCCTCCATTTGACTCTTCCTCTTTATGATTCTCTACACCTTTACATAATGAGTAATCATAATTAAAATCAATGCGTTTAATAGGAGTAGCATTACCTTTGTTTTTGAGTCGATCCAGTTTATTATATAATACAATATAGTCGAGTTTATAAGATTCATTGTCAGTGTAAGGTGCAGATGGTGTTCCGCCATCTTCCCCTTTTGAACCTAAGGCATCTTTTCTTGGACTAATGTAAAATTCTGCAACTTGATTTTTACTTTCTATCGTATGTAAATACCACATCTCTTTAGTACCATAGCTATAGCTTGCTTTTTGGTCTAGTTTATTACTTTTAAAACCCTTCATAAAACTTACACCACTGTAAGGAACTCTCCACTTATAATTACTACTTGTTTTTTGATAATTAAATTTATGTGCTACACCAATATCATCTGGGCTTACTCCATCACCTGTTACATCTTGATAATCATTGGATAATTTTGCTGTAAGTAAGAAGCTATGAGCATATCCAGGCGTCTCAACACTTGAAAAATAACTATCTATATTAGCGTTGTTAGATGTTGAGGCCTCAGTGCCACTATAACCAATTCTACCTTCACTAATTGAAGGTATTATTGAATCTGTTGTGTAGTTTACTTCTTTTTTAGTATTGTTATATGCGGGAATTCCAAATACAAATTTCTCCCCATCAGGATTTATCTGTGTAATTTCAGAAATATGATGGGCTTTTCTTTTACCACCAAACCTTGGGATAGAAGTAGAGCTAAATTCACCTTGGTAAAATTCACCCTCATTGTCTGTGATATCATCCAATGCAGCAAATTGGGCTTCCTTTGCTGTTAAAATGGATAATACTTTAGCCCGTGAAACTCGTGTATCGAAACTTTTTTGGGTGATTTCATTTAAAGATGTTCCATTACTAGTTACTAAACTCTTTTTTGCGCTGGTACCGTCTAACTTAAAGGCAATTGCACTTTCTTTCCCTATTGCCTCATAGTCTTTTAGATCAGACTGTGAAAGATCTCCTGCTGCCTTAAAAAATACATTTTCGAAATCTCTTTCAGGTACTTCTCCTAAAAATTTATGACTATTTGCTTCGTTACCAACTACCCAAGGACCATACTCTGCATCCAGCTCCACACTGCTATAATTAATTCCTCCTTTAAAATAACCTCCAATAGCTGCTTCAGCACCAAAAGAATTAGATGATGAAGAATTAATCTCATAGGCTGGATCATTCATAGTTCCGATATCATTTCGAAAAGGCCTAAACATTCCTGAAACTCCTTGACCTGTTGTAGAAAATACATCATAAGTAAAGTTGGTAGGTGAAAGGTTTGTAGTTGTTTTATTCAATTGAACCTGCTTGTCTCGATTGAAATCTTTTAAGGCTTCATCATTGGCTGATTCACTATATAGGTAGCCGTAAGCTGGTGTTTGAATATTATTATCAGAAATTTTTTGAACAGTTCTTGAGCCATTAATGTTAATCCCTGGAGTAAAACCAAAAATTTCACCTCCAATTGATCCAGAAAATGAAACAGTATTGGTTTCCATTTTAATACTTGGGTAGGGTGTGTAAGTCATCATTCCGATTGGCAAGAGACTTGTCCCAAATGAAGCTGTTGCAGGATTTATTCCATACGTATTAAAAGGAGGATTATAACCAGCTGTAGTTCCTAAGTTTAACATACTTTGGCCTGTGCGTGTATTATATCCACTACCAAGACTCCCTCCAAATGACAATGAACCTGATTTCCTTGAATTGGTAGATACACTTGCTGATAATGATTGATTAATTGAAGTTCCATCTAATGTATTTAAATCAAACCCAACACTTCCATTCATTTTTACAGGCCCTCCTGCAGATCCTCCTATTGAATTTTCAAAGGAAAGTCCAAATCCTTTGTAATTATTATGAATTAATGATATACCAACATCTGCAGAAATTGCAAGTTTCTCTCTCCCAAGTAACTCTGCAGTTGAACCATTACCAAGCTTCGTAATTATCATGTCTTTCATCGAAGTTTCAGTTGATACTAAATCTCCCTTAAAATCATCTGGCAAGCCTCTTACTGATCGATTAATTGTTCCAACGTTCAAATTCCAACCAAGTCCCACCCAGCTAGCTTCTTGTTCCATTGTTACTCCACTATTATAGGCAATATTTATAGGATATCCCTCGACATCCATAAGCGGTATATTATAGGTAAAATCCCCTGTAAATGGGTCAACCATTTCTGTGGTTCCAGCAGGAGTAAATGCTGCCATTTCAGGTTGTGAAGGACCGCTTGAAAGTGCTAATAAATGAAATGGGGAGAAGATTTCAGATATAAAAAGGATTAATAAAATCCATGCCTTAAATTGTAAGTGCTTTCTCATGGTAGTAGCAAAGTTTAATTGTAATTAGTTTATGCGATTTCTAATAAGTCTTATTTAATGTAATCAGGATTGATATACTTTATTTTAAACTGATAAGTCTGTTTTTCAATTTTGTCATTAATGATAATTATATATTCATTAAGGTGCTTTAGATAAACCTGCTCTTTTAGGTCTAACTCATATTTATTCACACCTTTTTCTACTTCAAATTGATTATCATTCAATTCTTTTTCTTCTCTTCCTTTCTTTTTTTGTTCGAAAAGTTTTGCCTCAAGACTGGAGTTAATATCGGAAGGGTATTTAAATTTAAACTCTCCAACTGCATATAAAGTCACTCCACTTTGAAGCTCTGTGATATCAACATAAGATAAGTTTCTAGGTATCTCTATCAATGAATCTTCTTCTTTATAAGTAAAAATCCATGGCTCAGAAGTTGCAACTTCTTCTCCATGATAATTTAAACCAACTTGCCAAGCATAAGAGGTATTATTCTTTAAACTATTTGCATCAGAAGGAAAAAGCAATTGACTTTCTTGTAAGTTACTCTTTATAATAATTGGATTATTTCTTCTTAGTGCTGCATTAGAGTTTTGTCTTTTCTCTAATTCGACCAATTTAAAGTTATAAGTATATCCTCCTTGACTATTCATATCCATCCATGAAAATAGAGGTCGTTGCTCAAACAATTCCCCTTCTTCAGTTGGATAGAGTGGTAGAATATTAATGAAATCTGCAGCATTATATTCCGTACACTCTTGAGTTTTTAACTTTGTATCACTTATTGCACTTGCTGTGACACATAGCACATAGTTTAATGGTGGAAGATTGGAGCCCGCATTGTAAATTTCGTCAAAGCCTGCATCGATAAAAGAAGTTTGTGGATTCACAATACTACCTCGAATACTTGTCATACCGTTTGCAGATATTTCAACAGTTGCTTCTTGTCTTAGAAGTTCACTCCCCCTTCTTGTTCTTAATGATGCAGTTAATGAAACCTGACCTGAATAAGTTGAATTATTTATGATTGATAAGTTAATGATAGATGTCGTTCCTACTGAATTTATAGGATCTATAAGAAGCTGAAAATTCTGGGCGCTAGAAGAGCTTAAACTAAAAAATAATATTAGTAAAAGCGTAAAATTTCTTATCGATTGAGGTAGTAGCATAATTGGTCAAGTTTTAGCAAAACAACTATAAAGTGGCTTCAATATTTCGTTAAAAATAAAGCATTAAATCTTAAATACCAATGTAATTATTAACTTATTTTAAATATATTTTGTAAAAATTTGATTATCAGTAACAAAAAAGTTTGTAATAAACTTTTCCTGTTTTTCTACTTTTTTGATTTACCTTTGAATAGTTGCAATTCACAAAACTACTACCCAACAGTTTGAATATTAGCAAATTAATATTAATTCTATGTTTAGGGATTGCTTTTCACAGCACTGCCCAAACCACCATTAGCCCAAGCATTTCATATAAGTGGGGCTCTGATTCGATTATTTCAATTAAAACTCAAGGCACAAATTTTAATCCTGCCTTTTTAGTGAATTTAAAATTCTCTTCTACAGACTTAAAAAAGGAAACCTTAATCCATAAAGAAGATTCCGTGCTAATTGGTAAGGGTATTTTTCAAACTCGCCATAAGGTTAAACTTTCAAAAGAGATACTCGATCAGCTTGACTCAAGCTTTGTGATTATCATTTCATTTGAAAACATAAGGACAAATGCATCTCTTGCAGAAAAAAAAGTAAAAATCATTCAACCAGTTAGAAAGCTGCCTATTGTGAGTATATCAGATTCAAGTTTAAATTTTACTTATTCAGGCAAACAAAAGCTTTCTGCGAAAATTAAGGTCAGTTCTGATACTATTGATTTGTCACATAGTAAAGATGTGAATGAGTTTACTTTATCAAATGATACCTCAATATTAGCATGGGAGCTCATTAGAGAAAACCCATTTCAATCTAGAGGTATATTGATAGAAATAATGGATGAAAGCGAACAGCTTCTTTCTAAACCAGTCTATTATGAAAATGGAATATTTAAAGATCTAATTCTTTATTCAGCAAAGAATGAAGATTCTAGTATACTTGAAAAAGCAACCAAAGTATTTAATATATCTGGAGAACTTTATGTCGAAAATAACACCTTCTCATTTTCTCCTGAGCATAGTAATGGATTACAATATCCAAATACTATCTTTCGACTATCAAATACAGTTTCTATCTATGGAATTCCTTTTCAACTAAATGCACACCACACTACTAATGATAATATCGATCCAAGTTTTAGAAATTTCTTTTCATTCAGTCTTGATGTAAACGCCTATCGCAATCAATTGAGGGAAGAACTAATTGCCGGTGATTTAGCTAACCAATACTCAATTCCAGAAATCAATCAAGATATAGAGTTCAATCAAGCTTCGATTGATCATCTAAAGAAAACTAAGAACACATTATTAAAGTATCCAAATGAAAAAATTGAACTTGATTCTCTTTTAAATGGCGATGTTAAGCAACTTATAGCATCTGAACTTAAAGACACTGCATCTCTTAATTTGACCAATGATTCTATTTCAATCTTTACTGACAGTATATCAATTGACTCAAATCTTAATGCAACTAAAATAAATGAGATAAACAACTATGTCAATCGTTTAGAGGCTTCTAATAAATACAAAAATCAGCTAAAGAATCAAAAAATTAAAGCACCAAAAAGTTTTGATCGAAGTGCTTTCGAAGGAAATAAGCTATATCAAAAAGCCCAGAGTCAAGGAGTAGCCTCTTTATTTCTTCGTTTTGAAAAATTAGAGATGGGAAACTTTTATCAATATGCTGGCAAGTACTCCATCAGAGATATTGAATTGATAGGTTTTAATGCTGAGTTTTTGATTAATCCAAACAATAAAATTGGATTCTTGAGAGGAAAAATCAATGATTTTCAAGCTTTCAATCTAGATAATATTGAGAGAAATATTCAAGTAACTAGCGTTGCGCTAAGTAATTCCCACTATAAATCCTTCTCTCCAAGCATAAGAGTTACAGAATATGATGACAAAAGTATAAATTCAGAAGATGGGGGTGTAAACCCTACAAACTATGTTACTTCTCTTGGAGTTTTAGGTGAAGTAGGTGGCTTTCTATTTTATGAAGGAGAGATTAATCGCTCTGCCGCTAAATGGTCTTCCACTCTTTCTGAACAAGATCAATTCTTAAGAAATACTGCGATTTATGGAAAAGTTGAAGTCTCTCCATTTAATTTCCTTGATTTAAATGTTAAGTATGATCGTGTTGGATCTAATTATTGTTCAGATGGGGTGTATTTTCTTGTTCGAGATGTTCAATCTTATTCTGTTGGTTCTCATCTTAAGCTTTTCAAAAACAAAATTTATTTTAAAAATGACTACGCATTAATAAGTAGAAATGCAGAACAAAAAGAACTTTTAAACGAATCAAAAAAACTATTTTTTGACCTTGGTAGTCGATTTAAGCGTATTCCTAACTTTCAAATTGTTCATGCTCCTATTTCTGTCGATATTGCTAACAAACTAGACACCTCTTTTGCCAATCTGAATGCCTTTTCTTCAGTAACTATCGCTCGAGTTTTTTATGTCAAGAAGGTAAGAAAGACAATCTACAATACAGCTCTTATTTATAGCGAGATATTAAATGACTATTTTGAAGGAACAAATAAGCAAAGAGGCTTTCAACATTTTATAGGCATTAGTAATCCAAAAACAGAGGATTAGTGAGTGAATAGAATGGTTTCTTCATGTCCCTTCCAGATGCTTTCCCGTGTCTTTGTCAGTGTTCATTCCTTCGGTCATCTATTCTATGTTGTGGAGCCTGCGGGAGCGATAAGAGAGCGGAGAGCAGGTGAAAAGCTATTATTGGCTCATATTGGTTCCCTCCGTCCTTTCACTCCTCCAAATATTCCCTGTAATCCAAGATGTAGAATTTCCGAGAAGATAACCAACAGACGAGAGTACATGGGATGAAAGAATAGCCGGGAAATAGGGAGGCGGTCACCTGATGCATTATCCTCCTCTCTTCTCTCGTCGGTGGTAAAGGAAGGTCTTACACCAACAATCCATCTCTCAGCATCTTATGGTCAGACAAGTGACTGGAGGAACTTGGAAGTGATGGTGAGAGAAGATTGAGAGACAATAAGATATAGATCCCTTTCCTTCCTATGTAATTCCTATCTCTCTAGGACCTCTCATTGCATTCATCCCTATTCCTCTTTCCATTTCCTTTCTATATGTTGTCATTCTATTTGTGGTTACATGGTCTTTCTTCCTTCATACACAAGACCTACCTAAGATCACAGTCTATCTCACTCACCGGCCAAGCCGTCCAGGATTGGTGACGAGGTGAGGAAGGAAGTAGATATGATTGAGGGAATGGAATGACCAAGAGAAAAGCAAACATAAAGATGAAAAAGAATTAAAAAGAATGCTATCTTTCTGTGTCTCTCGTGCTTCCAAGAGATCTCGCACTCATCCAAACACAAGAAAGAGAAGATACACTCGCCTTCACGGCTAGGACCAACAGGTGACTGACAAAGACCGAGGGAAGTGAAGGGACGAGGTAGAGAAAGAGAGATTTCTTGTTCATTTGGATCTGTCTTCATTCATCTGTTAATCCTTCCTTGAATCACCATTTTATATTGTTATTATGATTGCTTTTCTGTCGTTAAAACTCACTATCTTATATTAAAGACTTACAATCTTAGAATGAAGATATCCCTAAAACCAACTAATGTAATCCCAAGAAGAGAAAAGTAGCTTTCCAGGGCTTTATTGTCACCCAATTCTTGGATTAATCCTAACATGGGAATATTTGGGAGGTATAATTGGGAAGTAAAAGGAATGAATAACGAGAAGGAAAGAGAATTAGAATGAAGGCTATCTTTCTCCCTCCTTCCTCCGTCTGTCGGTGAGATTAGGAATGTAGACCCTCAAAGATAAAAGAGATATAGAAAGGATAGTGGGTGAAGGTACCATGTCATTTCTCTTCTCTACGTGCCTTCATGAGTCACTAGAATGCTCTTCCTAATCCATCCTTTCACCGTCATTCCCGCCCGCAGGCAAGGGCTCCATTCCATCTTTATCTCTTTCTATTTCTTTCATCACATTATTTCACCAACATAAGAACGTGAACGAGAGAGGAAGAACAAGATATAGAAAGGGAGTGAGATGTACGTGAGCTCCCAATATCTTCTTTCTCTTATCTTGGATGGTTTTCATCTGGTTAATTCTCGTGTCTTAGAGATTAATAGATTTGTAAGTGAGTGAAGAGTAACGACAATGTGACGGAAGGAACCAGTGGGAAGCATTCTATTTGTGGACCCTCTGTCTCTAGGATGTAACAGCGAGAGAAGGGAGCTGGAAGAAGCTGTTAGGTGAATATGAAAGAGAAATGAAAGGAATAGATGGGATTGAAGACAGAGGTCCACTCACCAAGATGAATCCGAACGGAGAGAAGGGTTCCATCCATCACATACACTTTCCCTTTCTCTTTTCTATTATTTATTGTTTATTCGTTTCCTTATCTTACATCTACCATCTCTATCTTCTATTGGTTAGCATTGTGAATGGAGTTAATGTGATAGAAGAAAGCAATAAACGATAAGACAGCAAATATTAATAATGGGAGATAGAAAAGTGTGTGAGATTTCCAGAATGCATTTCTTTCCAGTTCATCTTCTAGTTAATTCCATTCTATTTCCTGGAGAACATGATTCACAAGAAAGAGATAAACGATGATGATAAATAGATAGAAAGGAAAGGACATGAAGAGAAGAATTACAATGAGATAGCGGCCTCCAACTCACGGCCTCTCTTTCCATTCTTATAACTCCCTCTTTCCTCGCTTCTAGTGACCGCTCGTCTCTCAATCCTAACATGTAGAAGGGAGATATAGATAGGAGATACCTTCCGGAATGCCTCTTTGCTTCTGGTTGAGGACTTCTCCTTCCAATGCAGGCATTCCTTCTCCATTGTATATCCTTGAATTCTTGGAGTTATTGTGTAAGCGATAGAACCCTTCTGTAAAAGCTATAATTCCATCTCTTAATCCTGGCTCTCGCCGTTATTCCTCACCAGCTATTTACTTCATCTCTTTGTCAAGCATTATGACAGTTACGAAAGGAACGGGTACACAAGAAAGAGATACACGGCCTGCCTTCATGTCAGTCCTCTCTACATCCTATCCTCCTCCCTTATCCCGCTTCTCGCGGTTCCACGTCGTAAAAGCTGAGGAAAGATGAGCTTCTCTTACTCCGTCCTCCGGCCTTCGTCCCCAGATTAGAGGCTTTGGGATGTACCTCTTTCTCGTTTCTAATGCATTCCAGTCACCAAGCGAAGAGAAGGTGGATAAAGGAAGGCCACAAATAGAAAAAGGGAAAGGTAAAGAGAAAGTGAAAGAAATGGCCTTCCTACGACACAAAGTGAGTGCCTAATCCATAAGAAAGAGATATAGCATGTAACTTCAAATAAAGAAGAAATAGAAAAGAGAATGAATGCAAAGATAAAGACAATAAATAATTAATAGGTTTAGAAGCATTTGGAGAGCGTATATCCCGGTCGTCTTCTATCGTTTATTGGAATGGCTGATGCCGTCTACCAAAGGGTCCTGAACTCACCCACCAACATAAATCCTATTAATTAAAAAGACAAAATAAATACAAGAAGAGAAAGATACTAACTGTAAAAGCCTTTAATAAAAGCAAATAATAGATTTGTAAAAGAAAGAAGATAATGAAATATAAAATAATAATAATATAAAAGATAAATGCTTTTACGACGTATGAAGTGAATAATTGGGATAAAATGTAAAATAAAAGAAAGAAGATATTAATAAAGGAAATAATAGAGTTTTAACGACGTGTAGCGACAATATGATAATGAATGAAAGAAGAAAGAGATCCCATTCCTACCTCCACTCGCTACCTTCGGGTGAAAGCGAGGAGGAGGACCATGAGATAGTGAAAAGACCAGCAAATATATGTTCCTTCTTCCTCGTTTTTATCTCGGAATTTCTCTTTTATTATTCATTTTGACATTTTAACGACTTATAGATCCCTCCCACCTGCACTCATCTCCATTCGTTTGTTGGTTTTCTTTTCATTCGCTTTCTTATTGGTCATGCGATTTCCTGGAGATCCAGAGGTCGAAGGAAAGAGAACGAGTGAATCTGGGCTAGCCATGGCATGCTTTCATCTCTATATCCTTCACTTTGTTTCCCAAGGAATCTTCTCTCACCGTCTGGTCACACATCTCTCTTCCTTGAATGGTGTGTAATGATGGGTAAGGAATAGACCAGACGGTATAATGGAGAATGAGTGAGTTGGGATGAACGAATGACAGTCTTTTATTTCTCTTTTATTATTACCTTCTACCTCAGATTCTTGGAGGTAAGAATTAACGAGAATTATAGATGAGACGAGGTACGAGAAGATGGAGGTAGAAGGTATGAATGAAATTGTTTGCCTCAGCTCCTTTTGTTCCCGCTGACGGGCCTTTCTCTGATCCATTCCATCCTCACATCATCTCACATCCCGCCCGGCGGTGATAAAGGTGAGATGGTGAGGTAAGATGGAATGAGGAATAGATAGTGAGGTACAGCCTTCCAATTCTCGCCTTCTCTTTCCTTCTTCTCTTTGTGAGTTCTTGTGTCTGAAGTTACGTGACCTTACCAACGAGCCAACGAAGGCGAGAGAAGGCTGGTCTTTTATCTATTCCTTTCCCTGTCGTACATTCTATAGTCTGTCACACACTGTAGGTTCTCTCACAATGAAGATTACCTGACAGGGAAAGGGTTTGTGAGTGACGGAGGAGCCCGAAGGAACGGTCCCACTCTTTCTCTTTGATTGCCTCGTCATTATGATTCTCTTGTTTGTAGCTGATAGAATACTGTGAGCTGACCTATAGACGAGGCAAGCCTTACACTTCCATCCCTCACTCCTCCGTCGCCGGAATGGCTTGAAGAATGAAGGCAAAGAGACGGAGGGAAGTGTATTTGAGATCTTATTGCCTCACCAATCAACGGGTGAGAGATAACATGATAAGAAAGGGAAAGAAGAGCATCTCACCCTACTTCCTCCGTCAGTGTGAGGCAATGAGGAGATAATGGCCTCCGCCGTAAAGCCGAGAGACGAGGCAAGAAGTGGAGGACCCATTCTCTTTTCTCTTTCACTCTTCACTCCTCACCGTCTCTATGAGTCACTAATAACCGAACAGAAGTGAGATAGCGAATAGACGGTGAGATGGAGTGAAGGAAAGAGAGTTATCATGTAACTTCCCTTGGCTTTAGGGCCTTATTTCTCTCTCTTACAGATCCTTGAACTTCAATCACAGGCTATTACACCTAAAGGCCCTAAAGGTGAGGAAAGATGGATTTCTTGGCCTTCGTTCCTAAGCCTTTCCCTGAACCAATTTGTAGGTGAAGGGACATGAGATAAGGACTGGGAAATCCATTCCTCTCTCCACCAGCTCGCGAGTCATTCCTTTCCTGGTGAGTTAATACGAACGAAAGGAAGGACAAGGTACATTTCTCTTCATCTTACCTCTCTATTTCCTCCTTTCCTGTTCCCTTCATTTGTAGGTGATAAATATTAGGAAATGAAGAAGGGAACAGAGGAGGATAGAGGTAAGAGGAAAGAAAGAGAAATGGAAAGAGTAAAAGGAATGGGAATGCTGTCCCTCGTTCATCTCCATTCACTCCCTCTAAGCCTTACCTGTCCTCTGTTTAACCTCTTACCTTTGCCTTGCCTTGTTGCCGCGGCTGTAAGACGGTTCCAAGAGAAGCAAAGAGGCAGGTAAGGACAAGAACAAAGACAAATAGAAAGAGAAGAGGGACATGTGTGGAGCGAGGGAACGAGTGAGAGGAACAGCTTCTTTCATCACTTTACCATCCCATTCCTTCCACCGGTCACACCGGCCAGCGGATGCTGGGGAAGGAAAGGATGAAAAAGGAAAGGATCAACTCACCAGGAAATCCCACTCTCTAAGCTGGGTCATTAATCATTACGACATAAGAAACAGGAAATGAAAGACCCAGCATATTAACTCCAATTAAAGGATTTCCTGGAGATGGAGTCACTGTCCTTCATTCTATTTCTGGTTCCTTTCCGTTCTTTTCATAATCTATTTCTCTCGTACATCTTCACTCTCCATTTCTCCCAATCACTGACGTGGGATGGAGAAATGAGAAGAGAGTGAGATGTGGAGATATAATGGCGCTTCCGCTGGGTCCAAAAGCATCCAATAGACGGTTATCTGTCAACCTCCTACCTTTGGTCTCGCCGCTGGCGGAGGGAGGTACGACAGAAGTAAAAAGGGAAAGAAGTGAAAGGATATGACGGAGTGAATAGAGGTGAACGAGGGAATAGACAGGTTGGTAGGGATAAGAAACGATCCAAAAAGAAGAAAAAGATAGCCTCAAATCCCTTCCGCTGTCAGGTCTTTTTCACAATGTAACTCTCCGTTCCTCCCCATTATTCACGGGTTCTTCACCGTTGGGGTTATATGGTAAGGATAATGAATGGAGGAACGGGAGAAGTAAATAGATGAAAGAAAAAGAAAGCAAACAAGAGAAAAAGGATTCTATTCTCCATCAATTCCCAACCTTTTCATTCCTCAAGTTACCTCACCAATATAATGGTTTGTCTTCTCTATGTCCTACCTGTTAACTCTCTCTCCTGTGTATCTTGGATGCTGAGATTCCTTCGGACACAATAAGATGATAAAGGATACAAATAGACAAGTCCTAACTAAGAAGAAAGAGAAGTCAGATAAAGGAAAAGGTAACGAGAACACAGATAAGAGAAAGGAATGGAGTGTAACTTCTAACTCCCTTTATCACCTTTTACTTCTGTCTCTTTTCTATTTTATTCTCGTAATTAATTCTTGTTTTTATTATTTCCGTTCCTTTTCATATTCTTTTATTTATTACTTTTGGGTTTTTGTTGTTTGGTGAGTTCATGACCATTGGGTGTTAGAGCCCATAAACGATAGGAGACGACTCACTTCTACTTGAAAATCATGCTTTTTATTAATCCTGGAAATCTTTAATTATACCTTCCATCCCTATCTTATCTCCTCACCGTGTTGGATGTAGGTGAGAGGGAGATAAGGGGATGTGATAAGAGAAAGAGCCTGCCCGGCGGAGTTAATTGGGTGGCTTTTCCCTTTGGTCACAGCTTTTCACCTTTATCACGTCCCCGACGGTCCAAATGTTGCATCCAATGGCAGACCGTGGACGGGGGAGTGATGGAAGGACAGTGAATGCATGAGGTGTCCGGTGGAATGTTGATGGGGAGAAGAGCCCATTCCTTACTATTAACTGCCGGCTCTTCCCCAACATTCACACACCGGGCTAGCCCTCGCTTTACTCGGTTCTTCATGGTCTATTTACTCTCTTCCCTGTATCCCGTCTCTTTGAGGTAGCCTGGAGGCGACAAGACGGTGAGATACAGGGGAGAAAGAAGGGACGGTTTCCTTCCTCACTTTCCCATCACTTCCCACACGTGGAAGGTACAGATGGGTGAGGGAAACCGTCTATAGACACATGATTCATCCCGCCACCAAACAATGCATGAGAACAAAGGAAAAGAGGTGGCGGGGTATATCTTCATTCCTTTTCTCTTCTCTTCGTACCCCAGCTCTCAGTGTCTATTGGTTGGGTACGAAGGAAAAGGAATGAGAGAAGATACATGACATTCCTCTCACTCACTTCGCTCGTTAACCATAAGAACGAGAGACACATAACAGCCACCGTGTGAACCTTAGGAACGACATGAATGAAATGAATGGAGAGGAAATCATTTCTCTTTCATGTGGCACCGCAGGCCGTGTATTGGTCACTTCTTTCCCATTCAATTACATCCCCAAATGAGATAGTGGCTAACCCGCGAGAAAGCGGGGGAGAGATAGTGAGGAAGATATCAGATCCTCTTTCCCTTGTATTCACGGCGGGCGGAATTAATGTAAGAATTATGCCATCAGATCCCAGCTCAGGTAGGAGGTGGCTAGCGGTCTTTCATATCATCCATTCTCTCTTTCTTATTGTTGGTTCCTTGAGATGCAATGTGAATGAATCCTAAAGAAGCAAATATTAGGAAAAGATTAGGAATGAAATCCAAAAGAAGGAAGATTCCAAATGCTGTTAAGACAATGAATGAAGGGCTTCCAAGCCTAAGAGATGGATGATAGAATCCTAATGCTTTATCTCTTTCCCGATGCTTTATCTGTAATAGCCTTTCCTTTCATATCATCAATTATCTGGTATTTCTTCCTTCTCGTCGTTAACTTCTATCTCCGAGAATTCAAGGATGTACCGCCTACCGACGAGGCTGGGAGGAGGAGGGGAAGGTACAGAGTTAGAATGAGGAATGAAATCCTTGACAGGTGAGGAGTAGATAGAAGAGCCTCCGCTATTAGGATGGAGGTGTATGGACGAGAGACATAGGAACGAGAAGAACCCAGAGGAAGTAGTGGCTGGAAGTCCTTGATCCACAGGTTAATAGCGGGCAGGCCCTCACCTATATCTACACCTTACCTTATCTGGTTTGTATTTGGAAAAGCCATGACATAATGACGAGGCAAATGAATGAAATGAATGGTGAGGAAGGCAATCTTCTTTGGTCACACAATCTCTGCTCTTCATCTCTGTTCCATGTCAGGTAAGCAATTAATAGGTGTGACATGGATAGGAAAGTGATAAGTGAAGAGCAGAGAATAGATTGGAGAAGGAAGACCAAGTGCTGCAAAGAGATGTCATGTAGGGTCTAATTCTCTTGTCTTGGCTATTTGCCTCTTTCATCTGTCCATCTTTACTTCTTTCTTCATTCCTTTTCCCTGTGGTCTAAATCATTCATAGGAAGGAAATGGATCTAGGATGACAAGTTCCTCAACCAAAAGTGAAGCATGAGAATGAAAGAGGAAAGTAAAACCTAAAGTGAAAGACACGTACAAATGATGGGAATTCTCTCCCTTTTATTATTGTTTGCATTCATTCTTGTTTGTTTTTATTATATGTCTTTCTTCTCTTTCATAATCCCATCCACAACCTATTAACTTCTGGAATCTCTTCTTTCATCTATTCCTTATCCTGTCGTTTCCTGTCTATATCTTGTTGACTTCTAGATTCTAAGAACTCACTCAACTCTTGGTCTTTGCTAACCACCGAGCGTACCTTTAGGAGCGAGAAGGGAGATAGATAGGTGAGGAACGAGCGGGTACATCATTAATATCTTTCCCATCGTATCTTATCCAACTATTTACCCGCCGTGCCCCAGCCGGAAGTGGAATGTAATGGAAATGTCCCTTCCTCGTCACTCGTCAGTGCAATGAATGAACGAAGGAAATGATGACTGCCTCGTCCTGGCCTTTGGCACCGCCTGGCGGTTGGACGAGGGGTGACATAGAGAAGACTGTGTACCCAAGCCCTTTCTATTTCCTATGGTTAGGGCTTGTCCATGAAAGAGAAAGGAGATGACATTAGGAAAGGGAACGACAAGCAAGGAAGAGATAGAAAATGAATGAGGTTTAACCGAAATGAAAGGACGTTCCCTAGCTTTCTATCTTCACTTTTCGTTATCATTATTATCCTGTTTCCTTTTGCTTTGTTTATTATTAGTTTTTATTTGGTTTTATAGTTTGCTTTTCTTTGTCGTAATAATCCCGTCCGCAATTGTAGGACCTTTCCATTCTCTATTTTTGGAAGTAAAATATTAAATAGAGTGGGATAGCGAATCGCTTCCCTGTGGGTATGTTCATGACCCTTCCCTAGCCTTCATTGCTGCCCTTCCAACTCCCTAAAGTCGTGGCAAATAGAAAAGGGATAATGAAAGCTGAGATGATAAAGACTCAGGAACTAAAAGGAAAAGAGATAACGGAAAAGACATAGGATTTCTAGAAGACGAAGATACAGGAAAGACATGCCATCATTACACCCTATCTTTTCCTTTGCTTTTCCTTGTCAGTCGTAACAGCTTTTCATTTGTCTTTCTTATTATCTTTTTATTTGTATCATTGTTTTTCTCTTTTTATTCCTAGTATTTTATGAGTCTCTTCGTCGGTAAGTTCTTCACCGTTCCCTAGCTCTTAAAGAGCCGCTGGGATAAAGGATAGCAAATGCGGGAGCTCTAGGTCCTAAAATCCTTTCCACACCTATTAATTATATTATTGTTTTCATCATAAATCTTCTCTTTTTATTATTATGGATCTGTCTTCTCTTAATCTTGGAAGTTAATAATTAAAATGAGAACAGATGCAATTATAGAGAAGAGAGATAAGATAAGAGAAGACAGATGAAAGTAAATTATAGATGAATGAAGTTTACATCCCTTTTATCTTCGTACTTTCGGATCTTCTCTAATTCAAGGGTTTGTGGATGTAGGATGTAGAGCTGAGGTAAGGTCTATCTATTGGTCTCTTTTCCTAATCCATCCTGCACCCACTTCCAGCCTCCGGCCAGCCTCTAAGCTGTGGAAGTGTTTGCAGATAATGGGATTTATAAGTCTCTTTTTAACCGTACATTCTTCACTCTGTCTTCACATTGTAGGTCCTCCTCCTTTCTGTGTCTCGTGGACTCCGAAAGTCGAGAGAAGCGAGATGAGGGTGAAATAGCTTCTGGAGCGGTGACGAAGGAACAGGATTCAACCTCTTTTATTTTGGATGCTTTTACTTTCTTCCTTCACATCTTAAAAGCTCGGAAGCGAACATATGGTGGCTAATGGCCTATTTCCTTCTCCTTGAGTTACCATTCCATTCATCTCTAGGTAATTTGTAAGTGATAAGTGACAGGAATTATGAAGGAAAAAGGAATGTAAGAGAAAGAGGAAAAGGTGTCCAAGCGACTCATCCTTCGTCAGGGCTTGTCCCGACCTTCATTGGTGTTAGGATGTTAGGTGTGTGTTGAGAGAAGCTTCTCTGGGAAGCGATGGTAGAGTTTGGAGGATTCTGGTGGCCGCGAGGTGAGGAGTGGGCTAGCCTCTTTCATTCTTGGATTGGAGGTGTAACCGATGGCAGAGGTAAACCGTAAAGACGAAAGAAAGAAGGAAGTAAAAGGGACTGACATTCCATCCATCACTTTCTCTTGGTTAATTGGATGGAATGGAAAGGACATGACCTTATCTTACCTCTGTCTTGAAACAGGCTAGCCCTCATGGCCACACATGGCGTTAAAACTCGCCCCGAAAACTCCAGGCGGCTTTGGCTCCAACTGTGGCTTTGTGAGGTGTGGTTCTGTCCCAGGCCGACAAATCGACCAACCAACCACGAAACCCGCGGTGCAGACTGAGCTCATGAAAGCTCCCGCACAAAAACACATCTCAAAAGCCGGCTCACGAACCCGGTACCCAGGCAATTACACGTATTCACAAGTCCAGACACTTGACCTATTTTAGGAACTGCTGTGGCTCCTGCGCAGGCTGAATTCCCCCCCAAAGTTCATAGGGCCTAAAAATACCAGCAACCCGAGTGAAGTGTCGCAAGGGCACACCGCAACCGTCACCTTGCAACGGGCGGGGTGGCCAAGCAGCCTCCCAACGAGCTAATCCACCATCCAAACTCGGTTACTTTCTCCCCTGCCAAAAGTTTAACTGTTGGTGGTTTAAGGGAAAACCCCTTGGTTGGCAAAAGGTGAAAGTCCTCACATCCAAGCAAAATGCACCAAGGCGAAATCCAACCCAAGCCAACCCAAGCCACCAGCCCCACACGGATCCCGGATGGGAGCCCCGGCAAAGTAGCCCGGCACCTTCGTCTCCACCGCGCTCAACACCAACAGCTCCGCACCCCGGCGGGCGCGGATGGTACCTCGGAGTCCAAGAGATTCCGAGCAACGGGCGGATTCGAACTTGGCTTCCGGGGCAGGGCGCCCATTTTTTGGCAACCTGCAAATTGACAAAACCCTTTTGGGGTGCATGACCCACCCCTGGGTTTAAGTCACTTTGGGGCAGTCAGAAAGTGGAGCATCCCTTTTTGGTTTCCTGTCGGAATACCGGAAAAATATGGTAAATGTATATGTAGCACCCAGTTCTGCGTGTGTTACCTCAATCAAAATGCCGGCCTGTGTCAAATGTTCATCGTTGACTCCAGAAACCACCCCTCTTCCTACAGACTTGGACTATTTGCTGAAGACAAAAGGGTGTCTTGTTCGGGGTAGTCCATCTTGGTGGTTTTGAGGGACACTAAGAGGAAACCAACCATTTTGGGAGTCCCCTAAAGGACGCACCCAAGACGGAAAAAGGAGGGTGCGGCTACAACAAAGGCTTGGCTCACAAGCTTTGAGGCCAAACAATATTCTACCATTTCCTGGATCGATGTGGATCGGCTGAAATGTTCGGAGATGCGTTCGGTTGAAGATTCGGTGGGACCTCAAGATTTGCAAGCCACACCATGCGTGACCCGGAGATGGTAGGCTACAGTTGAAGAGACGTCTAACTTCATGCAAAGGACCCTTCACCAGCCACTCACTGGGTCAACGGTGGGGTCATAACCCCATGCGCCGACTTCCGATAGCCTTTTTGGATGAGAAACAGGAGATTTCGCTTTTTAGCTTCTGAGGGTTATGAGCCCAACGTGTGCGCAATGGCCGCTTCGGATGACAGCCTGAAGACCCCGTCGGAGGGCGAAGGCAGGACGTGCACCGACCTGGTGCCGCTGAAGGGCCCGGAGGGGCCTTGCCAGGTTCTTGGGCCGGGAGACCTCAATCCCTTCTGGAGCGAAAAGGCCAAGGAGGAGGCGGTCTTGAAGGCCATGCGCCCATCGTCACTCCCGGAGCCGGTGAACGATGACCCGGGGGCAGGAAGCTCTTGGAGTCCGCAGCGGGAAGCCTGGGCGGTGGAGACGATGATGCGCGGGGTAGCGGAGGAGAATGGTCGCCTTTGGCAGGAGCTGGAACGCCTGAGGGCAGTGGTGGGAAGCTGGCACCGCCGGCGCCGTCGTCCGCACAGCCTGTTGACTGTTCATCAGCCTTGGGTTTGGGGATTGTTCCCCGTCCTCGAAGGACGTTTAGTGCCAAGCCAGCCATGCCGGTTCAGAGCCGTGAACTTGCCTCGAAACCGGTTTCATCATCTCAACTCCATGCCACTCTCAAAGACAAGTTCATTTTGGAGTGGTTGGGCATTTTGCAATTCTGCAAAGACTCGTTCAATGACCAGCCTTCAGATTCGCCTGCCGCATCAGCAAGCGCCGTGCGCCCGCCCTTCAGCGGCATCGCCTCACCCAGGCCTTCGAGCACCAGAGCATTGGCCCACGCATCCGTGGGAGGCAGCGCATCCGCTGCCCAGGCCGCCATGTTGGTGGAGCAGGCATCCTTCATGGAAAAGATGGCGGCGGCAGCGGGCCTGGGGAGGGCTGGAAACTGGGGTCGCAATGAGGGCCAGCAGTTCTGGTGGCCTAATGGTCATTCGGGAGTATTTGAACGGCCTGGTGATGAGCGTTCCGGTTGGAGGAACCATGGACAGCCGCAAGGCAAGGGCTATGGAGTTTCGGCTGGCAAGATGTTGCAGGACTTCCTGGATGGTCTCGGGGGCATGATGGCGCCTGGAGCTGCGGGAGTTCCTCTTCGGCCAGACCAACAGGGCGTGAGATGGAGCCCAAGGTGAAGGATCGGCTGTCCGAGAAAAGGATGCTGCAGGAGGCTTGCCGCAGTCGAGCTCGTCAGGGGCAGCAGTGGAAGCTGAACGGCAACATGAAGCATCAGGAGGTGGTTCCGGAGCTCCTGGTGGTGGAATTCCTGGTGCTCTTGGAGGCGGACTTCTTGGAGTTCCTGCAGGCGGATATCCTGGCGCTCCTGGAGGTGGATTTCCTGGAGCCCCTGGAGGCGGATTTCCTGTGGTGCTCCTGGAGGCGGATTTCCTGGCGCTTCTGGAGGCGGATTTCCTGGTGCTCCTGGAGGCGGAGGTCCTGGTGCTCCTGGAGGCGGATTTCCTGGCGCTCCTGGAGGTGGCCCACCCGGAGGTCCTGGCGGACCAGGGTATGGTGGAGAAGTTCCCGGATGGCTAGGTGGAGTACTAGCCCAACAGGAGAGTGTGCGATCGGTAGAGCTGCCGATGCTGCCGGAGTTGTCGGAGTCGGAGGTGGGTCCGTTGGTGGCGGGAGATTGGCTCACCATGGTCAACCCGTTCATGAGTGACCTCAGCTCGTCATCGTCGCTCTGGTGGCAGGAGGTACTTCGTGTTTCGGGTGACTGCTACCGGCAGTGGTTGGAGGCGGAGCCAATGGAAAGGCTGAGGTTGGATCCAAGGTCACCGGAGGCGTTTCGAAGAGCACCATGGTTGAGAGTGGAGCAAAGGGGCCAGGTGGCTCTTTTGAGGGCATTGCCGGAGTCACTGAAGACGGAGCTGGTGGCCCAACGGGAGGTGGATTGTGTGCACATTGTGTACAAGATCCTTCGAGTATATCCGCCTGGGGGACTTGGAGAACGCACCGCGCTGCTGAAGCAATTGGTGGACCAGAAGGTTCCTCAAAGCATGACGGAGTGGATGATGTCGTTGAGGAACTGGAGAAGATGGCTGGTCCGGATTGCGGAACTTAGGATTCAGCCACCAGACCCGGTCTTGCTCCTGGCCACGTTGGACAAGTACTCCGGGGTTCTGGCGAAGAACTCACCGCAGGTGTCGTTCCGGTTGCAGATTGCACGGGCGGCTTTGCGGGTGGATATTGCTCCTACGCCGGCTGCGGTGCAACAATTCGCAGAAGCTCTTCAAGCTGAAGGTGAGGCGGTGTATCATGGAGGTGCAACGCTACCCCTCAAGGAGAACATGAAGCTGAAGGCGGTGGACGCCAAGGACGGCAAGGTCAAATCTCCGGAGAAGGAGATGAAGCCGGCTATGGACAAGCCCAAGGAGAAGCTGGAAGGGGTCGGGGCGCCGATGTCTGGTGGAAAAGGCAAGAGCAAGCAGTCGACCGCGTGCCGGTACTGAGCAGGGCTGTAAAAAGGGGAAGGCGTGTGGTTTTTTCCCATGAGTGGGGAGAAGAAGGAAAGATGGGCCGGTGCTGGAATTGCGGTAGTACCCAGCACATGAAGCCGGACTGCCCCGTGAAAGAGCAGCAGAATCCCCGTGTGAGAAAAGAGATGAAGCCTGAAGCGGAGGTCCCGGGTGCGGAGAAAAGCGGAGGTGAGCGTGGAGCTGGAGGAAGCACTACGTCGCCGGGTTCGGCTACTGGGATAGGGTCGTACTTACGCTGGAGTTATAAGTGACTTAGCACTTAGCTTGGACTTATAAGTAACTTATCTTGAACTTAGAAAAGAGGTTTTTCTAAGTCCGCTAAGTTCATTCTAAGTTCATTGAGTTTGCAAACACATGCGTTTTGAAGCATGGCAGTGATGAAGCATTACGCGCTGGAAATCACACATTTTCGTGTGACTCAACGCAGCAGGGCAGGCGCGCGCGCGCATGCAGTTTACGCTGTTTGTTCGCGCTGCTTCGCACGCTTGGCTCGATGGAGCCGGAGCATTTTTTGCACTGATTGACTCGGTTTAATTTGGTTGTCCAATAATCGTTTCTATAGCGGTGTCTCCGCTGGCGGCCGGTCCGCCTTCATATAGTCGTATGGGGTGGTTTCTCCGCCGGCGGCCGGTCCGCCCATTTTGCTTTTCTCGTTTGATGATATATCATTGTAGCGGTGGTTCCGCTGGCGGCCGGTCCGCCAAGCTTTTTTTGCCACGTTCATTTTCATTTCGAGATGGCACTTGAAGCGGTTGTCCGCTGGCGGCTGGTCCGCCTGATTTTTATTTCGAGATGGCACTTGAAGCGGTGGTCTGATGGCACCTTGCGATTTTTTGCATGTTTGGATTGTGAGTGCGCGGATGAAAGGCTGCAAGACTCAATCAAGGCTCCAGAATCCAGACTGCTGACTGCAAACTCCACACTCCAGACTGCAGACTCCAGACCGCAGACTCCGGACTGCAGACTCCAAACTGCAGACTCCAGACTGCAAACTCCAGACTCCAGACTGCAGACTCCAGACTGCAGACTCCAGGCTGCAGACTCCACACTGCAGACTCCAGACTGCAGACTCCAAACTGCAGACTCCGGACTGCGAACTCCAAACTCCAGACTGCAGACTCCAGACTGCAGACTTCAGACTGCAAACTCCAGACTCCAGACTGCAGACTCCAGACTGCAACCTCCAGGCTCCAGAGTGCAAACTCCAGACTCCAAACTGCAGACTCCAGACTGCAGACTCCAGACTGCAGACTCCAGACTGCAGACTCCAGACTGCAAACTCCAGACTCCCGATGCAGACTCCAGACTCCAGACTGCCAACTCCAGAATCAAGACTGCAGACTCCAGGCTCCAGAATGCAAACTCCACAGACAGACTGCAGACTCCAGACTCCAGACTCCAGACTGCAGACTCCAGACTCCAGACTGCAGACTCCAGGCTGCAGACTCCAGGCTGCAGACTCCAGACTGCAGACTCCAGACTGCAGACTCCAGACTGCAGACTCCTGACTCCAGAATCCAGACTCCTGACTCCAGAATTCACAGTCCAGACCCCAGAATCCAGCATCCAGACAGCCCCGCCCCAAAGCCCGGAAAGGCCGGTGCAGTTTTTCCGAACTTAACAAAACTTAACTTAACTTAACCTGGGCGGGTCGTGTGGAGCCGTGGAGTCCCTATTGTAACTCAATCAACTTAACTGCCAAACTTTCCCCGTGAGGCCCAGTTGCGTCACCACGACTTAACATAACTTAACTTGGCCCCGTGGCCGAATTCCACCACAAAATGATCAGGATCCTGGAGCCAGGAGTCATTGTGCCTGGAATCTGGAATCTCGAGTCTGCAGTCTGGATTCTGGAGTTGGCAGTCTGGACTCTGCAGTCTGGAGTCTGCAGTCTGGAGTCTGCAGTCTGGAGTTTGCAGTCTGGAGTCTGGAGTTTGCAGTCTGGAGTCTGCAGTTTGGAGTCTGCAGTCTGGAGTGTGGAGTTTGCAGTCAGCAGTCTGGATTCTGGAGCCCTGATTGAGTCTTGCAGCCTTTCATCCGCGCACTCACAATCCAAACATGCAAAAAATCGCAAGGTGCCATCAGACCACCGCTTCATCTCGAAATAAAAATCACGCCGAATACCTTTGGTGATTCACAAGCAGCGGATGCAACTGCTTCGCGTTATCCAAATGAAATGAATGGTAAAGTTGGCGGATCGGTTGCCAGCGGAAATCACTGCCATAATGATTTCATCAAACGAGAAAGAAAATGGTGGACTGTCATTATGAGAAACCACCCTATGCGGATTATGGGCGAAGGTGGATTGGCTGCCGCCAGCGGAGACACCGCTATAGAAACGATTATCGCACAACAAAATGAAACCAAGTCAATCAGTGCAAAAAATGCTCCGGCTCCATCGAGCCAAGCGTGCGAAGCAGCGCGAACAAACAGCGTAACCTGCATGCGCGATGGCTCACTGCGCGGTCCTGCCGCGATGGCTCACTGCGCGGTCCTGCCGCGATGGTCGCTGCGCGGTCCTGCCGCGATGGTCGTTGCGCGGTCCTGCCGCGATGGTCGCTGCGCGGTCCTGCCGCGATGGGCGCTGCGCGGTCCTGCCGCGATGGTCGCTGCGCGGTCCTGCCGCGATGGCTCGCTGCCGCGATGGCTCACTGCGCGGTCCTGCCGCGATGGTCGCTGCGCGGTCCTGCCGCGATGTGTTTTCCAAACATGGAAGCGGCCCCGCCGCCGCTACGCCGTGTTCCGCCCTGCACGGTCTAGCCGGGAGCGACCGTACGTCTCGAAAAATGATGCGCGCGCGCGTAGTCTGGTGTCAGGCTTTCTCTCTCGTTCAGCGATGTGGTCCGCAACATGTCAGGGGTAGCGCACGCGTGCTTTTTCGCACGCAGGCAGACACGTAGACTCAGCGAGGTAGACGCGTTTGGGACATTGCTT
This sequence comes from Effrenium voratum, assembly GCA_963377175.1. Classification (NCBI taxonomy): domain Eukaryota; class Dinophyceae; order Suessiales; family Symbiodiniaceae; genus Effrenium; species Effrenium voratum. The sequence goes on along the minus strand of CAUJNA010000312.1, from coordinate 213,308 downwards.
CGCAAGCGCTGAATGACCGAAGGCTGTTTTCCTCAAATGGTGCTAAAAAGCTAAGTCCCAGCTAAGTTCATTCTAAGTCCCGGCACCCGGAACTTAGCTCGAACTTATAAGTGGGCCTATCTAAGTTAAACATAGACAAGTAACTTATAACTATCCTCGGGCTTAGCAAACTTATAAGTCCACTTGTCCCACGTTATAAGTCCACTTGTAGTAACTTATAACTCAAGTTATAAGTACGACCCTATCCCAGTATGGCATCTACGGGATCGGGCAAGGAGGACTCGAGTGGGGAGCTCATGATGGAGGCGGTGAAGCTCTTACGGTCGTTGAAGCCGAGCGCAAAGGCAGTGAAGGTGAGTTCACTCAAGGAAGCCGGAGGGGGACGGGCTTTGCTGGATGGTGGGGCCACGCACATCCTTCGTCCGGCCTTCACGGAGCAGGAGTACGACGAGGCTCTGCCGATCAAGGTGGAGCTGGCGGCGGGGGAGGCAGTCTTACGGCAGGATCCGGCAACGGGCACGCTGCTCACCAACTTCGAGACGCAGGTCATCATTCCCTTGGGCAAGGTGGTCAGGATGGGCTACAAGGTGACCTGGGAGAACGACACGTTTGAAATGTGCGATGGGAACGGATCGAAGGTGGAGGTGGAGCTGCAATCGGGGTGTCCGACGGTTGCGATGGAGACGGCCTGGCAGTTGATCGATGGCCTAGAAAAGGAGGAGACGGAGGCAGAAAGGAGGTGCTGCGCTCTTCGAGCTGGAGACCCGGGTGATCTTGATCCCAGAGTGTGGAGGTGGTTGAATGACTTGCGAGAAATGTGGCCGGGTGCCGGATGATCTCCTGGTAAGGGTCATTCCCATGGGAAACTGGGATGGGTCTTCCCTTCCTTGGAACAGGAGGCAGAGGAAGCGGTTTCGGACGTGCGACTCGGTGATCGTCCACCTCTTCTCTGGCCCGGATCAGTCGTGGTGGAAGAGGCAGCTGGAGACGAAGAGTCGGGCGGTCCTGTGCGTGGATAAGGAGGCCAACCTTTGTCAAAACTTGCTACGAGATGAGGTGGCGAGCTACTTGGCAATGTGGACAGCCTGATCGGTGGTCCACCGTGTCGCACGGTGAGCAAACTTCGATTTAGGTCGCCCGGTCCACCGCCATTGAGGTCGAGGGATGGACCACAGAGGTTTGCTTTGGATGACCTCACGGTGGCTCAGAAGGAGTTGGCCTGGGGAGATGCGGTGCTCTGGATGAGGCAGCTGTGGTTGTCTACGTTGGCCCAGGGGTCACGGCAGAAGAAGGTGAGCTTCTTGAAGGAGCACCCACGGGACCCGCAGGAGTACAAGGACACTCAGGATGGGACTGACTATCCGTCCTTCTTTGCTTGGCCGGAGTGGGAGGCCTTCAAGAAGAAGTATGCCCTGGAGGAGATCCGTATGGATATGGGAGCCTGCGGCCATAGCAGAAGGAAGCCTTCGACGCTGGGGACCAATCTGCGCCCGTTGAAACTGTTGGAGGGACGATGTGGCTCAGGGAAGCAGGTGACGGAGGACTATGAAACGCTGGGGCTGGACGGACGGATGAAGGCGTCTCGGTCTTGGGCGGCATGGCCAGTGGACTTCAAGCTGGAGGTCGTGAAGGGCATCTTGTTGGAGCTGGAACATCCAGTTGTCTCACGGTTGTCGAAGGAGGAGTGGAGGAGGCATTGTGCTATGGATCACATGCCGTTTAGCCGGGAATGCCCTGATTGTCAACGAGGGGCGGGAAGAGCCCGGGCACATCGGAGAATTCCAAGCCCGGACACCTACACCTTGTCCTTGGATCTTTGTGGCCCATTTCGTTCGGGGCGAGATTTGGATGAGCCGTTATGGTTGGTGTCTTCACGGTTCCGGTGTATAGGAAGGGCAAGGAGGTGGTTGGCCTGGCACCGGGAATGGACAAGGTGCTGAGCAAGGAGCCTGGGGTTGAGCTGGAGGTGGGAGAAGGTGAACTTCTACCAGAGGTGAACGGTGAAGATCTGCCGAGGCATGAGGAGGGTGACCCAGGGGACATGGAGAAGTGGGAGGAACTGGTGGAGCTGGAGGAGGTAGAGGTTCGGAACTACACGATGGTAGAGCCTCTGGCGAGTCGGCAAGGGCATCAGCTGCTGGGAGCCTTGGCGAGGATGGTGGCCAGGTTGAACTACCTGAATCTCCCTGTCCGGCGAGTTCATTTGGATAGGGCGGGAGAGCTGGCCAGCAAGGGGCCTATACGTCTGGGGGAGACTGGAAAGCGAATGGACGTGGTGTCCCGGAAGAACAATGGCCTATGATAGCACGCCATGTGGGGGAACGGCGAGGTCGGCTTCAGCTGGAAGCGCTGGGGTATGTGACCCCGGAGCTGCTCTTGGCGCGCTCGTAGGAGGAGGGGATGGGTCCGAGGCCCTGATGTATCAGTGTCGCTGACCTCGGGAGGCCATGTGGTGGAAACCGAGGAGGGCAAGTTCGTTAGGGTGGTGGATGTGGTTCCCTCGGAGCAGCCTGAAGGAAAGGATGGAGGCCTAGAAGGGGCCTTGGAGGTGCAGGAGAGGAACACTGGAGAAGGACCTCTGCGGGCACTTGGGGAGCCAAGGTTTCGACTTCGGGAGAAGACCGCGGTCAAGGATCTGGTGGTTGAGGAGCTTCAACAGCGCTTGTGGAGGGGGAGTGAGTTGGCGAATGAGGAGTTTCGGAAAGTGGAGGTTGGAAAGGAGTATGATGGAGTGGCGATGGACCTCATATACCAGGTGGACTTGGAGAATGAGGAGATTGCGAGAAGGCTGGAGGAGGTTCAGATGAAGGCTTGCCAAGTAGAGCTGGAGGGGGTTCAGGAGGTCAGTGAGGAGCTGTTCCTTCAGACGAGGACGGTTGGTCTTCAGGAGGTGCGGAAGAATCTGGAGAACTGGGTGCCGTCGATGAAAGCGGAGGTGGACAACTTCGTGAGCAATCAGGCCATTCAGAGAGTGTCCAAGGGGGAGGCAGAGCTGGTGATGGAACAAGCCAGGTTGAGTGGCAAGAGCGTTGAGGTCATTCCAGCGATGGGCGTCTTCACGCGGAAGTCCGGTTCGGGAAGGCACCGGTCACGGATTGTGTGCTGCGGGAACCGGATGAACGACAGGGCCACGGAGGAGCTCTACGCATCAGGAGCGGATGCAACCCAGGTGCGAACCTTGCTGCGGAAGGCAGCACTGATGAACTGGGACATCATGTCCCTGGATGTGAAGTGTGCCTTTCTCTTGGCACCGACGAGCCAGGACGAGCTGATCGTGGTTCAACCCTCGAGGATCTTGGAGGAGGCTGGGCTGGTGAGTGCCCAGGAGCGATGGATAGTGACCGGGGCGATGTATGGTCTGACCACAGCTCCGCGGGATTGGGCAGGGCATCGGGACAATACCCTGCGCACCATGGAATGGACCCAGGTGGTTGATGGGCAGCCGATGACTCTGGGGCTGGTGGCTATGAAGGATTCCAATTTGTGGGTCATCAAGGAGGTGAAGAATGTGGAGAAGAAGCTGTACGGTGAGGTGAGGGGCTTTGTAGCCATCTATGTGGACGACTTCTTGACGGTTGGACCGAAAGTCGTGGAGGAGGAGCTCACGAAGAGGTTGAACTCTTTATGGCCTACGTCGGCACCAGAATTTGCGGAGGTGGGTTCGGAGCCCATGAAGTTCTTGGGCATGGAGATTCAACGAGAGGCTGATGGAGGCTACTTGCTTCACCAGAAGAGCTACGCGAGGGAACTCCTGAACAGGCATGAGGTGGTGACGGAGAGCCCCTACGTGAGAGTGCCTGAGGAAAAAGAGGTGGTGCAGCCGACCCTCAAGCTAGTGAAGCAGGCCCAGAAGCTCACCGGAGAGCTGTTGTGGCTGAGCGGTCGGACGCGGCCGGATGTGGCAGCAGCGATTCAACGCATGTCACAGAAGGCCACGCGAGACCCGGCCTGGGTCATTGAGCTGGGAAAGAACGTCTTGGCATATGTTTGCAGGACGTGGGACTATGCCCTGCACTACGGACCGAAGGTGGTTCAGGAGGAGGACCCGGACATGTTCCGAAGAACACCAAGGCGCAATGGCACCGTGGAGGTTTTGGTGGATGCATCGTTTGGGGTGGAGGATGAGCACAGCGTGTCTGGGCTGGTGGTGCTGTATGGGGGAGTGCCGATACAGTGGGAGTCGAAGAAGCAAGGGCTGATAGCTCTGTCGACAGCCGAGGCTGAGCTTGCGGCGTTGATGGAGGGAGTGCAAGCGGGAAGGTCAGTGCGAGCTCTGGTGAGCCTGGTGGAGGATGAGGTTGAGCTTGAGCTCTACAACGACAACAGAGCAGCTCTCATCTTGGCCAGCGGTCAGGGTGGAGGATGGAGGACGAGACATTTGAGGATTAGGGCAAATTGTTTGGCGGAGGCGGTGAAGGAAAAGGAGCTGAGCTTGACGCACCGACCAGGAACCAAGCTGTGGGCAGATGCGTTGACCAAGTGCCTGCCTGCTGGACCGTTGGAGAGGTTTCGGAAGGGCATTGGGCTCTACAGCGAGAAGAAGGAGACGCAGGGAGGAGAGAATGACCTTAGAGAGGCGGTGGTCAAAGGTGTGGCCGCGGTGGCGGTGGGAGGAACCCTTTTGTCGATGAGGAGGTTGGCTGGTGGACCGCCGGAGATGGGCGAGATTGGTGGTGCTCTCCTGGCAGGAGGGCGCATGGTGCTGGTCAACCAGGTGAAGAGCGTGGGGATTCAGAAGGTCCGGAACCTGGTTAGAGAAAAGGTGGAAAGGAAGTTGGAGGGGGGCATGAGGAGACTGGGGGTAAGACCGGGGAGTTTGTGCTCGTCGGCATTCGCGGAATCCAGCCCTACGGCGTCCTTTACCGTGAGCTCTTCGGCAAGGTCAAACCCGAGCCCTACGGCGTCCTCTACCGTGAGCTCTTCGGCAAGGTCAAACCCGAGCCCTACGGCGTCCTCTACCGTGAGCTCTTCGGCAAGGTCAAACCCGAGCCCTACGGCGTTCTCTACCTTGAGCTCTTTGGCATGGTTGAACTCGAGCCCTACGGCGACTTCGTCCTGGAACACCACGAGAGGGTCAGACGCGAACGCTGTGACTTCCCAGGATCAGAAGCCGATGGAGTGGTTGGAGCCGAGCTCTATGGAGTCTGTGAGGCGGAGTAGAACAGGGTTGAGGGGCACTTCCTCGACTACTGGTGGTGGAACGGGTATCCTGGTGGCGGTTGCGACGTTGAAGGTCGAGGGGGCGGAAGCCCAGGGTGATCAGCAGGTGGAAAACGCTTCTTGGGCGTTGACGGTCCTGGTGGTGGTGGTGGCGATCATGTCGGTGATCTGCTACAAGCTGGTGGAGGAGATGGTGAAGGCGATTCTGCAGCAGCGGAGGCGTGGAACCGTGGAGATCCTGGTGGAGAACCGGGAGGTGCAGACGACGTCGGAGGAGACGGAGCAGGAGATCAGAAGGCGCGTGTGGGAAGAGGTCAGGCGGGATCTTCGCCTGGAGCGCCTTCAGCAACCCTTTTCCTCCCTAGGATCTTCTCCCACCTTTCCCTGTTGAGCTCCTTTCCCCCTTTTCCCCCTAAGGCCTTTTCAGATCTTCTCCCTTTTCCTCCCGAAGATCCTTTGCCCCCTTTCCCTGTTGAGATCCTTTCCCCCTTTCCCCCCTGAGGCCTTTTCCCTGCCTGGGATCTTTTCCCTTTCCTCACTGAGATCTTTCCCCCCCTTTCCCTGTTGAGATCCTTTCCCTTTTTTCCTTCCTAAGGCCTTTCCCCCCAAGGCATCGTGAGGAGCAAGAAATGGAGGAGGAGGACTTTCGGATGGAGAGTCGCTCGGCGAGTCAGAGCTCGGAGTCTTCGAGCAGTGGGGTTCGCCTTCGGCAGAGGAGGCATGACACGCCAAGGCCGATGGGGAGCATCGCGGAGACCCCGATGGCCAGGCAGGAAGAACCGCAGCGGGAGCCGGTGGAGCTGTATCACCTCACGCACATGGGGGAACGGTACCACTGGAACCGAGAGTGCTGGGGATTGAGGCAGGCGACGATCAGGGGCATGAGGTCCCTGCTGCCGTGCCCGAACTGCTGGCTGGGAATGAGGATGCAGAGGGATCGCAATGCCACGGCGTGGAAGGGAGAGGATGGCCGGCGACCTGCGTGCCGTTGTTGGCACACTTCAGGAGCATGCCGCTCCGACCTTGCAGGTTCTGTGTCAATGGGGTGGTGGAGGACCCGACGGCGTGAGAGAAAGGCTTGAGCAGTGGTAGGTGTTTTGGATGAGACAGCCGAAAAGGGGCTGAATCTCGATGCCGTGTGAGCACTTGCTCCATGGTCTTTGATCATCGCGCGGAGTTCCCTGACCCGTCAGGGAAGGGGAGCCCATGCGCCGACTTCCGATAGCCTTTTTGGATGAGAAACAGGAGATTTCGCTTTTTAGCTTCTGAGATAACAATGGGAAAAATATGGAGGCTGCACCCAAAAGGACAGCCATACACGGGTGTTCTCAGGACATTGATTCGCTTTCAAAGAGCACCTCGGCAAGCCCATTTGAGGTATCCCTTCTCGCGTTACTTTGAAGTCGAAACTAGGGGAAACCCGCCATTGCGGAATTGACAAATGCCATCTGGAGACAAACGCCCAATGAAAGTTGCACAACAAATGCCGCCGCTTGTGAATCAGGGGACCCCAAGGTTCCAACAGGTTCCCATCGCCAGCGCGATTGGCCAATCATGTTTGCATCTATTTGGCACCCATTTGGGGCATGTCTTTGCTGTGGCGGTCTCCGTGGTTTTCTGTGGGTTTCAAGGGAAAGCAAAAAGGAACACCACCCATTTTTGGCGATTTTTTGCGGGGGGCGGGGGGGTCTTCAAAAAGAGTGAGTCAGAACCCATACTAGCTGTGGGTCAAACCCATGGGATCCCATTTTGGTTGGTAGCTGAATTCACCCCCCATTTTGGGGTACCTATTTTAGTGGTTGGATTGAATCGGATGTTCGCTCGTGCCGACCACACGCGTCCCACACGTTAATAAAAGCACCGCCGCCGAATTGTTTTTCGCCGCGGGGCCGAAGATGGCCAGCTTCTCGAAGGCCTTGTCGCGGCCTGGTGGCGGCGAGGAGAGAAGCCGACAAAATCCAACTCCCGGGCCGCGGCCTTAGTGGGGGGAGGGAGGCAAAACCCCTGTTGAACTACCACATATCTACTCACCTACAAGAGCTTTTGGTGGTTGTTGCATATAACATACCCAACAAACCATGGCACAAACCATGGTTTCCAAGTCGTTGCGAAATGGGAGTTCGCAGCCCTCCGGAGGAAGAAGAACCAGCCCTAGGGGACGACACTTCCCCATTCTGCCCAGGGATCCTTTCCGGAAAACCACCGGAACCCCGGGGAAAGCAGCTGGCTTTTGAAAAGGACGATGGTTGAATGGCGTGCAGCTTGCGCCCGGAACATCGCCCCCTACCAAGCTAAGGGGATTCATGGGGGGAACTCCGTCCACCAAGCACTGCCAAGGGGAACACCCGACGGATCCGTCCGTCACACCTTCAGGTGGCTTCCTAGAGGCAGGAAATGACCCCAGCGGGGAATTGCAGATCACCTAGGATCAAGTCTCAAGCCTGCCCAATTCCGTGGAATTGGCAGGAACAGCCAGGAAATATCCCCCAACAAAAAAACCAGGGATGAGTCCAGGCTTGTGAAATGTGTTCCACTGATATGCACAGGCCTGCCAAGTATCCATCTTCATTGGTTCCCCTCAATCGGGGAATTGGGGGGGGGGGGAATCCCCAGTGCCATGTTGCAAAGGAAACCAGCACACCAACTTGGAGGGTCCTTGCTTCTGACAAACAAGCAAACAAACAAGCAAGGAAGCAAACAAACAAACAAACAAACAAACAAACAAACAAAGCGAAGCAAAACAAAGAAACAAACAAACAGCCACACCCGGGCACCTTCCCATCCCTTGCTCCCTCCCCCCCCCGCCCGCGGGCCTCTGCCCTTGTCCACCTCGCAGAAGAACATGAGAGTTGTCCACTGGTCCTGCAACACGCCCCGACTGGCGACCAAATCCTTCCCGACCCCCGTTTTGGGTCTCAAAGGGAACCCAGAAACTTCCCAACCCTTGGTATGTGATCGCCAAGCCTCCGCCCTCCAAAGGCACACACGCACACACCAATATGTTGGTTGTTGCCATGGAGTCAATTTGGCCTTGTCGCGCAAGCCTGATGTGTTCACATGATATACAAGTGTGCTTTACCAATTGATATCGCACTTCTTCCACCCCCCCCCTTGCCCAAAGCGCCTGGAAATGAATCATCCGAATGCCTCATGTTGCAAAAGCGTTGTTCTTTGCCCCAAACTGGAAATGACAAGAAACAAAGAAGCACTCACTCCAAACCATGACTCCACGTGATCACTTGCTGCTTTTATACACCGTCATAAAACCAACCAGGTTGGAAGATTGCCGGGAAATGTTCACTCAGGTTCACCCAGAGGCCCTCTCTGGCCCAAGACACTCCAGCAGAGGTCGGAAGACTCCGCTCCGGTTGCCCCAAAGATGTGAGTTGCTGCTTTCTGTTGGCTTGTGTCTGTGTGTGTGTGTGTGTGTCAAAATAGGGGCACCGGGTCCCAAATGGTGACTGTCCCCCACCCCAAAAAGGGTATTCTGAACAATCACTCACTATTTATGGGGCCTCTATCCTAACTGGCCTATGGAATGGTTCCCATGGGAATCAGCATGATGGTTACCGGTTGAGGATCCTTACCAGGTGGATGATCAGCCCACGAAAACTTCCAGTTGCTTTTTCGCCTGGATAAATGAGAAAATACGTCCAGTAGTGCCATCGATTCCCTTTCAAACCAACAAGGGAAAACACTCAAAAAAAAGTAGTGGCGGATTCCCTTTACAATAACCAATGGATTTAGTTGTTAGTTTATTAAAAACAAGAACAAAAACAGCATTTCAGCGAATGGCAGGAAAGGAATCAGTTTTAATCTTTTTTATAAAAATAAAAATAAAAGATCAGATTCAACTATAATTTATTAAAACAAACAAGAAACAAAATCAGCAAAATGGCAGGACAGGAGCGCCCGGCCGGTTTTGTTCCGCTCCTCGATGCTGCGCAGGAAGTTTCCAGCACGGCCCGTGACGAAGCCGACCGCCTCCTGCGGCACCTGGCTTCGTGCTTCGTGCGTCGTTTTCCCTGAACCTCTGGCGGGGTGGTCCACCCCCGGACGAAAACATGCGACATCAGGCTGACTAGGGGAACAAATGAGTGCAGTCGGTTGGCTCGCAAAACTTAGAGCAACCACTGTAGGTTTCAGGCATACAACAGGGGAGCACAATAGTAAATTATACCAATCACCTTCCAGAATGAAGGGAAATGGATCATAAACCGTGATACCAAAATGGTTTATTCCCACATCCCTCTGAGTATTGAAAGGGGATTCTCACAAGGCATGACAGAAGGTGGCAACCTAAAAAAACAACTATTTTCCATACTTGCACCGGAAACAGGGGACACTAAGAAACTGGCCTTGCTTTTGATTGGCCGAGTTGAGTCTGGATATGCCCAAGTCCCAACCATTTTTTGAATAAGAACCATCGCAGCTCGAAAGCTTCGGCACTGGGGACTGGGGCCTCAATCAACCTGACGAAATCATGAACACCACGAGATGAAGCCATGCAATCTGGGTATCTGCAATGGCTGGGTATCTGCAACCATAAATCATGAAACCATAAGGTTTCTTGGTATCTGCAATCTACACGGGAGAAACGAGGATCATTGCAGGGTTCGGAAAGTGCGAAATGGATGACTCGCAACCATCCACAGTACCACTGAGAAAAGGAAAAAGTGGGGGATAATATTCATATCTAACTCAAACAAATGATCACATGCCTAGATTTCGGCCCCTTGCGAAGCTTAAAACCTGCAACGTCCGTGGCCTGTAGCAGGGTCAGGTCATCGTCATCATAGTCGTCGGTGACCGACACGGGGCCCGTGCCTACAGCGGAAACGCGCGGGCTAAACCCCCCGAGTCGCGTCTCAGACTGCGCTCCCTCAGGCCGATCCTGTTACTGGAACCAAGTCTTCCGAAGTCCTGGGAGCTTCCATGTTAGTCTGAAGTGTATGAATTCAATTTGGGGGGCCAGGTGTCCAACCACTTGTGAGGGGGTTCCCTGTTAAACTAAGATTCATACCCATATTGTGCCCCTTGCCTAGAGCCAATCACAATCTGCAATGACCGCATCCCTACGGTGGATGCTCTGAATATTGCAAGTAGAGACCCAGGCAGTTCTACCATTTTTTGCAATTTATCAGGATGGTATGGTTGGATGTCTTCCATTGATTAAGCCCCGTGGCAAAAATGAGAAAATATGTCCAGTGGTGATAGAATTCCTTTAACACCAGCAATGGAAGAAGAAGAAAAAAAGCATTGCCACCTTAGGCGAATTACAACTCCCCTCATTCCAGTCATCGAAGTCAAGTCGAGGGAAGACTGGTTCCCCCCTTTGTCCTCTTTGTTAGTTGAATAGGGTGAATATTGAAAGCAAAGCACACAAAGTGTGCCTGTTGGCTTTCCTTTAAAACCAGCAAAATCAACAGGCAGAGAGCCTGGGAGCCACAACACCTAGGCGGAATAGCCCAAGCCTATATACTGTGGGTGGACGAAATCATGAAAACCACGAAATGAAACCATGGTTGAAACCATAACGTTCCCTGGTATTTACAGGGAGTCATCATTCCAGGGTTCCTTCTGTGGTGCAAAATGTTGTCCATCCGCAGTATGTCCTGGGTAGACTGACTTAGTTGAGCCAACTTTGGCAGTCGCCTTCGTGCTAGAAGCTTGAGGCTCATTTCAACAAATACCTATTGACAGTTGATGATCAAAAAAAGATATGATCTTGAACCTGAGCTTGTGGGGGGCGGGGGTGCTGCCCACAAGATTCAAAGTCACCCTCCGATCTCGGGAAAGGACCTCAGTGACTTTGACGACCCTTTGGGTTCCCCTGGCGCGTGAAAGAAACATCTCAACCCATCGAGCCAATTGATGTCTGACCCAAAAAGGACGCTGTCAGATCTTTCTTATCTAAAACCGGAGCAACCGATTTCTTTTATCCGAAAACTAAGCTCAGGACACCTATGCCGACCTCTTGAGACAGAACTAAAGCCCAAAGCCCAGCTATCGGACTCTCTCATAGGGGCAACCAGAGGGTTGCTTCGGCTTTCCTTGGGCTTTTTGTTTAACAGGAAAAACAAAAAAACGCCGCCCCAAAACAGGAAAAAAGGGGTGAGAATCCTGAAACCAAGACGTACATCCGGTTCCCTTGCACCCCAGGCATGGGATTCTGCAGGCGCCGCTGGGCCCCTGGCGCTGTGCCATCACGCCCTCGCAGTACTTCTTCGCGCGCTTGCGCCTCGGCTCCCGCATCGCCGAAGGCTTCGGCCGGCTTTTGCTAGGTCCTCCGGATTTGAGGGGTCAGAAGAAGTTGGTGCCCAACTTTTCCTGTAGTCTTTTTGTAGAGGTTAGAATAAGTTGGTACCAACCTTTTTTTCTGTTTTGTCTATTTTTGTAGGGGACCCTCATCTCCCCCCAAAAAGCAACGGTAAAAGGGCACTACTGGGGGACCTAGTTTTCGATTCTGCTGCCGGCCGCCCCTTTTTTGGGGGGGACAGGGACACCAACAAAAAAAGCGAAAGCCAATTTGGGGTCCTGGTCAAAAAGGAAGCTTGACGTTGATTGTCTGTAGCGTCTATGAAGAGGTTGACGCCCATCACTGATACCAAGTAAAGGGGCTCTTTCACCATGGCACATGTGGGGTCCGCGTTGTTGAAACGGGTCTTTTGATTCACCACGTGGGGAATGTGTATTCCGTATCTTCTCACATGTGGGCGGCTGAAACCCAATGAAATCTGTTCAAACCCAAGGAAGACGCCTTTTAGGAGGCTTGAGGCAAAAACCCACGCATGAGGCTTGAGACCCCGTCCCACAAACCCTTAGGGTTGGAGGCGGTCCTCTAACTTTCGAGGCTGGGGGTCTTGGAAAGGACCTTTCCCTCCCCCTCCCACCCCCTCTCCTCCCCTCCCCCCTCCCCTCCCCTGTTGCGCGTGGAAAAGGACCGGAGGTCGCCCCAAAGAGCGGCTCGGGGAAAGCGACGAGTCGAGCTCTTCCCGCGGAAGTTCCGCGGTGGCGGTTGCAAAAGTTCGCTTCGGCCGAAGCTCTGCATCTTGGAGCCCCGGATCTCCAGGATCAGGTCGCGCTCGAAGAGCTCGATCTCCGCCTCACTGCCAGCGCTGCATGCAATGTGGACGATTTTTTTGCTGCTGCCGGTCCCTGGAGTCTCCTTCTGACCCAGTAAAAAATGGGGTCATTGCCCAAAATTGAAGGGCTATGACCCCTTTTTCTAGGGGTCATGGAGACTCTAGGTATTTACAGGGGAAAAAAAACATCATTCCAAGGGGGCGGAGCGGCGCTTTTTCGCGAGGCATCGAGTTCATGCTGGGAAAACAGAAAGCACCGGTAGAAAGACGCTAAACAGGGATTGCAAAAGGAAGGGGTGGGGGGGGGAGGCATAATTTTCAGATGCCACCCAAGAGAACAAGTGGGAAACTCGGCAACTAAGCTGCTCACTTGGAAGCCGTGAGGAAGCAAACCCCAATTGGTTTGGCCTGATTTGGACCTTCCGCAATTGTTTCTAGCAAACCAAGGGTTCAACTCTCCAACCACCAATACAAACCATCAATTACTTCTTGGGAGCCCAACAAGACAGCCTTTCTGCTGGAAGTTGAGGCTGTTCTTGGCAGAAAAAAATGAAAGTCGAGCAGGCCAAGTGCACGTTGTGTAAACATGCAGGGTATTCGTACAGGGATGATGCAACAGTACCTCCCGACTATCCTCAGGATGCAAGAATGCAGGGTGGCCGTGCTGTGGGAAGGGTTTCGAACAGCGACACAGCACCAACCCCCATCTGTCCAATAGATCCTGCCCGTCGTTGCCTCAGCAACCTTTGCAATCTTCTCCTGCACAGGTCGGGTCATCTGTCCGTGATACCCTAGATGACCTTCGGCGTGCAATCACCTTCGGGTTGCATCAGCCCGCCTGAGAGAGGCACAGACAAGAGCCAAATCAAGGTGAGCCAGCCACCCTGATCGTCTCAAACATGGTTCTTGCCTTGGGCATGTGTGAAAGTATCCAAGACCCCCAAGAATGAGTGCAGCCAGGTCTTCCGCGGCCTTTGCATGTGAGACTCAGGCCTTGGTCTTGCCCCCTTTGCCCAGGATAAAGGCGGCGTCGTCGTCGGTGATCTTCAAGGTGTCCACGCCGTAGTCATCCTCAGGCAACAGCTACACTCCATTGAAACAAGCCGGACCCAGGGACCCAGGGTCCCAGCGATCCGGATGCAGGACAAACACCGATCGAACATTGCAACTTGTAAATGGTGGTGTCAAACCTTTTTTCTTTTTTTTCGGTGTTGAAAAAGCCAGCCATGTTTCAAATGCTTGTAAAATGGAGATCTTTTAAGGAGCCCTGCCAGACTACCATATGTGCATCCACAACTTCCCGAACCATCTACCATCGAAGGCACCTCAAATCCCCACTAAACCCCGAAGTTGAGGGGCTGGGCTCGTTTTCCTGTCTTAGGAGTGCGAGGTGGGCCACTCACATGGTGGGGAGACGGAGAAGGTGTCAGCAGTAGCCCGAAGCCGGGCTGGGACATCGATGGCGCTAAATAGACGAAACAAGCCCCCGGGCAAAACAAGCAGTTGCGAGAAAAAAAAGAAAAACAACTTAAATGTGGTATCCAGAAATACAAAAAACAAAACATGAAGCATCCCACCCCTGCCATTTCATTAAAGATAACAGGGATGCGGGTTCTAACAGACCTCACGAAATAAAGTTTGAGGAATCCCCGCTGGACAATCCGAACGACCATAGGTGACCCCTGGCAAGTGGAATAAAACCAATCTAAACAAGTGGAACCCATCTATTTCTAACCCAAGTAGCCTGAAGAGCACAGCTATGACAACAACTCCAACAACTCTTCCTCAGCCAAGTCTGGTGCTTCTTGACCAAGCTTCGGGTCGCTTCTGCCGTCCCCCGCCGCCGCCGCCGCTGCGGCTGCGGCTGCGGCTGCGCTCACGGTTCTGGCAGCGAAAAAGAAAAATAAGAGACGGAACCGCACCGGGTGTCGAAATTAGAGGCCATCCACCCTTGGCTGGAATGGGGGCCCCGGCAAAAAACGATACATGTGTTTGCCTGGTTAGTGAAGAAAAACAAAGGGGGCCAAAAAAACACTATATATATAAAGGAGAGCTAATTCTGGGGAAGCCACAAGATTGGATTCCCTCTGATGCACCAAGAGCTATTTCACAGGTGACAGTCTCTGGCAAGCAATAGCTGGGTTTCCCTGGTAGGTGGATCCCAATCTAAACCAGTGGAACCCATCGATTTCCGACCAAAAGATCAAAAGATCAAAAGGACGCCTTGGATTCCTTCTGGTGCACTGGTCGTGGAGACGGACAGCAGTCCTCCAGCTATTTTGACCCTTGCCCCTCGCCTAACACAGGGTAGGAAATTCAATTAGACCCTTTGGGGGATATCCCCTTTGAGGGATATGTGTCCCCCTAGATGTCGTTGCCTTTTTGAGGCTCGTACCTCTTTTGATGTTGGTGTACAGGGCAATCAAAAAGAAACCAAAAGAAAACAGATCATCCAAGGATTCCCTTGAACTTCATATCCCAAGGCTCTGCAGCATTCACATCCCAAAACCTGATTCAACCTTGCCCCCCCCCCCCCCCACCCCGTCCCCGCCTTTGGGCTGCGGCCCCTGCTGTCGCTGCGCGGCATCTCAAAACTAGCGAAGAGCAAAAATTCCGCTGGACCGCGGAAGACTCCGAAGCCCCCGGGAGAATGTCGGATGACTCGCCTTAGCTTCCTTCACCTTGGGCTTAGTGGGGCACCCGGGGCTCGCGAGCTGCTCAACGCCCCTCCTGGGAACCAAAGGAACTGCCGGCGCGAAGTGAGCGAGTGAGCGCGCGGGACACTCCGGCCAGCCGGGAGCAAACACGCTGGCGGGATTTATATTGTACATAGGGGGGCCCTGTCGACATCAGTTTCGGATTTATGTCCACCAACCACTTTCTTCGGTTACCCGTGGGTGGACATCAGTTAGGGTGGGAGTTGTGTCCAGCCACTTTCAAGAAGTTCCCCTACTCAAATTTCAATAGCCATCCAAGCAAGAAATCAGTTCGGTTGGATTTCATGTCCACCACTTTCAAAGGCTTCCCCTACTAAAACTCCACAGCCATCCAAGCCCTTGCCAATGGGATTTCACTGCGATAGGGGATGTCACTCGCAAGAAACCGCTGATGCGCAATCCGTGTCCCTCGCCAGTCCACGGCTCCGCAAACGCGCGGAGCCATCGGGTCGTCCGCTCGCCCCTCAAAAACATCCATGTTGACCCTATCGAAAAATCAACCAACCGGTTTCTCAATAGGGCGTGGTCTTGACCCCTCCAAAAGCGGGCTGATTCCAACCACTCAACCCAGAAATGGACACCCACCTATTCATACACTGGAGCTGATGAATATGCAGTCAACATTACAGGTTTGCTCACCTCATATTTACCCCACGACTAGAACCAGAAGAATCGGTGGGCAACAAGGGAAGCCTTCAAACAGATCCAGCACCCTGACCTATCTCGAAAATCTGTGTGTCCATTGGGAGAAAACCATGGAAAGCCGCCACTCGCTCTTCGCTTTGCCCCCAAACCCCGGCCACTTTTGCATGGCCCTCGGACTACCTCAGATTTCGGAGAAAAAACACACACACACACACACACACACACACACACACACACACACACACACATTTGGTCAGAATTCGAACCTCAAAATGTGAAGCAATGTCAAAAGAGATCCAAGTATAGATAGAAGCACCTCCCTGGCCTGCCAAAAAAACACGCCTCTCCCCCCAAAAACCGCAAGGTCGTCTCGGCGAGCGCGCCCTTTTCCGACCGAACGGATGGACTTGAGGGCTGCCGCCTGATCCAGCACCACCTCGAAGCTGGACAGCATCTCCTCAGATGTCTAGGGGTTGATTCCCCATTCTTTTCAACCATCGTTCTTTTCAAAAACCAGCTGTTTCCCTTTGGATTCAGCTGGTTTTCTTAAAAGAAGGATCCCTGGAAGGAATGGGGAAGTGTCCCCTAGAAGATGGAAAACCTGTCTGGGACCTCAAAAGATGCCATGGCTGCATGCTGATCGCCACGGGCGGTGCCCTCCATCTTGAGATGTTCAACACAAGGCCATAGTTCTTGCTTCATTTAAGATGGTCCTGAACTAGTGGGTCCACGCAAATGGTGCAAGCATCAGTGGTGTCCTGGGACAAACCTATCAAGAAGCAAGAAACGGCGCCCGAGCCCAGGGTTCCCTTCCTACATTCACAACTGGAAACAAGCAGCCAACACATTCGGAACAGCAAAAGCACCAAACGGAAGCTCCCAAAATCACCAAAAAAACAAAAAACGCCCCAAACCACCCAACTCGCGGCGGTTTTTCTCACCGCCAACACCCAAAACCACTGCCTCCACCCCCCCCCCTCCACCCACCCCCCCCACCCCCCTCCGGCCGCGCGGCCACGTAGGCCACCGGCTGCCGCAGCTCGAGGCCCAGCGCGGCCTCCGCATCCGCCGCGCGCAGCAGCGCCAGGAAGTCCTCACGACCAAAACGACCCACGCCACGAACGCACGCTTGGAGCTCCCAGGCACGGGCCCCGAAGTTCCAGCGGCCGAATTGTGGACCCGCAGAAATATAACTTTGGGTTGTTTTTTGGTTTTACCATGTTTACCCATTTGACCCGCAGAAATGATGGTTGAAACCACCTTGCTTGGTAGTTACGTTGAAGCGAATCATTTCAGGGTTTCTTAGGTGAGTCAACATAAGAACCAAGGAACCGACCGCAAATGTTTGCCCGTGGTTTGCCATTTACCGGGGCAAGCCATTTTGAGGCTACCCAATTTTGACCCGCAGCCATATAACCACCATTCTTTACCTAAGGATTGTCATCATCCAAATTGGGTCCTTGCCATTCTTTTAATCAGGTTGAAGCTAGGGGGCCCTTTGGGCTGTAACACCCCCCTCCGGTTTCACAGCTTGGGGCAATGAAAACTGAGAAGTCCATTAGGAAAGGTGGAAAATTGGGGTTACAGTTTTTCCTTGAGAAATCAACTAGGAAGGGTTGTACCCGTTCTTCCCTTGAGAAATTAGGAAACCCAGCAGGGCCTTAAAGGCCCTAGTTTGTTTGCCATAAAGATTGGTGCCATTTCCATAATTAGACGATGGGCACCCAGGAATCGATCCCTTCTTTGGTTGAGAAACCATGGTCAACAGACCAACAATAAATGGCACCCAATCAATAAGCTAGAGGGTTCATACTTCACCAAGACGTGGTTGCTTTATTTGCCCCGAGTTCTTGCGATGTCAAGACTCATTTCTGTTCTGCTGTCTTAAGCCGTTTCACATCACCGGGCGAATCCGATCGACATTCCCCCTGTCTAATCCCCCTCCCCGCGCAATGTTGAAGTTGATGGCTCGAGGGGAACCTTGGTGTTAAGTTAATAATGGGGTCACAACAGGTGGGTTGGATTTTCTCGGTCTAAGTTTGGTATTGGTAATTGCCCCATGACTAGACCATAATGAATGGTTACTCAACCAGTAAACTAAGGCTCCACACTACAAGTTCAGTTGGGTGTTGCCAAAGTATAATAACGCTAATTACGTTAGCCAGAAAGCGACGATTCATTCAACCCGGGACCCTGCCTAATTAATGTTGCCAACCTGCGACCACACAAAAAGCCGTCTATCATAAATCGTTCGCAACCATGAACAATCTGGCATGATGCTAGGAACAGGCTATTTTCTATTGATGAAAAGCCTCGCGACCGGTCCCTATCCGCTAGATGTCTCGCTAATCAGCTGCGAGATGTCTGCTGCGAGACTCCCAACCCGATTTCTTTTACGCTACGAATGGGTTCCTGGGGTCCTTGTTCTCTCCCATTCATAAGGTGCCATATATCCCTGGCAAGTGGATGCGAGCCAGTGCTTGGAAAGGCGTTCAAATGGCCAGGACTTGACTTGTGATTCAATTCCGGCCACCCGCGCAGAGCCAATGAGCCAAGGCAACCAACCCAGAACCAATAGCAACCCCAAACCAAATCATCAAACAACCGACTAAACCTAGAATCTAGAACCAAAAAAAACATAGAACCAATCAAATAAGCCAACCTGGAACCAAAAAAAGCGCCTGGAACCAAAACCAATCCACCGAAACCAAAGGCAACTCTCTCCGGTTTCGCCTCGGGCGCCACCTGGCCGCTGCCTTCATCCAGACTGCGGCAGCCCCGTAGCAGGGCCTGGCTGAATCCGACGGACTGCGCGGGTTGCGAAACCGCAATGGGTTGCAACCCAAAGGGCCCAGGCTCAACCCAACCGTTAAAAGAATGGCAAGGACCCAATTTGGGTGATGACGATCCTTAATGGTGGTCATATGGCTGTACCGAGATGGTGGACCCCATATGGCAGTGGTTATCATGTGCCTGGAGAAGACTTCGATTTCCTGGGTTTTACAGTTGGAGACAATCACTTGGCTGTGGTTGTCAAAAATAGGGTAACCCCGAAATGGCTCAAGCCCTTGGAAATGGAAACATGGACGATTTAACCTGCGTTTGTTTTTTTCTGGTGGCTTAATTTTGACTCATACCCATATGTATCAACCCCAGTTCATGAACAGGGGGGGTGCTTTTCCCTGGGTTTAGGGAGAAGCAAATGCAAAGGGTCTATATAAGCTGATCGCTTTCCATCTTCCTTTTTTTGCGCTGTCCACATGAAGAGATGGTACCACGCAGAATCATCTCTTTGGGAGGGGAACACCCCCCTACTACACCTGGCCTCGCGGTGCTCCAGGATGGCGCAGGCCGTGCGCTGCGATACCGGCGTCGCGCTCGAGTCCTCCGCCTGACGGTTGGCCAACAGATCGGGACCGGGACCTGGGGAAGACGAAGCAAGGTCTCAAAACGGTCCTCGAAACGTGCAAAAGTCAAACAGTTCTTAAGACCTGCTCTAAATAAGATCATATTTTGAATTGTATTTTACTGATAATAATCATCATCAGCATAATCATAATAACAAATATAGACAATCATAACAAGAAGAAACCTGCAAGCTGAGCAATGGACAGGCCTCCAGCTCTGGCCCGTCTCGCAAGCCCCTCGCCAGCTCCAGGAAGGACAAGGTGCCTGCATCTGAAGGCAAGGCAAATTCTGGGTGTGGCTCAAAACCAAAAAGCTCCTGTTTGGGGGAGGGGGTGGGGGGGGATCAAAGAGCTAGGGCAAGCCGCAGCTTAAGTCTTGGGCTCCATTTACCAAAGAGCCATTTTGGTACATGTGTTTGAGCCACAGCAACTTTTGCTCGCTGTCGCCAAGTCGCACTTTGTCGAAATGCCTTGGGCCCTTGAAGATGAACCCTCTTCTTTTTTCTAGCTGGAAGCTACGGGAAATCGGTCTCCCAAAACCTATGGCTCGGAGCAAGTGAGCTTCTTTTTTTATTTGTCTTCCCTTGACGGTTGGATCATATTCGCGAGCACCAAGTTGCTGGGTGTGTTGTCAACCTTCAAGGGGGTCATCCCAACTAGTACAGGACTTTGTCCATCCACGGTATGGTAGAGGATAGTTGAGCAAGCTGGGCTTTCAGAATGCAAACAAATGGAGCCAGGCGAGGACTGACTTCCAATGACGCCTCCCCACGTTGCCCCCAAAACCCTTGCATTAAAATTGAACAGTTGATCAAGGAGACATTCGCTAAAATGTAACGGAACATGGATACAAGCCTCACTCATATGTGCAAACTGCGGAAGATCTAAAACACATGAAACGCACTAGAGGAATGGTCCCTTGAGGAAAATGATGGTCCAACCAGGACCCCCCCCCCGCGGCATGCTCCATGTTAGTGGGTGGGAGGGTCAACCGGAGAAAGGATGGGGTGGGTCCCCAAGCAACCATGTTGTCTTCCAAACGGGTCTCAAATAGGGTCCCCCAAAAAAGAAACGTGTTTTTTTGTGTCCCTTTAACACAACCCAAAAGAGGGTTCCATAAACAACAGCCAAACGGAAAATGGAAGTAAATGAGAAGGTTCCCCCCGCAGTTCTCTCTTGACGCGGGCTCGCATTCAGAGCACAAGGCTCGAAAATTGGCTGCCGAATTAAAACAAGAGCAACAAAGAAACGATGTTTGACAGCTGTTTATCAGAGTTTGTGCTTTGACACCTTCTGCCTTTTGCCACCTTGGCTTTGATAGACATACCTTCACGCTGGCCAAACGATCGGATGCTGCTTGGGCTTTCTGTGCCCACTGCCGTATGTCTTCTTCAACTTGCAAATGTTGGGGCTGCTCTTTCGCAATGCGCCACCACTTCAGTGTTTCAACCACAGCCGAAAGGTGGGGTCACTGGATTTCCCTTCAAAAGTTGTGGTTTCGATTGAAGCTGCCACTTTTGGTGGTTGCAGAAAACTTGCTGGTGCTCAGTAGGGAATGTGGGAATGAAATCAGGGCTCACCTTTTAAGGAAACCCTGCCGAGACTTCCCCCCCTTTGCGCCTGAGTTGTTGGCATCCAGCTGCTCAGCCAGATCTCTGAGCTGGTTCTGGTTCAGCCCCGGGCGCCTTGATTCAACATGGGCCAATTAGGGAACAAACAAACAACGCGCGGTCGCCTCACAAACGCGCGCGAAAACGCCCACGCTTACCCTGCGTTTACAGGGGGATTTCACAAACGGCTTGAAAAATCACTGGCAGTTCACACAGATGGAGCCCATCGCACTTTGTATCCTTGCAAACAGGAAAAGTCTTTGGGGCCAAAGCCCAGAACGTTCTTGCGCTCTTTGCTGTGCCGAGCAAAGCACTGCAAAAGTGAGACCAGGCCGGGCTTTTCCAGCAACCTCTTGGAGGCATACTGGATTGCTCTTGAGCGGGTGCGCTTACCATGTGGCTGGGCGTGGCTGCAGTGCTGGGCAGCTGCTCTTGAGCGGGTGTGCTTACCATGAGGCTGGCATGGATACAGTGCTGAGCGGGCGCTCTTGAGCAGGTGTGCTTACCATGTGGCTGGCACGGATACAGTGCTGAGCGGGTGCTCTTGAGCGAGTGTGCTTACCATGTGGCTGGCATGGATACAGTGCTGAGCAGGTGCTCTTGAGCGGGTGCTTACCATGTGGCTGGCATGGATACAGTGCTGTGCGGGTGCTCTTGAGTTGGGCGGGTGTGCTTGCCATGTGGCTGGCATGGATACAGTGCTGGGCGGGTGCTCTTACCATGTGGCTGGCATGGATACAGTGCTGAGCGGGTGCTCTTGAGCGGGTGTGCTTACCATGTGGCTGGCATGGACACAGTGCTGGGCAGGTGCTCTTGAGCGGGTGTGCTTACCATGTGGCTGGCATGGATAGAGTGTGTGCTTACCATGTGGCTGGCATGGATACAGTGCTGGGCGGGTGCTCTTGAGCGGGTGTGCTTACCATGTGGTTGGCAGTGCTGAGCGTGGGTTCTGCTTGAGCGGGTGTGCTTATCATTGGCCAGCATGTGTGCTGCTTGGGCATGGGTTCTCCTTGAGCGGGTGTGCTTACCATTTGCCACCATGTGTGCTGCTTGGGCATTGGTTCCGCTTGAGCGGGCGTGCTTGTTGTTGGCCACCATGTATGCTGCTTGGGCATGGTTTCTGTGCTTATCATTAACCACCATGTGTGCTCCTTGGGCGTAAGTTCTGCTTGACCGGGCGTGCTTATCATTGGCCAGCATGTGTGTGTGTGTGTGTGTTGCTTGGGCATGGGTTCTGCTTGAGCGGGTGTGCTTATCATTCGCCAGCATGTGTGCTGCTGGAGCGAAGCGGCAGGCGACATGCTGAAACGATGTGAACAAATACATTGGACGCTTGCCGGGAAGACACACTCGATCCCTGTGAATTACCATAGTTTTAGGGCTTCTTGCGTCCGTGCCAGTGGGGAAAGCGCGCTGTGGGGCGCGCGTTGACGCGACGACGGAGCCACAAACAAACATGGCCGAGGGTCCTCATTCAATTCCCCCCCCGCCCTCCCCCAAACCCTCCCAATCCTCGCCTCCAACCTTCCCAATCCTCGCCTCCAACCCCCCTCCAACCCGCCCAATCACCCCCCCCCCTTCATGGAATCCGAGCCTGGCGACGATGCCGCGCATCTGCTCCAAAAAACCGCCCGGCGACCTCGGGGGGGGTCCGGTCCTTGCGAAACATTGGCGGCGCGTGCCCTTTGTTGGGGCTTGGGAAAGAAGCCAACCAGCAAAAAAGGGCCTGGGACTCCCAGTACCCTCTTGGTGGAAACTGCCCCCAAATGATATCTTGAGAACCCAAAAAAACTATCTCTCTCTCTCCCTCTCTGTCTCCCGGCTTGACAGCTTTGTTCCAAGCAAGCAGGGGGACTGAGTAGTTGGCCGGGCGGCATCCCCGTTTGGCTCCCCGGAAAACTAATTACCCCCAACCTGCTCTACCAAAAAAAATACCTCCAAAGACAAAACGAGCGGCCCCGGGGTTGGGCAACCACTGGCCACCTTCTTCTTCACCTGTGCTACGGCTCAAAATGCATCCAAGCGGCCGCTGGTCTTTGTGTTCCATTTCTCAGGGCAATTTTGGGGTTAACCATTTTCGACCCACAACCATGCACCGGGCCCAAAGGGCCACCAGCCCAAATCCAACCCATCCTCACCGGGCGGCTCTTGCACCTGCCGCAATCCCTGGACCGCCTCCTCGATCGAAAGGACCCCATCGCAGTCCTGGCGCAGTCGGCAGGCTGGGACCAATGTTCGCGAGCGGGAGACATGGAATGACGCCCAACTCAAAACCATCCATCCCCGATTTGGTTTCCTTTAAGGAAGCTTCAGGTTCATTCCCTCATTCCCTGCTGAGCACCAGCAAGAATCTGCGGTTTCAAACAAGTGGGTCTCTGTGTTTTCTACCAGTTGGCTTGGTTTTGAAGGAAGGCCCTATTTGGAATTTTGAGACAAACCCAAGTGAAAACATGTGTTTGAACAAACCTGCGGTGTCCCTCCCTCTCTGGGCTTGCCATTCAGCCTCACCAGATCCACCCGTATCGATTCTTGCTACCGGGACCCAACAAATCGGCGGCTTCCCTTCGGTTTCCTTCTAAACTAACCGCGGAAACAGTAACGTCAAAGAAATAACACAAGTAAGGGATCCCCCGTAGACCCCTTACAAAAGCAAATCCCCTGCTCTAAAACCAAAAACATCGCCAGAAGGGATCCCCACCAAACCCGAAAACCCGCAAACCCCCCTCACCCTCGTCCCCTCGTCCCCTCGTCCCCTCATCAAAGGCCTCATCAAAGGCCTGGAAGAACCTCAGCAGCGCCGTGTAGGGCGAGCCATCCGAAGGCGCGGCCCATCGCAGCAGGCCTCGGCGCGCTTGCGATCGGTGCGAGACGTAGGGAAGGAGTTGCATGGAATGAACCCGCTTTGGGATTCCCGAATATAGGAAACCAAAAGGGGACATGGATGGCTTTTCGTTCGGGGTCATTCCAATTCTCCTTCCCTGCTCGCACCGGCAAGAAAGGAAACCACCTACATGGCCTCTCAATGTTTGGGGCTCGGTACCCTGAACGTTGGTTTCAAGAGCTGACAGGAAGACCGCCATTCTTTCGGGGGTCTTTCGGGAGTTGACTATAAATGAACCCTGTGGAAGGGCTCTTTTCGCCACAAATCATTCGATGCGACTGAACCTCAAGCGAGTCATAACGACCACCTGGCCGCCGAACCCAAGTACGGCTGGGACCGTCTGCTCGCCTCATCTATCCAGGCGCATTGCTTGTGGCTCATTCGGTGGTTTGGAATGGTGGTTTCAAGATGGACCCCCAAATTTGCGTGTCTCTTGGGGTGAATCAAGAACCAGGGGTGCAAATCCTCAAACCGGCAATCCGAGCTACCACGTAGGAGGTCCCTTGACGAGGCAAATCGTCTAAATCAGGATCCCCAGTCAGGATCCCTTGCAACCTGTGGGATGGAAGAGACTGGTGGAATTCTTTGCGTCTGCGCGTTCGTGATTTCAATGGGGAGGGGGTAGCGCAGAGCCAGAATCGCGATGGAAAGATTGAGGCAGTGGTCGGATTCTGCCGCAACCGCACCGTCCATCAGCGACCTTCAGGGCTCCCTTTGGCCCGGATTCATTGGGTAGAGAGCGCCTGCTATTCGGCTTGTGTCCCACCTACTAACCCTCTTCTCCACCGGCGACAAGGACTGAGGGTGATAAACAAGCCTTGGGCTTCAACTGAAGAAACTCGACGCTGGATTTGTGCTTCAGACATCGCGCCGCTTCGCATTGTGTGGCTCTTGTGTTCTCCTTCAGTGGCCCTCTGCATGTGCCACTGGTCTGGCAGCAAGCCTCTTTGTGCTCCTGTAGGAAAGGATAGCCCTATGCGTCCATGTTTGTTGAAAAGAATATCCTTTCGTGTCCCCTTTGGGTTCCACGCTCGCGTTGCGGGATTCATGGACGCCCCCTGGAGCTGACCCACGTGGATCTTTGCACCTAAACATCCTAAACCCAAAATTGAGTGATTTCCCCCAACAGGGAAACCCTGGATGGGCGGTTCAAGTCAACCTTGGGGTCCGAACATGTGCCCGCGTCCGCCCGTCTCCACTCGCGCCAAAGGTCCCTCCCGCAGCGGGCGGCACTCCGCGGCGGCGCCCTCCAACCTCCGCGGCGCGAAGCGCAGCAGGCGGTCGATGATGGCGGCGAAGCTCAGTTCCTGCCATCGATCGCTGCCATCGATCCGCGGGATTGACCCCCGGTTTGCTTGGAGCGAAAACCCAAAGGAAGCCAAATGGGGCTTCTCGTCGTTTTTTGGGGTACCCCTCAAAAAGGCGGGTTTTAAGGTTGGGAACTAGCGGATGCGGCCACCGTCACCCAGGAAAAGCCATGGTTCAGGGCTGTGGTTGAATTGGAATCCACTTCCGTGACACAACAAAAAGACCTTCCCAAGACGAACCCCCTTTTTCTAGAGGGGGAGATTCCCACAAGTATCACAGAAGTGGAGATAAACCCCTTGTCCGCGTACGTCAGCTGTGTGTGGGTAAGCCTTACCCAGAAAAGACCATGGTTGCTGACATAGGTGCTCCCGTTTGTGATGATCGCATTGGTTGCCTGCCATCGAAACGCCCTGGTTGGTCTCCTTGAAAGGTGGGTCAGAACCAGGCTTGCTAACCACTTACCTGTAAGTGCCAGGCCGACGCTTTCTCGACTGCAGCAGTAACTATAGTGAACCACAGGGACCCATGGGGAATTTCGGGGAACCTTGGCACCAAATAGGGAACCATGTTTATCACAGAAATGCTGTTGGTAGGGCGCAACACCAAGGGTGACATAGTCATAGTGATGGCCAACCATACTGTGGATGACAAAATCCTGCAGTCCGGATGGATGCTGCAAATAAAATGGGATAAGTCACCGATCATCTGGTACACGATGTTGCTGTTTGTTTTGCACAGTATGGGGAACCCCCGAAATAGGTGGTTTCCTTTGCTGTCCCTTTAAAAACCAACCAACCGACCGACCAACCAACCAACCCAACCCAACCAACCAACCAGGGGTCCTAAACATAGACAAGCCCATGCGGTTCCCTTCCTGTTGGGAAACCGGAAGTTCACCAAACTCTCGGGACTTGGCGCTCAGAAGCCTGGGGCAACCCTACCCCGGACGCTTCGGGTCTTCCATAGGAAAGCAGTCCGAAACCCTTCAAGAAATTGAGCTTCCATGATTGTTTGCCGGGTATCTGAGGGGCATTCTTTGGGGTATAATTCCTGCATAGCTCCAGCTATGGTTATAGATAATATATATATATATATACACATGTGTATCACATATCATATAAAGCGGAACAATTAGGGGTACACCCAAAACGGTTGATGACATCAGTCCTTCCTCGTGCTTTGCAGAAAAGGTATAAAGTGGGTCCTTGCCTACTGGAAAACTCAGGCCGGTAGAGAACACCGGACTTCCACGCCGAAAGCCGAAAGCCATGCTTGGGGGATTGGTGGGATGGATCCGTCCCATTGGAGCCAGCGGATGACACACACGAGTTTCTCGGTTGCGAACTCTGCTAAAAGTTTAACTTTTAGTGACCTCCATGCTGCCCGGTTAGCTCGCCGGCCTGTTGTTTAATGGAAAACCCAATAGTTGGCAAAAAGCTTGACGTCCTAACATCCCTTGGCAAAATGCACCAAATAATTGGAAGTGGGAACAATGTTCACTGCCCAAATAGGGCAATGTCAAGCATTCCCACTACAGAATGGCCCAAGGGCTTCCTTTCAGGCTCCACGTCCCTTTCTCTCCTCCGCCCTGCCTGCCCCTCGGGCGCAATCAAGGAGCCTAGGTGCTGGGCTCGCTCCTGAGCAAGCGAATTGAACCCGTGCGCTTCGAGCTGTACCCGTGCGGTCCTTTTAGGTGGCAGTCCTTTTATTCTTTGACTCGGGATCCATAACCTTTGTGCTCCCTTTCAATGGCTTCCCGAGCAACACACACAAATGGCTGCGCACCACTTTGAAGCCATGGTTGAAACCATTCTTGGTGGGTATTTGCAGGGGATCATCAGCAACCAGGGTTTCTTGGATGAGGCGAAGTGGATTTCGTCCATCCACGGTACGAGATACGCAAACAAAAACATGCTTGCTTGCTCCAGGACGGTTGCAAAGGCTTCGTACCTTTGCCGGAAAAGTTGAATGGACCTCATTTTGTTGGCTGCCTCAAATTAAATGGGATTGGAAACCCCAGAAAATGATTGGCTTCCCTTTAGCTTCCTTTTCGGGACAAAACCCGACAAAACCAACAAGTTCACCCTCCAAAAAGCTATGCCTATGAGCCGTCAGAACCGAGCCTCCCATGTGAGGGAGCTTCAAAAAACGAACGGCTCCCGAATTCAGAACCTGCCCTCCAAACGTCTTTAGCATAAACATAGGTGGTCTTTTGCAAAAATTAGATGGCCCTGGTAAATGGAATAAACCCCATCTAAACCAGGAATCGCCCTCTATTTTTTAAAGCAAGCCAACCACAAAGGACACCTATGAGCACAACAAAGCCACAGGATAAAACAAGAACCCCCACCCCACCCCCCACCCCCCACCCCCCACCCCCCACCCCCCACCCAAAAAGAAAAAACTCGCCGGCGCCCTCTCCTCTGACAGCCCCGGCTGCAGCAGCTGCATCGCCTGCTGCAACTCCTGGCGCCGCGAGAAAACAAATTCTCGGCGCCTCCGGGCGGCCGAGTTCGAGGAAACCCCCGCAACACCATTATTTTCCAAGGGGGTTGGGGGTGGGGGGTGGGGGGTGGGGTGGGGGTTCTGGTTTTTTTCCCTGTGGCTTTGTTGTGCGCACTTCCCGCGTGGACCGCCAAAAAAAACATCGTCCCCAAGCTGTTTATCGAGCGGACGGCCGGGAAAGAAAACAAGTCCCCAAACTTGATGTTGTTTTTTTACCACCAAAATGGTTGGTTTACCGCTAAGACTTGCGATCGGCGCGATAAGTATAGGGAAGGTGGGAATGAACTCAGGCTTTGGCCCCGGAGGTTTTTTTTTGGGGTCATTCCAACTCTCATTCCCTGCATCGCTCGCAGCAAGAACCTGGTCCAAACCCAAGTGACGAAAGTCCGAAACTTTCGAACTCGTCGGAACTGAGGCTCCGAGGCTCCGAAGCCATTTGGCTTCCGGCAGAGACCAAAGCTAAACTTTGTGGGAGCAAAAGGAAGGGGGGAAACCCGGTGGAGTCAGGGCAGCTGCGGTCAGGGTAGCACATTAGACTTCTGACCTGCAAACTTGCCTCAAAGCTCGGGTCTACTTGGCAATGCACCCGAGGTTCCAACTAGATGTTCAAGCCATAAAACATTGGCTGCTCCACCAAAAGAAAACCATGACATGTTTTTTTAGCTAACCCTTTGGACAATTGTAAGAGCCTCTGATCTGCAGTAACAACAGTCCTCTGGCGCTGGTCAGTGCACTTTGGAAAATACCTTTGCAATTGACAAAGCGCGAAAAAGGTCGTCGCATCTTTCCGCCACGTGGATTTCAGCCTGCAGGGCCGCAGGTGCGCCTTTTTTGCCATGGCGGGTTTGAGGGTCGCAGACGCGACTCTGAAGGGTCGTGGGTGAGGTCTGTCAGGGTCTCGCGAGTTGGGCCGTGGGGACTTCTCTGGTGGGTTCCTTGGGAGGGGGAAGAATCGTGGGGCAAAGCAGGCTCCAACATGCCATCGGTTCTCCGGGAATGAGAATTGGACCGACCCTACAAAAAACCAAACCAACCTCCCCGCACCCCCCCCACCCCCCACCCCGGCCCACCCACCACCCCACCAACCCCCCCCACCATGGACCCCTCCACCCGGAGCCCTTGTCATTTGCTTCCTATCGCACCAAGCTACACCCGTCCTGCGGGGACACCAGGCCATCTTGGCTGAAGTCAAAGATGGCCTGCAGGCCTCCGAGCGAAACGGGAAAACACATCCGCCACCTGTGCGGATCCGTTTCGTTTTTGCTCGGATCTGCGAAAAAAGTGACGAAGTTGTGGGTCCACCAACTAAAGAGCCAAAAGCTTACAAGCTAAAAAGTGCGAAAAAAGCTAAAAAGCTAAAAAGTGCGGACAATAGTGACTAACGTTTTGTTGGTGAGACACCAAAAAACCGGTAAAACCCACGAGAAAGGGGCTAAAAAGGTCGAAATTTAGGTATGAGAAACTGCAAGTTGCCAGGGGAATGGAGGAAGGATCCAACCTAGGTTCCCACATAAGACAGCAAGCCTGGGCAAGCTTCCCAGAGCAAGTCACGAGAAGTCAAACAAGGTTCCAGATCGCCTCAGGGTCCCAATCTTCATACGGATTTGTCTCTCTGACTCGGCGCAAACTAACCGGAAGCAACTTGAGGTTGGGCTGCCTCGGTCAATACGACCAACCAAATAAGGGAAAGCGAGGGCTCCGTCTCCTACGGTGGTGTGTAGGATTTGTTCATGCTGATGCAGCCTCATGTGGGATTTTCTCAAAAAGGTGGACCTTCTTTTGGATGTTTTGAAGGGGAACCCTAAGGAAAAGAAACCATTTCAGGGGTCCCCTATTTTGTGCCATACCCCTGTATGTTTGCTCTCAGGAAATGCGACAAAATTGGCTTGACCACGTTTTGGCTCACAATTTGGGGGCTTCCCCCAAAAAACACAAACCCAATGCGGGTAAACAAATTTTGGCCCCACAAGGAGTGCTGCTTTTTGAGCTTGATGAACCTCAGAGTAGGTTCTCATTGCTTGTCTTCTCCATTAGGTTGCAAAAGAAATAACAACATGCCACTCTCATCCTTGTTTTCCCAAACTATAGCTCTTGGGGGAAGTCTGGGCATAGACGACATCATTTTGGATTCATATCCCTTTCCCAACCCAGGGGTGCTCCACAGCCACGCGACTTCCTCTGATCCCTTTTGCACATCCGAATCGCTGAGCTGAAGATCGGCACATGTTGCTGCTGGCGTTGCTGCGGAAACCGCCGCGGAGCGCCAAACATGCCGCCTTGCACCACCTTCTCAAGGGGATATCAGAAAGGGCCCCTAATTTTGGCCCCCACTTTCTGGTTGCTTTTGAGAAAAGTATGTATCCGCGTCCAAACAAAGTCAAGAGGTCAGATGGTTCAAGCCATTGAGCAATCGTGCTTCGGCAACGGTTCAAAGCACTCCGAACTGGTTTCTACGAGATTCTCAGTTGACACCAGCCAGCATTGCCTATCATTGAATCATTGTTACACCGAGCCATACAACTGCTCACGTAGAGAATGTGTAGTTTGGATGCTCCCTTTGACCAGCGAAACGCAAATGTTTACAGTTGCTCACGACTGGTCATGTGTACGTCATGTGTACGCTTGGAAGCAGGCACCCCGCTACAACATGGCCATGGCAACCGACACAGCCACCCCCGGGCCAATAATATGTACCATCCCCGACCGATACTGCCCAAACGGCTGCACCCACCGGAGTCACTCATCAAGTAGGTTAAGGGGAAACAATTTGAGTCACGGCCTGTGACCCAGCGGTCCAAGTGGGCTCAGACCACGTGTCATGTGCTTTTTATTTAACCTCGCAAGAAACTTATGGCAAGGATTCTTGCTCTACCTTCCCTCCATGGAAGCTTGCAAGAGGGTTTGGCAGGACTCCTGCCAAGCTCCCCTGTCGACTTCCATGATTGTTGAAAAGAGGGTACCGCCCCATAGCCAAGGGAGCCAGTTCAGCCAACTCGTGACTACTAGTGATTCTTGGGGCCCATTTATATGAGTTTTCCATGGCTCCCCCTGCAAATTGGCTCTGAATCAGCGGACACTAACAGCTCTCTTCCCGCCTGCCAAATGGATCTCCCCTTCCAGCATCGCGCGTACCAACCGCACCACCTCCGCAGTACTGAGCCTCGGCTCTGAAAAAATCAGCCTGTCCGCTTTGGAGTCAGTACCCTCTTTCCAAAAGGGGCCCTGGTAAATGGTCCAATTCCTGGTGGTTGTATTTTGACCCGTACCCATTTCCCTTGCATCACAGTGGTTGGATAAACCGTGAACCCCTGGATCCCACAACAGTGAGGCCTTTCCAAAAGAACTGCAGTCCAAAACCCTGCTGTCAGCCAGTGGGAAAGGGATATGGTTTCCTGTTTGGGGTGGTAAAGGGAAACAAAGGGACACCAGCTTTTTGTGGATTGCTGTTTGAAGACGCACCCAATTGTGCTAGGCTCCATGACTCAGAGTCGAATTCCGCGTCTTTTCCCGTGTGCGCATCCGCACAGACAGACCAACACAAATAGACAGGCAGAAAGACGGACAGACACACAGACAAATGGACGAATGGACAGAGAGATACAGGGAAGCAGAGACACGCACACACACATACATTACATGAGCATCAACATACACACACACACACAGATGCACACGCCCGCACATACGATATGTACATGCCTGTACATATATTTGCATACACACGAACCGGCTATTCCCCGCAGCAGGGATTAGATACACACATGTAAGAGCAACGCAAGCAGACAAAATACACTGAACCGTAATGGTATGACTACTATAGATGCAAACGCGAATACACAATGCAAACATTCACTCAATCACAGACACAGGCAGAAACGCGAATGCATACGCAAACGTGAATGCAGAAAAGGGCAGAAGCAAATGTAGGTGGTTTGGGTTGATGTTTGTAGGTAAGACAAAATCCAAACCAGCAACTAGGCCTTCATTTGCTTAAGTCCCCAGCAAAAAATGAAACTAGCTTCCAGTCGCGCAATCGATTCCCTGTAAACCGGAAAAAAAAAAAGAGGAAACCAAAAAAAAAAACATCCATTTCAGCCAACGGAAGTAACAGGCCACCCCAACCAAAAGGATTAAAAAAAAAAAGCCAAGGCGCTGCAGCCATTCGACCTTGACCGCAGCCAGCAGCTCCTGAAAGTCGACCTGTGGCAAAAAAATGTTCCGCGCATCCCTCCTGCATTCCGAAAATGACTCAAATTGCTATGGGTCAAAATGCCGCACCCCCAGTGAACATCCCAATCCCCACCAAAATAGACTAAAATGGGTGGTGCACCCTAAAATGGGATACCATTGGTTTTGACCCACAGCCAAATGCGGTCTGTGTGTGTGTGTGTGTGTGTGTGTTTTTGAGGGAGGGACCCCTGGTGCGCATCACTTGGCTTGGGGTTTTATGTCCGCCAACCACTTTTTGAGGTGGCCCCCTCTTAAGTTTCATAGCCATGTGGGGTATGTGTTTTGTTCTTGCTCGTTTGGTGAAACCATGGATGTGTTGGCTTCCCAGCCTGTCTCTATGTTTAGATCTGGCGTTCGGTGAATTGTCCATTTTTTGTCTTGGTGTGGAACCTCCTCCTCCGTTTGGATAGTCCCCTGTGGGTTGAACATGGAGGAATGGCACTGTGTTGGGATGCCAGGAGTTAGGTCCCTCTGCCTCTCCCTCTCTGTCTCTCTCTCTCTCTCTCTCTCTCTCTCCCATCTTTCCCACCAATTCAAAAAAATCCCGTCCATAGGCCCCCCTTCTGAGTGAGGGGTGGGCCAATGCCTAAACATGTTGAAACCACCCTCACCAAACATTGCTTGGTGCAAGTTCGACTCCTGGAAGGCACGCAAACCTGGTATATCAGCAATACCCAGCTTTTGCCCAAAGGTCATATGGTTGATTCTGGTCCAAATTTAGCGAACTTCAAATGAAAACCTGACTCCAGATATGGGGACTGGGAACCCCCCCCAACACTCTTTGGGAGGTGTCCCCTTGGTGTACATTTCCAGCCCCAGGACACGAAAATGAAAGAAGTCATGCCCATACCGGGCTTTCTCAAAATGGTGGACCCATTCTTGGGATGGCTTTCAAGGGAAGCCACAAGGAAGCCATGCCATTTGGCTATGAGTCAAAAATGCGTACCCAGAATGGAACCCTGGTAAATGGAACCAAAGACTAAAACTTGCGGTCCCCTGGTGGTTTTATTTTGACCCATACCCATTGGAGCCACCCTGCACCCACCCGCGGAAAAAAGAAAAAGGCAACGCGCCTCCGTCGGGACGTTCTTCGAGAAGATCCTTACCGGGTCCACGTGCGGACTGCACAGCTCCTGGCACGCGAGAACGAAACCTAGTGTGACTGGTTGCGAAATCCTGAAACCGCACCACTTGGAAACCACGGGAAACCACTGTTTGTTGGTATGTACAGGGGAATCATCAGACATCAGGGTTTCTTAGGTGATGCAAAATTTCGTCCATCCACAGTATGGCAAAGGATGGAGGGATTCTACTCTTCGAAGAAATCCAGAAACCGCACCACCTCAGAGACCCTGATTTCGGATGATTCCCCAACGTAAAGACCAACAAAGCATGGGTTCAACCATGGTTTCCAAGTGGTGCAGGATTTTGTCCATCCACAGTATGGCAAAGGATGGAGGGACTCTACTGTCGGAGGAAATCCATAAACCGCACCACGAAATGAAACCATGGCTGAATCATGTCTTGTTGGTACTTACGGGGGAATTGAACTTCCAGGAGTTCTTAGGTGCAAGATTTCGTCCATCCACGGTAGGAAAAACCGTTCACCAAATGGCAGTGAGTGTGCCTTTGCTCGGGGGACAAAACAACTTTGGTTCTAAAGGGAAACCAAAAGGAAGCCAACCGTACAGGGGCGTCCTCCAATTTCGAAACTAACGCACTTATAAGTTTGGCAACCATTTCCCTACACAGGGTTCTTCCACTTCGCTCTTGGCTGAGCAACTCCACAAAAGGAGGACAAAACCAAACTGAAAGCCAAGGATGGGCCGAGAATAGGCCAATGATGAGCCAAGGACGCGCCAATGCGTCAATGACTCTAGATGTCAATTCAGAAAAATCGACCGCACTGGTGAATCATTGGGGACAAATTGAAACTAGTGGCATTCATCTCTTCCAAATTACCGACCTAGAAACAAACCGGGCCCTGACCATCATGCTGCTTGAACGTTGGACAGAGATATGCGGGTTAAAATTGAACCAGGGGACAGGTTAAATCGTCCATGATTCCATTTACAGGATTCCATTTTGGGGTTGCCCAAAAATTTGACCACCACCGCCATATCTTTGGAAACGAGCACTTCCTCCGCGGCTACTACTGTGAGGTCCTCAGAAAAGCGGCCGCCAACAGGCCACCAAAGTGTCGATCGGAGAGACATTCGAGTCGGTTGACCCAATATAAATCAAGCAACCAGTTCATAGGGTGCCTTTCCCTGGGTGAAATGTTGGGAATCAGACCACTTTTGGAGGGTAACATCCCCTATTTATAAGCTGGAAGTTGAAAAATATGGGGTCAACATTGCGTTGGGTATATGTTGGCTACCATGGTTTCGAATGGCTTCAAAGCAGCTTCGGCACGTCTCCTTCAAAATGTCTTCAAACAGTTGAAAATCGATGATGCCCTCGTTCGCCACAGCAGCGCAGCGACGCAAGATGTCCTCGCGATTAAAGCCTCGGAGATTGAAAGTGGATGGACTGATTATCTATTATCAGAATGGTCTCCCAAGCTTGGGAAGTGAGTAGGTCAGTGTGGTTCACAATACCTCGCACCGGTTCCGGTTCGGTTTCAATGATTTGCCAGCGCCAGGGATTTGGAAAAATCCGCGGCTGTTCATCTGAGCGAGTGCGAAACAAACACGAGCACTAATCGATCCCCCAACAGAAGAAGGGGAACTCTGTCATTTGCCGCCAATTGCCAGGGTGTGTGGACCGGTTCGCTTCATTTATATAGGGCACTGAAGCAGCTCGGAAGCCGTGGGCCGTGGAGCGTTCCCGTTGGGGGTAGGCATCGACCGGACGCTTGACCAGCCCCTTATCATGGCTCTCCAAATGTCTGAAAGAGTCCATGACCATCCCTCTCTCTGTTGCCGTCATGTTTGGTGTGTCGTGGTTGTGCACTAGCTTCCACACCTGTCATCTGTTCTCAGGTACCAGACAAAGCTACAGCCGCTGGTGGCCTCCGGCTTGACGGTCAAAGATCCGAAACTCGATTCCCAATGAGACTTCACAATGAGATGCTTCCGGGGCTGGGATCGTGCTTTGATGTGATTCTTGGATGAACCATTTGAACTGACACGGAGTAGGCGGTCTTTGGGTGAGGCGATGTTTCAAAGAACAGTACTGGCTGGTGCTGAGAAACCTCCCATCTGTTTGATTGCTCATTGGCCATATCTTGCTCATCCCTGAAACTCGCCCGGCTATGTGGGATGATTTAGAGTGAGCACCAAGCCTATGGTGGCGAAAGCTAAGTGAGTAAATGTTGGCTCTAGCAACCAGTAAAACCAAAAGTCAAAGAAGTAGCAGCTCTAGACTTGTCACAAAGTTCCAACCTTTGGCTTTGAACAATGGTCCAACTTGTCAAAAGTTCGAACCATTGGTCTTGAACCAATCAGATTCAGCTTGGCCCCTGCCTGTACAGACTTTGTGTCAAAACGCCGTGCCAACGCCATCCAGGCCCATAGTTCTTTCCCAGGTTGGCTCCAGGGCACAAACCAAGGCCAGGGCGTCTTGACGGGCGGCCGCCTCCGCGCGCCGCGCGCGCCAGGCACCCAGCAGGTTTACCAACCAAAAAGACCGAAGGGCCTTCAGCCATTTAGGTGCTACTGTGTTTTGCCGGCTTTGGGCGGTGGGGAACCAGTTTGGGCTTCTGTGTGATTTACCATACGCCTGGGCAAATTATAATAGAGCTTATCTTACAAATGGGTGAGCTCGTTCGAGTTTGCCCAAAAAACAATCAGAACCGATCTGTTTGAAGGGCCCCTCAGTTGATCAAAGTGAACGGACGCCCAAGTTAATCCCTTCTCGCGAAGCTGCCCCTCTGCGTTTGCTTAGCCTCGGGGCTGGCACGGTGAAAAATGGATGTGGCAGCTCGCTTTGATTTGATCTGATTTCCGCAAAGATTGCGCTTGAGGAAGTGTCAAGCAGCCAGGCTCCAAAACAATATATACCTCCACACTTCTATGAGGCCACCAAGGGCGACCGAGGCTGGGAGACTTCTGAAATCCTGCCACTTGCGCCATCTATCAAACCACTCAGAGAGAGATGGAGGCCATCCTTCGGGCACGGAGCACCGGTGCTTTCGGTGGAGTTTTCCACAGCCGAAGGACAACATCCGAAAGAAAGCCCCTCAAGCAGGCGCCAAGGTTCCAAATGGAAGGGTACTGCAATTCAAAATCCGAGTTTCCTCATTTTTTTGCAGGGCCTGGGTGGCTCTGTTGCTATGAGGCAGCCAGGCTAGAATTCGACCATGCAACCCAAGGTGACTTCGGCAAAGACCACCAGACCTGGGCTGTCCTCAGCTCCCCTAGAAGTCGAACACTTTCAGTCCACCAAGCCCACCAAAAAGCTTCTAAACAACACGAAGCACTTCCACCAGACCCACACAAAAGCTCGCAAAAAAAAGAGGTTGACCCACCCGCACGGCCGAGAAAAACGCCGCCGCACGCCCGGCGTGTTGACGTGCT
Source organism: Effrenium voratum (assembly GCA_963377175.1). NCBI lineage: Eukaryota > Dinophyceae > Suessiales > Symbiodiniaceae > Effrenium > Effrenium voratum. The sequence continues at coordinate 177,240 of CAUJNA010000312.1, read as the reverse complement.
TTTTCGTTCCCCCTCGCACCGATCGAGAAATCCCACGTGGATGTCCCCCGTCTCCCGAGTCGTCGCCTGCGCGGCGCCCTGGTCGAAGAGCGCCAGGCCCTTGGTGGCAGACTCCGCCACCTGCGGGTGCCAATTTTTCTGGGGCGGGGGAGGGGGGAGGGGGAACCTTTGTTTTGTGTTGGTTTGTTTTTCGGGGTGCGAAAGGTGCCCTTTTTTTCTGGGGGGAGGAGGCGGGGGGGGCTTTTCTTTGGCTTGGAGAGATGGGGGTGGGGGGTTCTTCTCTTTTTCGTTGTTTCCGGGGGGGGGGGGGGAGGGGGCCATTGTTGTGTTTTATTTTATTTATTTATTTTTTTTTGGGGGGGGGGGGTTAAAGGGAAACCCAAAAGGAACACCGACCCTTTTTTAGGGGGGGGTCCACCCTTTTTGGGGTTTTACAGGGAAAGCAGAAGGAAGACTGGACCGGCCCCATACATTTCATGGTGTTTCTTTCTTTTGTTCGGAAGTCCACCCTTTTTTGTGGGGGCTTTGAAGCTGGAGACCCTTCGGAGCACCAAACCTCGGCATCGAGCCCCAGGGGTCGGACCTTGGAAAAGCCCGCGCCCAGCGCGTGCTCGGCGCAGTGCAGCTGCAGGTCCCCCAGCCTGCGGCCCGCGAAGGAGAGGGGGAGCGAGGGGGGAGTGGGGGCCTGGCCACAAAACGCGCCACCGTTCAGAAACCCAAGGGAATGATGCGATTCCCCAACGCAAAATACCAACAAACATTATGTTTTCAACCATGGGTGACTCGAATTGTGCGATTTTTGAATTTCGCGACCACCCACTTCCATGGTTTCAACCCTGGCAAATACTAACAAACAATGGTTTCAACCATGGTTTCAAAGTCGTGCGAAATGGATCTCGTCCACCCACAGTCTCAGTTGGCCACGCGGCTTTTGAAGTTTGTTGGGTGTGAATCGTCACTTCTTTTTGAGATACCTCAAGGGTGCGTTGAAGCGCTTTAAAGCTTGTTAGCCAATTTTAGCCAAAGTATCACCAGAATTCGGGCTTGTCTCGTGCTCACGCCCCAGAGAGCGCCCCTAACGATTAAGCAGCAGCTGTGGCCAATCTGACATGACTAGCTGCACTAGTACATACAGCTTTGCTGCCAGCAGATCGGACTACTTGTCATAGTCTGCGCTGAATACCTATCAGCAAGGTGTTCCTACATCAAGGAAATGTAGCGACACTTGTAAGTAAGGGTAAAAAAACTTAGGGCTCGTCAGCTGCTGCCCACCCACCCCCGCCTGCCCGCCTGCCCCTGCCCGCCCACCCACCCAGCCCACCCCAGCGTCCCCACACTGTACTACTACGGAGTATGGCGCCGGCAAATGACTGCCATGTCTGCTGTGCGCACCAGGCACGCCTGGCCCTATTCTGACAGTAGAAACGAGCAACTAGTGCTCTTTCATCAACCTCTTCAATGTTGCTACGCATCTCGCGGGAGGGGTTGGGGAGCTCAGGACAAAGCTCAGGACTGTGCCATATACATTCAAAAAAACAGCGGAAGCATTCTTCCCGGCCTCATGGACAAGGAGAACCTTTCTGGCTGGCCGTCCCCACGGTGCAGAATTGCCACACCCCCGGCATTCCGGTAGCGGCCCCCGTAGTGGGAGGCGCTGAAGACCGTCAGCAGCCGTCCTGAACGAAATCCGCCCCAGTTCGGTGGTTTGACCCATATGGGCCTCTTGTTTTGAGGGCACCCTTTTTGGAGTGGGTTTAATGGGAACCAAAAGGAACCTCCCTTACTTCAGGAGAGCGAAAGCTTTGTCCTCTTAGGGTTGCGTAGCAAACGACACCAGCGGGTCATTCATTCTTATGCGATGCATTTTGGGTGGCAGGTACGGCCCAGTCAACATTCGCACTGTCTTAAATCATATGTATGAACATTGACCGATCCGGACTCGCAGGATTTTAGGGAAAAAGAGGTGTGAACCTTGCTGCGGCAAACCAAGAGGCCAAACTTGTGTCTTGGATTACATGTTGGTTTCTGGTTCCTATGGCTACTTGCGGTACACCCACTCCTTGTGACATGGTCAAACACCTTTCGTTTACACCTCCTCTGTTTGGTTCCTGCGTGAAACCAGCGGGTTGGTGGGTCGCAAGAAAACTCCTTCGCCCGGCCGAGGCGCGATCATGCAGCAGCTCGAAGCCCTGCATGGTCTTTGGCACCTGAAGGCGAGTGAAGCTTTCGCCTTTCGCGTGCCTCTGGACCGAAGACTTGCTTCGATCGCCAGGGATTGAGAATGGAATGACACCGAGAAAAACCGGCTCCTTTGGCGCTTCGGGATATGGGTGCAGATATTTGTTGCTTGGTTCGCAGCAATGGGTGCAGAGAATCGGGGAAAAAAATCCGCCTCCAAAGATTTGGATCTCGTGGTTCCTACTGTAGTGATTGGAAGCGAGCTTGCCAGCCCTAGAATCCGAATTTGTCTCAATGGGGTGGAACCAACCCACCAAAAAGGGCAGTTCTCTAAGGGGCCTCTCTTGAAAACGACAATTTTCAAGACGCACCCAACAAAACAAATACGGAGTCCTGGTGAAAACAACCCAAGACGCACCCAACAAGGGTCCTGAGACATCGGCCCCCTTAGCAAGGTCGACACATGGCCCAAACGCCAGCGGGACGAATCGACTTTCGCCTGGTGAGAGCGGATGCAGAGGCTCAGGCCGTTGTCTTTCAAAAACCTGACTCGCACTGAGCGGAGCACGGGCAACCCCGTTTCTCCCCACGTGGAAAAAGTGGGAGGCCCTCTCCCAAGATCCCGTACCTACAAAAGGATGAGGTGTTTTTACTGTTATTTTTATTTTATTTTTTCCGGGATCCTTCTGTTCACAGTGCTGCTCAGAAATCCATGAAGCACACAGGTGGAATGTTGGTCCCTGAAGGGAATCCAACACCAACCTTTTCCACTTTTCTGCCCTTGTGGTTTGATGACTTTTTTGGAACGGACCAAACAAAGCCTGTACCAAAAAAGAATGCGATTCCCAAAAAGAGACATCACGATCCAGAAAATGGGCGGGATGGTGCTTTGGGTTCCACGTGCGGGGAAGTACGCCTCGTCTCACAATCAGATTTGGCTGTGGGTCAAAATGGCACCTTGCTTCATGGAACCAGAGACTAAAACCAGCGTAACCCTAGCTCTTTAACTTTGAGCCACAACCATTTGGATCTCTCCAAATAGTTGAGAAACCCACTTTGAATGGGCAAAGGGAAGCGGCATCCAGCTGCCACCGCTTTGGTCCTCTCATTCTTTACTTTGGAAACAAACCAAGACGGCGGTCATAATTCAGGGGTTCCAACTAGGTGCAGAAATCATCACCTCTCCACCAAACGAAACCTCACTTTGAATTGACCAGACAGTATCCAGTAAAATCTGCCGCGCAGAATTGAGGAGATCTCTCGTGTTGGGGAACTGAAGGGGACACCAGGTCAAAAATCCATGTGCGTGTCCTTTTTTTTTTCTTTTTCCGGGGCCTGGAGCCGAGAGAGATCAGGAAATCAGAATAAGTTGCACCCCTCGAAATGGTGTCATTTCCGTCGGTGTCAAACATGGTCCAAAAAGGGGGCCCGGCTCAAAGGGGATTTGTTTTCTCCAAGATACCCCCCAAAAGCAGGACGCAAAGGTCTTCACAAAGATTCTAGAAGGAACCCACAAAAACTACGAGGGGGGCACCAAACACGCAACTCGTCGATTTTAGGGGTGTCCTTTTCAGACAAAACAACACATCTAAGACAAGCCCAAAGCTCGGCACATGCCCCTGGTTTTGGTGAGGAACTCGGTGGGCCACCGAAATCCCAAACCAGAAATTTCCCGTAAGTTACGTTGGATTCCAATCAAAAGTGCAAGCAAGAGAACCAGCAACCCCTCTATTTTTTATCATGGCTTTGTGCTTGAGTACGAGCTGTTTACTTGCTTGCTTCCTGCTGTTTGGGTATTAAATGACCCAGCATGTTAACTTTGTCCAAAAGGAAAGTCTCTTACCCGTGCGTCCCCTATGTTCCATCTTGGCATCCAGCTGGTTGCCTGTCACCTCCTCTGCCGGGATCTATCCCCAAAAAGGCAACGCGCCCCACGGCGGCCTGAAACTTGGGACTGGCTGGGGTTCGAAAAACCAAAGCCCGCCACTTTGTGGCTTTCCCCTCGCTAGCAATAACCCTGTCCAAGCCAAAACTTCGCTCTGTCCAGTTAAAGGGAGCTCCCTTGGCCACGCAAAGTGGCAACACCGAGGATCCAACGGATCCCCCTCTTCTTGCTGGTTCTCAGTGGGGAAGGAAGGGATGCTATAACACGATCCTGGACTCCCAAATTCTTCACGTCCAGTAACGGCTCCTGGCCGCAGTGATTGCAGAATCCGTTCCCTTTTCACACCGCGCGTGAGTTACGGGGGAGAGTTCAAGATAGCTCGTATGGCACTCCTTGGGAGGATGGAGTCCACAAGTCAGCAGTCCATAAGTCCGCAACAATGACAACCACCCTGACGTTTTCGTTCAGCACATCGGTGCAACATGGGAACAAACCTCCCAATACCCAATATAGCGATTGGACAAGGGTTCCCAAATTTCCTACGTTCCCAAATTTCCTACTCAGTCTGGCCCTGATGTTACCATTGCCAACCTGACCCCCCTAAGCCGCCTAAGCCCATTTTCTGATTTAATGCTTCAAAAAACAACTAAAATCATGACCCCGACAGCACGTCGGCCCAGCGGCTTCTGCGTGACGTCGGGCCCGAAGTTCGTGACCATGCTGCCACGGCTGGACCTCCACAGAACCAATCCGACTCGGGGAAGTGGAGAAGGGAACAGAGAGGCTTGGCCGACTCACAATCAATTCCCGGTATTAAAATGGTCAACACCCAGAATCAGAACCACGTAAGGAAGTACAAAGGCGGCCGCTGCTGTTTCTGGCTGGGATTTTGTCCCTAACATTCATCTACCTTTTTTCTGATGAAATAAGTCATTCTCAACACCTGGCCTTAAAAGCAAAATCAAGTCTACCCATATGTCATGGTGAAAAATCCAAAGGGTGGTCGCGCCTAGTGGTGGTTAGGACTGTCCCGTGCGAACTTGACTCAAATGCACCAGGATGTGCATTTGGTTGGTTTGAGGAGAAACCAAAGCAACTAGACAAAAAAATATATATTTGGATTAGTTCACCTGCAATGAAAGAAGGCTTCCTCAAGAGACACCTGACAGACTCGTCAAAGCCCAAGAGAGCCCGTTTCGGATTCATGATGAGGTCGACAATCACATGAGCTACAAAGGTCCCATGAGCGCGCCATTGGACGGTGCCGTCAAAACTCTCTGCTTGGCATAGCCAGTGAGGATCCATGTTTGGAGAAACGCATGCGAGCCCCTTTGCACGGAGCTCTGACTTCCTGAAGGGTCCCGTGCCTTGTCTGACCGTGCGTCGAATTGACTTACCCTGAATTCGGTCTTGCACTTTCTTTGAATAGCCGCTACTCGTCCACTGGGACGAACCCACAAGGCTCATACCCCAAAAAAGGTCTGGCGCGAGACTTGTCAGCACAAAGTGATCCTATGTCAAGGCCCGCTCCTAGAATTGGAACATAGCGCGTCATGGGGGCCCGAGAAGCCAAAACAAGCAGTCCATTGGCAGCACCATTTTTAAGTAGATGTTCGAACAAGGAAACTGGTTCCCCTCCCTTTTAGATGAGATCTAATGATTGAACCCAACCCTTCAACTGTCTACCAGACCGCAAAAAACTGGGACTGGACCCAAACAACAGGGATCCAGTAGGATTTTGCAAGTTGGAATCCTCTAAACCCGGATATCTTTGAGATTTCGACATGCCGCAAATGAGCAGCGCGCAACATAAGTTGATTTTGGTTCTACCAATGGTCATACATGTTTGCAACGGCCTCACCAGTCCCAAACCAGGAAGAACCTTACCACCTGGCCCCATGAGTTCACCATCAAGTCACCCAGTTTAAAGAGGCGTGCCTTTCTTGAGGCTGCCCCCGTTGTTTTTTTTTAGCGAAACCAAGAGTAAAACCCACCTTCGCTCCACCCAACACGGACCTTCTTCGAATCGGCGCTCAACCACAACTCCCGGAACCCCGAACCCCTTTGCCTCGTCACGCCCGTCTGCTCCACGGGATCCGCCCACTGGGCGTCGAAGAGGATCTTCTCGTCCTCCGTCCAGTCCTTTCGCACGCGGGCACGCGGATGCCCTGGAGGGGGGCGTGACGCGAAAAATTGGTGGCCAAAAAGGGAGAAACTGAAACCTTGGCAACAAATGGATCCAAGTGGTTTAAACTAAATAACTGAACCCAGGTTTAAAAAAACTGAACCATTTGGGTTCAACTAGGCTGAACAAAACTGAACCATTAAACTGAAAGGTCAGCCTTTGGGCAGGGAAAAAAGATCCGCTGATATGGGTTTACACAGACACGCTCTTGAAAAACCATCTAAGGATACACTGCGTGTGTGTGGGTGAAGCCCTTGGTGAAAAAGCTGTGTGTGTGTGTTAAAAAAGAAAGAACGCTCACTTGGAAGAACAGTTGGTTTAGAGATCCGAATCCTTGAAAAAAAAAGTGGTTTCTGGATGCATCCTTCCACCGGCAGGGATCCTTCCAGTCAAGTGCTTCGGAGAACGTCAGGTTCAACCCGAAGATCCGTGAGAAAACCGACAAATGTTGGAGTTCCCCTAAGGTGAAGCTCGACTTTCTTTTAACCACCGGGTATCTGAGCCCTTGGAACATCCGAATTCATCATCCCCAAACCTGAAACGAGAAATGGACCCCCAAGTCAACCTACATCAAAACGAAAAAGCATCGCCGGGGTAAAATGGCATCCAGCCAAGAAACATCTTCCGATCTCCGATCGCCGGGGGACAACCCATGGGTTTCGTGGCACCCGACCGGAAAGGAAAAAAATCCAAAAAACCAAAACAAAAACAAAAAAAAACGGAACCCCACAGCTCCCCCCCAGTCGCCCAGCTCTCCTTGCCCCGGGCCCGCTCAGCCTCAAGTTCGCGTGGGATTTCGTGTCATGAGTCCCGGCGGCGGATTTTTTGTTTTTTGTTTCAGCAAGTGCCTCCCATTCAGCTGGCCCCTTCATTGGTGGTTTGGATTGGTGGTTTGGGATTTGACGAACGTCCTCCCATTCGGCTCTGCCAGAAAAACCGTCTGCTCTGTGAAGCCCACTTTATGCACACCACAACCAGGCTACCCAAAAACACAAGTTGTCCAACCGCTGCGATAGCAAGAAACGGACTGCTCTTCCAGGCTTCAAGATGACGCGCTCTAAATCCACCCTCCCCTGCTTGGTAACCAGGCGGTGAATTTGAGGCTAACATCGGTGTCGAATTGCCTGCTCCGGAAAACTAAATGCAACACACGTCCCAAAATGGCTGCGACGTGTGCAAGACCGCAGCCCTTATCAAATCAAGGAGTGCGGCTATCTTCTTGAAAGGGGCAACAAGTGCTGGGCGTTGCTATATGCGTAGGGCAAATGTGTGTTTCTCAAAATAGGGGTGACCTGTTTGGATGGCTTTAAATTTGGGTGAAACCAGAAGAACGCCAGCTGAAGGGGGTTTCTAATTGTTCGAGAAACACCCAGATGCATGGCTTTTGAAGGAAACCCAAGAACTCCCAAAAGAAAGACCATCCCACTAAAAATGGCCCCCCCTGACCCCTGATCAACAACTGGGGGGGGTCTCAAGTTGGAACGAGAACGTCGGTCCAAAAGTTGCACGCGGACCAGTGGGTCGGAAGGGTTAAGCATGTGCGCAATGTGGAAGTGCGCTGAATCAAGCACATATGATTGAATCAAGAATCAAATTTCTGCCGCGCCAAATTGATGTAGGCCCTGTAAAACAATGCGTTTGCTGGGCGAGGCGGAAAATGAAGGCAAACAAGTTGGCAGGGTAAACTAAGTCTGGCAATGTCCAGAGCGTTTCAATCCAATGTCCAGAGCATGTCGATTGAGAACCGAGTCTCACCAGTTCTTCACTTGCCCTGGCAGGTAAGCAGCCTTAGCCAGTTCAACATGCTCGACATCACAATGGGGGATTCCGTGTTGAAGGTCAAAAAAAAAAACGGGCACCGAACTCCTGCCATTCAGAAAAGAGCGGCTCGACACACTACTCATGTTTGTATTTCACATGCCCATCCACGTCATAGCTCACAGAGGAGAGCAAGAACGAGCTCCGGCCCAAACGTCACCCCACCCGAAGGAAGTTCGCAGTTGCCAGGCTCGGGTGATGTCTCAACAGGGGCAAATGTGGGGGAAACAAACAAGTTGCCCTAACGGAATCACAAAAACAAGACCTCTGTAGAAAATTCTGAACAAGCTGACGCGCCTTCAATTGGATGGACAATTCCCTCAGCATGTGCCTTGGTTGTAACTTATAATCCTGGTTCACTAAACTGGTCTTCCCGAAAAGTATATAAAGTCCAGGAACTCAGGGAGTGAGCAGTTCTCCCAGTGACCATCACCCAGCGAACATCCCAGCGAAGGCGCTTCCGTGAGGCTCAGCGGGTAGTGCCGCCGGTAGGGCAACTGCTTCAGCCTCTCCAGCGTCACCTGTCTCGTCTCGGGCTCCCATTGGGGCGGTGTTATTACAAACCAAAAGGACACCAGCTATGTAGAGGGCTTCAAATTCCACTTGAACAAGCATGTCTATGATGTTTGGCTGGTTGGAATGCCAATTGCTTGGCCTTCCATACATCCTAGAACTGGGTTCCCAATTAGCTCCCCCTGCAAAGCTCACCCCGTCTGAAGGAAGCTTGCTTTGAATCGGCGACTAAGGGGCGATGCTGAAGCACACCACAAGGCAGTAATGCATGGAGTCCTGCCCAATGCAACTGACAAGAGACAACTGTCACAACAACTACTGTCCTCTTGAAAAGGCAACTCTTGTTCCCTTCCGTCATTGTTGGAAGGGGTATTTGCTTCGGACCTAATCTTCTCATATCGAGGGGAAGCCACAAAAACAAGCCCTGAACACGTGTTTCTACAGGTAGGCCAGGGGCCACGAAACGACGCACGTCTTCTGTCGCGCCTATTGGTTGGGGCGGTCGTTTACTCAGTTGCCCAGTTTGGACACCGAAATTTTCGGTGATCTCCTTTTGGGCCCACCATTCACGGATCAAACTCGAAGACCTTTTCAGACAGATTTGTTTGGTGATCGGTTGTTGGGGTTACTAGAAATGGACCAAAAAAGGAAAGACTCGAAGCGGCAAGGGCCTGAATCACTGGAATTAGTCACTTGCTGAGTGGCTGGACTTGAGTCACTTCTTGGGTCTGGACCAATTTAGTGAAGGGTTGTTTCCGGTAGGTGAAAAGGACCAAAAAAGGAAAACCTTGTTTGATGATCACCTTTGGGGCCACTAGAAATGGACCAACAAAGGAAGGCTCGACCTTTCTTCTCAGATCCGGCCGAACTCCCGCCCTCCCGCCTCGGGTGTCCGGAAGAGGCCTCCGTGGACCACGAAGATCTTGCGCTCGATGACGGCGAAGAGAGGCAGGAGGAGGAAGAGCTGTTGAAATCGCTCGTAAATACCTGGGGCGAAAACGACAAACAAGGAAAATACCTGGGGGTTGATCAATATTCCATGTAGTGCTCCAAATGACCATGGGTAACTTTTCCAACCGAGTCGTCCAAACCGGGAGCCTCCGAACGTCACGTTCCATGTTAACTGGTGGGAGTGTGACCAAAACTTGCCGGTGCTCAGCAGAGAATTAGAAATGGAATGACCCCTATAAACATGTTTTTGTGGTTTCGGTTTCCCTCAAGCAATCCCTAGGTGCATTCCCAACACCCTGGGTCATTCCCTACTAAGCTCCAGGAAGCAACAGAGAAACAAGGAGAACCACCAACAGCGGCCGCTTGAAAAACTTGGAAAGGGCTGGGATGAGATGCGCAGGATTGCAAGTCAATTCATGGTGACGACTCTGAAAGGATGGAACACCTGAAAATGTGAATCGTCCCCTGTGGCCTGAATGATGCGAAACGGCGGGTGCAAGGCTTCGGTGCGTTTCTGGATGGCATGGCAAACATGGCAAGTTCCAACCCTTATCACAAAAGACCGGCAACCCAAAGACCTTCTCATGTTCAATCAACCAAACCCCCACCAGCCCCAAACGACCAACCCCCAACCGCTAACCCTCAAACCCCCCCACCCCATCTCCCACACTTTCCAACCAAGAGCTTTCAAACATGGGATTGTTTAAAAAGAGGGGGGGGGCATCCCCAAAATGTCGGTGCTCCTTTTGGTGTCCCTTGAAAGCCTGCTAATGGCACCCTCTCTCTCTCTATATAGATATATATATACATATGTTGTATATAGATATATACATATGTTGTACATATATACACATATATATATATATATATGTATATATACGTATATATATGTATAGTTGTCCCGCCCAAAAAACATCATGCCTCCAACAGGAAGCTCCAACACCGGCGACCAAAAGTGGATCAAGCCAAGCTATCCGGACCGAGCGCTCGGATCTCAGTTTTGAACCAACGGAAGCACAAGCCCCTCAGAACCCAAGGCTTCAAGGCCCCAAGGCCAGGTTTTTCCTCGCTCCCAATTCAGGTTGCGAGTTGAAGCGCCCAACTCTTCCTGACTCTTGCTCAACACAGGCTTCCCTACATTTCTCTTAAACATCACCATCCAAAGGATCAACTCCAAGGGCACCAACGGTGATGCTCCCCCCATCCCCGACCCCGATTTAAATCGGCCCCAGGCTTCCGGGCGGCGGGGCCCGTACTTTGCCAGGCACTCCTCCGCAAAGCCTCCCCCGAAGCTGCGGGCGCGCTCGTTCAGCTGCTCGTTCTCGTGGTTGCCCCGCAGCACATGCACCTCGAGGCAGGCGGCCAAATGCTGAATCGACCGGACACTGGCCTGCTGGAAAGAGAAACCAACACCAGGCTCTTGAGACAGGAGTGGTTGAAACGTTCTTGAAACAAGTTGGCCCAACCCTATCCCACCGGGCCGAAGGCAAAAAAAAACATCGGCGCGCGCTTTGGCGCGCCGAAGCAACGGCTCGTAGGCAAGGGGGGCACTCCTGTCCTGCGCGCATCCACCATGGTTATTCCCAAGGGAAGCAAGGAACAGCTCGCGGGCGAGAGCCAAAGTTTCGGAGAGAAGTCAGAATTACTCTTTGTATCAATATCGATAACAAAAACAATACATTACTCTTGTAATTACCAGAATTATTATCAATGTTATTAACTATAGGCAACTAGAAATGACAGGAATAATAACAATGATGATTATGATACAATAATAAGCCGTAATGAAATTAGATGTGTGGGAGAACTTCATGGCAAGAGTAATTATTATCGAAGGATTCATTGTCTGGTCATCATGGTTTGACTATTAATATTCCCAAGCGAAGAGAGGCCTCTCGCCGTTGGCTCTGGCCTAGACTTGCTTCCACCCATCTCTTTCCTGTCCAAGCCATGCCGCCATGCTGTGCGAGCCAGAGAAGCGAGTGGAAGATGTATCTGGGTGAATGAATGACAAATGATATGGGAGCAAGTTCATCATATCGCCCGGAAAAGGGCCGACGTCGAGACTGGCCTGGCCAGGGTAGCGCATCATGAAGGACAGCACCAGAATCCACGCCTCCACCGCCTGGCTTGTTTTTGTGTTTTTGTTTCCGCCGCTTCACGCGGACACGGGCGGCTCCTTTGGTGGTACCCCTTTAATGGGTGGCGCGTGCTAAGGGAAAAGCTTGAAGGACAACCGCCATTTTTGGAAAGACACACGTGGGAAACGCGGACTTCACGAAAAATCGACACCCCGAAACTGAGAAAAAAAGGGTCCTTGCAGAAGAAACATGTTATGCTCCCGATAATTCCCTAGGTGGAAGTGGGACATCTACAAAAAAGCCGAGGGATCTGAGGTATTTAGGTCTGGGAGCAGCCAGCAGATGGGCCAGGTGGTGCAAAGGGAGAACTGTGCGTCAGCCTTCGGGCCGGTTTTGAGAAAGCCAACCCCTGATGAGAAGCCGCCCGTCTTGGGAAGGGCAAATGTCTCACGTGCCCTGAATCACAAAGGTGTGCGCGCCGCTGAGATTTGGTGAGTACCCCACCCAGGTGGGTCAAGTAGTATGGGTCAAAATTAAACCACCAGGAATTGGACCGTTTGAATCGTCCATGTTTCCACTTACCAGGGCAAGCCATTTTGGGGTTACCCTATTTTTGACAACCACAGCCAAGCGATGGTCCCCAAAAGTGGAACCCAGAAAAGTCGAAGTCTTCTCCGACCTGAACGCCCCGATCGGAGATGTCGCCATTGAAGAGGTACGCGCGATCGCGGCTCGGGGGCCCATGGGTCTGGAAGATGTGCAGAACCTGAGCGCAGGTGAACTCTCAGATGGACAAGACTTTCGAGGTAGGGGGGGCGGGCGGAGGGAAAAGCATTTTTCCAGTCATCCCGAAGGAAAAAGAATCCCCCCGCCCCGTGATTTTCTATGTTGGAGGGGGACGGGCCAAGAGAGGTGGAAGTCTCTGAGACACAACCAGCACTTGCAAGATAAACCTTTGTCCCCAACCATCGCTGGAACCGGTCTGGTTTCCGAGCCTTTCGCAAGAACCTCAACCAAGGACCATGTGTGCAAACACCGTGCGAACCGCTCAGTAATGCCTCAAATCACCTTTTTCCTTAATCCAAACATTATGGGCCTCCATGAACGAGGCTTCTCTGACGGCCAATGAAAAACCGCGACTGCTATCATTTGCGTGTGCGGTGTCACAAACAAATACCCCTCATAAGTATGTCCTTTCAACCCAATAGGGATGAATGCGCTCACAAAAAAATGGGTATGTGTCAAAATAGTGGGGCGCCAAAAGTTGTGGTCTTCCTTTTGGAGTCCCTTTCTGAATAGGTGAAAAGCTTGCTGGTGCTGAGTAGGGAATGAAGGAATGACCCCTATGACTCATCCAACTGATGGTTTCCTTTATTCGGGGACCCTCAGTTCCCACATCCCCCACTTATCGCACCAGCAAGAAAATGAGAAAAGCAACACACGCCACGGCCACCGCCAGCTGTTCAAGCACGTCTACGGCCAATCTGGTCCCTTTCTGAGCAGGTGAAAAGGGGCCACCCTCAAGAAACCGCAGAAAGTCGCACGGCCAGGCGGCATCTGGCAGCTGGCCATGGATGTCACCTGCCATGGAATTGAAGAAGCTGCCGGGAAAACCCCCGGCAGCTGATCCTCTTGGGAACGAGCCCTGACTCTAGAAAACCAACTGTTTGGATGTGGCCAACTGGTGCAGGATTCAGTCCTTCACAGTTCCATTGGGAACACTCGCCACAAAGAAAAACATGATCCTGGGGTGAGGGCCCCCAGAACCCCAACCCCCCCAGAACCCCAAGCCCCCAACCCCCACAAAAAACCACACGTCAACAACCTGCCCAACCCCTTAACACCTTCACCCCCTCACCCCTTGCCTCGCCTACCACCACCATCTGCCGCTGCAGCGGCAGCTCCAGTAGCGCGGAGCGCTGCGCCTCCAGGTGCTGACAAGCCTTCGCCAGAAGCGCCTCCACAACGCCCGCGCCTCGGAGACGGAGGAGTGATCATGTCGAGCCATTGGCTCAACCCAACAGTCAGTGAGTAGTTCTCACTGCATTTTGCCTGCATACCGCCCTAGGTGCCTGTTGGAAAATCGAAAGACCGTGCGTGTGAGTGCCCAACTGGCTTGGTCAAACTGGAGTGGGTGATCGATCACGAATCCGACGCCGGAATCCGGAATGTGGGCTGGGTATAAGGAGTCAGCATTGATGAAGGAACAACCCCCAAAATGGCAGAGAGCTAGCGGACTGTGGCAACGTAATCAATCTCCTCCCCCCGCCCCGCGCGGGTTGAACAAATGCCGGCTTCTATGTGTGTTGCTTGGGATTGAACCCCCAAATTACTTGCATGTTGAAGGGTGTTCAGGGTTCCTGCAAACCACACATTCGAGAATAAAAGCAACAAACAAAAAACACGCCCCAAATTCCGCAGGGAGCCTCCAGGAACCCCCCCCCCCCCCCTGCGCTTTTACCCCGAACCACCCCTGGACCTCAGCGACTTCCACCCCGCCTGGCCGTTCCCGCGAGGTCCCATGCCAGGCGAAGAGCAAGCGCAGCGGATCGGGCAAGGCCTCGCGACGAAGGAAGGAAGGCGAGCCACGCGCGCGACGCGAGCCACGCCGCGCGTAGCTCGAAAGGGGGACGACACCGAGTCTGGTCTCGCGATAATTTGCGACAGATGCAGGGAATGTCAGGTAGGTAGGTTGTATTTACCGCATCAGGTTGGTAGGTTGTAATTCATCTTGAACTCGTCCAAAGGTGAAATGCCTCCTCTACACCCCAAAGCCAAAAAAGCAAAACGACGGAAGGCAACTCGGCTCGCTCCGTTGCAACCGCTTTGGGCACTCTGAACCCTTTGGGCCCCTGGCCGATTCGGATTGGAAAAGCTTTGTCGCTTTGGAAAGCTAAAGCGACCTCGGAGGCGAAGCACCGGACCGATTTTTGTTTTTCCTGACCTGACCTTTGCAAACGGAGTCACCTGACCTTGCACTCTGGGGGGGCGAGTCCTGTTCCCATTGTCTTCCATCCGTCCTTTCTCCGAGTACCATTCACCATTCACCTCCAAGCATTCTAGGGGCTGAGTCCTTTTCCATTCTCTTCCAGCCTTCCTGTCCAACGTTTTCTCCGAGTGTCCGGCAGTTTTCAGGATTTCAGGGGTGCTGGAAGGAAGGGTCCCCGCAAACCTCGAAGTTGCCCGGCTTCTGCCAGCTTTCCTTGCGCCCCTCGCCTCCTCTGTGGACACATCCTCCAGCCTCAGCGGTGGAAACCTCCCACCTGAAGACATCTCCAGGGACATCTGCGCGACTCGCCGAAGAAAACAAAACGAGATCAAACAAATGCAAGCCAACCTGACACCTTTTCGTTTGACACGTGCAAGCGAATCCGAATCCACAAGATTTCGAACAACAAAATCTGACACACACACACACACACACACACACACACACTGTGCCGCAAAACAAAACAAATCAAACGCGTCGGCATCCAACGGAACGGCTTCTGCACACAAACCACTGGCCATGAAATTCGCATGCGGTTCTTTGAACACCTAGTTCGACTTAAGCCTTTGCTGAGAAAGCTTCTCTTGGCCAGTGGCAAACCGACCCCTCTCTATAGCACAGTCTCGTCTTGCTTTTTCTTCATGCTTTTGAGATATCTACCCCACGTTTTTTCACATTAATCCTATATAGGACCCCCCCCGCATGTTTTCCCCCAGTCGGGTCGCAGCCCGTGTTTTTTCGCAGCGCAAGACCACGCGTCCGGCATTGAATTTCCGCCGAGCCACCGCGGGGGGCTCTTCTTTTCCGGCCGCAGCTCCAAGACCTTCTCGTTCACCGCCGCCTAAGCTGAGAACCTGTTGGACATGTTCCCCACTAGAGAAAGAAGTCTGAGATGAATTGTTGGATGCAGTCAGATGTGAACTGTGACGATCTCTTGCTGGGGGGAATGCAAAATGTCCAGGCCCACCTTGTTTGGAGGACTTTTATATGGAAATATGAAATATGACTAACTGCACATAGGACAACGAGAGAAAGGGCAAACCCAAAGAAAGCCACTTGTTCGCCGGTTGGATCCCCTCATGTTGAGGCAGACCCATATGAGCCACGGTCAAAAGCGGGGCTCATGTGATGCACATGGGAAGATTAGAGAGTCCCTTGATTCCTTCCACTTGCTTGAGTCCGCCGGAAAAATCAAGAACTCGTGTCCAGTAGAGATTCCGTTTGTAGGCCACCGCTTTTTGGTCGGTGTTCGAAGGGAAACCAACAGCAAAACCACCGATTTGGGGGGTCCAACCTTAAAACAGGCGCGTACGTAAAATGCTCGCGCGGTTGGGTGGGTCCCAAATGCCAAAACCTTCGCTTTTTTGCAGAACCAGCCAGGTTCGAGGGGCCGAAAAAGAAGGAACAAAAAACAGTTTGTTGTTGTTTTTGGGGGGGAGCAAAAAAGAAAGCCCCCCAAAATCCGGCCAACCCCCCCCCTCTCACCCTTTTTTCCACCCTTGGCCTTTCCTTGGCAAAGCCCAGCGGCCCAGGCAGCCCTCTGGCGCTCGCTCTTGCGCAGCGCCTGCCGCTCCAGGGCCTTCTCCAGGTCCGAGAGCCGCCTCGACTCAACGCTCGACTCGACTCGACGCGCGACGCGGATCGACGCGGATCGACGCAACGAGCGACGCGCGACGCGCGACGCGCGGATGGGGCTCCATGAAATCCGAGGGATCCAGTTTTTTCGGGGGGGAGTTGGAAGAACCAAGTTGGGGGCGGGGGGAGGGATCAAGTTTTTTGGGGGGGCGAGTTGGAGAAAACCCAAGTTTCAGGGGGGCTGGGGGGGGGATTGGGGGAAGGGGAGCCCAATTTTAAGCCCTTATGCAGGCCTTTTTGTTAGTTTTTTGTTAGTCGTGGGGGCTGCAAGGAAGGGAGGGGAGTGCGAGGGAGCCCACATAAGCCCCAATAAGTACTTGTTGGGGCTCCCCTTTCCCCCCTAAAACTCCCCCCCCCCCCGCGCAGCCCCCGTGAAAGTTGAAGGATTTGTTGCGGGGTGAAATGAGACCTGTTCGTGTCCCAACCCAACCCAACCCAACCCACCCACCAACCAAACTAACCCAACCCAGCCCAACCAACCACAGCCAACCAAACAATTGAACCCAACCCAACCCAACCCAACCAACCAACCAACCAGCCAGCCAACCAAACTAAACCAACACCAGAAGCACCGTGTCTCCGATCGCTGCAGCCGCGGTGCGCCGCGCAGAAGTTCCTTTTGGGCAAGGCGAGGGCGGCGAAAAGCCGCAGCCGGCGGTACATGGGACAGCTGGAGGCGGTCAAAAGTACTTGTCGCCCGCTGCAAAATGACTCGTTCCCTTCGGAGGGTCATAGGTTTGGCTATGTTTATTTTTCTTTTTTTTGGTTCCGCTCAGATGGAGTTTGGTTCCAAATGGTGGGATTTCCAAGTAGCCAGGTGGTATGTGTGAACACAAGGCATGCTTTCAAATGGGGTCATCTAGTTCCCTTTGTTGAACCCGTTTTTCTGAGAGGGTCCCCACGCAAGCCGCCAGACCTTTGCACCTTAAAAATGCAAGATGCCAGGGTCCCATTCACGCGTGGACGGCCATGTGATGCCCTGATTCCTCGTGCTGGATGGCCGCTATCGATATGGATGGCTTTTGTTACCTTTTCACAGCAGGTTTCATTGATGAACTTCCCTGGGTCTTTTTAAGGGCACCTTTCCGGTTTTAAGAGGAAACCAAAGGAAAACCACCAGTTTGGGTGGTGGCCTAAAAAGGACAGACCCATTTGCACCGCTCGTGCTTTTCAACGTCTCTGCAACAAAGCGCTGGAACCCGAGAAAAGGACTCGACTCGAAGCGGATGAATCCGAAAACCCCAAATGAGGATTGCCAAAGAAAGACCCAAAACGTGTGTGATTTGTAGGGGGACACAAAAGGATCTGCAAAAAGGCATCCCACTTTTGAACAAGCCTCCAACAGTTTTCGAAGAAACGGGTTCTTGCATCACACCACAAGCATGGGGCCCACAACACATTAACATTTTGTTCTATGAAGGTAATGCCAAAAGTCCATGTAGGCTTTGCCACAGCAAAATCCATTGAAAGAGGCAGGAACGGAACCCTCCCGTTCAATGACCTGGCTGGGACTGTGGCGGCTCATGTGCTACACCAGGTCTCGCCCCATGTGCCGGGCTAGCGAGCCTCCGGGGCAAACGAGGAGCCACTTGATGCCGAGTTCATTGAAACCGAGCAATGGATCCAATCAGTCCCTTGGGGAGCGGATTCTTGGCTCCTTGCCTTCTTTCAGTTCCGAGGGCTTGTTGCGAGCGGCTCGTTTTGAAGCTCCTCTTCAGAACAAGGAAGCCGAATCGATTTGGGGCATAGCTATGTCAGACTAGGATTCTCACCAAGGAGCTTACATCCGCCTTTGCCACTTTACCACAGTCAGCCTTGCAAGGATCCCAAGAGGTTATGGGAGCTGTGAGGTTCCCTGCGCGTTTTTTTGTTTTTTCTTTTTTCTTTTTTTTCCGCAAACCATGCTGCTGAAGCCCAGCGTTCTCTGGAAGCAAGCTCTGTGCTACTGGGAATGATTCCCTGGCATGAGACCACACAGGTCCCCCTCTCTAAGAGGGGCCCCGGCAAGAAGCTCTTGCTCGGCCATATATTGCAGGCATCTGCGGGCCCTTCTTTTTTTTTGCGGTCTTAGGGACCGGGGACTGCGTGGTTTCATGGGAAGTTCGACAGCCAAGCTGAGCTTGGCTCTGTGTAGCTGCCTGCTGGACAGGACCAAATATCGGAAGCCGGCAGGATTTCGGGTCTACTCCCCAAACCGCTCGTTGCCCTGTTGTGCTCACTTCAGCTCCCCTCAGATAGGTGTAAGGGCAGTTTCCCATTTACCCTCTACAAGAACAAAGAGCAGGGCTTCAACTCCCCAAACCAATCCAAACCTCTAAGTAAGGGATACCGGGATACCTGAACATCTTCTCAAAATGGGAACTCCCTCAAGCACTTCTGCCTTGTGAAGGGCAAGCAAAGCTTCCAACTGGTCAGCAAAACACCAAGTTTGGCGTGGTAGTTTCTCCGCTGGACACTATCCCCAGAACACGTCCCGGTTCGGCAGGTGCTTGAAAAGGGGACTCCTTGGAGAGCATGCAAAAAGTGAGACAAACAACTTGTGCCATAATCGGTGAATAAGATTGAACCCAGGCGTTGATCCCAAAGGAAACCCACCAGTTGGATGTCTTTTTCTGTTTGTCATTCCATGTCTCCTTCCCTGCATCTCTGGCACCGGTCCCCTTAAAGGAAACTATAGGGGATGGTTCACACGGGGCATTCCCTCATTCCCTGCATCTCTCGCACCAGCAAGAAAAGGAACATGGTTGCCATGGACAGAGCGCCAAATAAGAGCGGAAAACATATTAGCCACTAAGAGCGGAAAACTGGAAGCAACTAAGAGCCTTGGTCTCCAATTTTCCGCTCTTAGTTTGAACACTTTTGCCATGGAGCGCCCCCCAAATCCCTCCGGCTCCGGCCGCGGGCCGCGCAATCTTCGGTGCAGTCGCCGCGGCTCGGAAATGGATTTCTCCGAGGCTGATGCCGCCCCTGTGGGGAGTCGACTCAGGAACCCGTTGAGCATTCAATGGGAACCTGGATGTTTTTCACCTCTCGGCTCTTGGGCGTCCCATTTTTTGCCGGATCACTGCAGAAAAGACCCCAAACCTGTTGCTGAACTTCCATTTTAAACTTAAGTTTATGGGCCAACCAAAAAAAGTGGTGGGGCGCAAAAACCAGCAGGTGCCCTGGTCTTCGAGGATGTTGTTTTCACTCCACGAACATCTGAGCCACCCCCCCATTCCAGGCTGGGCCGCCAAAGACTCAGCGTGCGCTCTCAACGCTTGTCCCTGCGAGGCGTCAGAACCTTTCTCTTTTGCGCAAGGTTTTTTAATTGAAGTTGGGTTTTTCCTTGGTGCGCCTGGCGAACACCGCCGGAAGGTCTGTCAACTTTTGCCCAAGAGGGGCGAAAGCAGCCCAGCTCGATTTGTCGTCACGTGAACAGTAGGTGTGGGATTGAACTGAGCTGCTTCAGCTTCTGATCGCAACGTGCAGCAGGGCTTCCGTTCTTCCCCTCTTGAACATTCCCTTTATGTCCGCAAGACGAGTACAAAACCGAAAGGAGGCGCAGACTTTCACCCAGCTCTACCCAACCAAAGGAAGCTCGCTGCAAAAAAGGCAGCCAAGAAGCTATGTCTACAACTGCAGAAAGGGCAAAGGTGAAGCCTCGGCAAATCTACGCGTCAAGACCAAGTGGAAGCCGCGGATTTGGCAACTGCAAGTAACATTTAAGGTCTATCCTGGTGCTTCCTGGGGTTTCCCGAGACTCTAGACAAATGTTGCGGGTTCTTGGGGATTTCAAGGGCTGTCTGTGGTTTGGGGTGCAGAGAACTGCCCTGTTGAGCAAGTCGCCGGCTGATACCTGATATCACGCTCGTTTTCTTGTGCCTGCTTTGAAAACTGTTAGGGCTGGTTCAAAAGGGCGTGTCTTTCTTTGGGACCCCCGAAACCCCCCCGGAATTCAGGGATCAGGTGTAATTTATGCAGCGCGCCGGTCTCCACACCTTCCCCGCCCAAATGGGAGCCCGGCGTCCACGAAAGCGCCGCTAGCCGCCTAAGGGCGCAGCAACCCAAGGCTCAGAGACGATGGGGTTTTTCGGTGATCCTGATTCCATTGGAAGCCCATCTCATGGTTCAAACATGAAGTATAAAATGGGCTTTTGAGTTTTATGAATATATATATATATGTAGATAGATAGATAATTAGATAGATAGATAGATAGATAGATAGATAGATAGATAGATAGATAGATAGATAGATAGATAGATAGATAGATTGCCCCACTTCCCTCTGCATTTCCGCCTGGAAAAAACAAGGAAAATATGTCCAGTAGTGAAATGTGGATTCACTCTAAAAAGCCAACAAGGGAACATTAAAAAAAGATGCATGCATATATACATATGTGTATATACATATGTGTATGTACATATGTGTATATACATATATGTATACACATATATATATATATATATTCATTTCAGCAAATGCAAGCCGTTGATCAACCAAAAAGTGCTAGGTCAAACCCTCTCTGTCTGGGGCCACCCCACCCACGGGCTGGAGGATCGCATGGCCTGGAGACACCAAAATAAAGCCCGCCGATCGATCCCCTAGCTGGGTGTGAAACGGAAAAAATATGGAAAATTGGACAAATTGACCTATCCCCTTGCAGGGGTCACTGGATTTCAACAGAAACACCGGGAAAAATGCAGGAAACTTGGACAAAATTGGACCTATCCTTCTTTACAGGGTAAAGCTGGATTTCCCCTTCGGAGGTTGCAACTTTCCTTGTGGTGTCCGTTGAAACTTCAACTTTTGGAGGTTCGAGAAAGGGCAATGGACGAACCTCCTGCCTGTGGCTTCCTTTGGGGGGCTGCTCAGCACTCAGCTGATGGACAAACTCCACGCGAATCGATCGGCACTGGGATGGAATAAACCCGGGAAACCTACCAGCAGGATGTTGTCCCATCAGCACTGCAGTGTGCCCCAACCCAAAATCATAGGTTTCATTCTCCGCATTGTGTGAAGCTTTGAATAGAACATAAGTTCAAGAAAGATCGCAGACCCTACAACACGGCTCAATTCTGGAATGTCTCAGTCTGCCAAGTTTCAAGCACGTGATGGGGCTGCACAGTGTGGGAATGAGATTGGGTTCCGTCCCCCCTGACAGAGGGAAACTCCCTCAAGGACAAGAATGCTTGAAAAATAGGGGAAGCCCCAAACATGTGGTTTTCCTGTTGGTGTCCCTTTGAATTTCGGCAAGAAGGCTACCCTCAACAAAACCACATACCCAAACTTGGAGCCAAAGCTAGCTGCTTCTTGGCTCCCCACTGAGGGAATGGCCCAGCCAGGTGTCCACTTGGGATCCCAATCTCGAGACCTCCCCGAGAAAGCTTCAAGTGATTCCATACTTCGCGAGAAAAGGTGAGACCAAAACTGATTTTTTGAGGATCCCAAAACGGTGCCCATATGAAGCCAACCTGCATGGATTGCGGTTCTCATTCCCAGTGCACCTCCAACGGCACAACCCATCCCCACCCCCAAGGCTTAATCCCCAAAAGTGTCGACCACCTCACCCCTCCCCCCTAGGCCGTTCACCACCGAGCCATCCTCTCCTCTCCCATCCGAAAAGCAAAAAGAAAAGCCCACCACAACCCACCCCTCGGCTCGCTCGATCAATTCGCACATGCGCTCGATCGATTCGCTCGATGCGCCGCGCGGAGATCTTCTCTTTACCTTGTATTATTTGGATTGTTTGTTTGTATCTTCTAATTACCTTTCCTAACCTTATGAATCTTCTTTTTGGACAACAAACATAAAATAGATGAATTTCTATAATTTGCGTTTATTACATTTAGAAAACAAATATAAACAAACAATAAAAGAAAATAATAAAATAGAAATAATGGGACATGAAAATAATAGCTTCCTTCGTGCCTCAGATAAATCTATTATTCTCATGTTGAATATTTATTTTGTATTACTAATGAAATCTCATTTACAATCATATCCTTGTCCTCTGATCATAAATTATTTTTGGAATCTTGGTTTTTTATTAGGAATTACTATTTTATTACAAATTATCTCTGGAATCTTCTTAGGTTTACATGTAACATCAGATATTAATTCAGCATATTTTAGTATTTTCTTTTTAATTAGAGAAATATATTATGGATGGTGTTTACGTTATCTTCATTCTAATGGTGCATCATTTGTCTTTCTTTTTATATTTCTACATCTTGGAAGAGCTATATCTTATGCTTCATATTTTTATAATCCTAATACTTGGTTTTCTGGAATTATTATTTACTTCTTCTTAATGGGAACAGCATTTATGGGTTATGTTTTACCGAATGGACAAATGAGTTTATGGGGAGTTACAGTAATTACAAATTTATTATCTCCCATTCCATCTTTAATAGAATGGCTTTGTGGAGGACATTATGTTTACAATCCAACATTGAAGAGGTTCTTTGTCTTTCATTTTCTATTTCCATTTCTTCTTTGTGGTTTTCTTCTTTATCATATTTTTAATCTACATTTTCTATCTTCTAATAATCCTAACAGGAATTCCACTAATAATAAAACAGCATTTTTTCCGCGCGGCGCCTGTCTTCTCCTTGGCGAACTCCGCGGAGTCCACCAAGTCCAAGGCATTCTCGAAGGCCACCAGCTGAGATCGCGGCGCGGGCGGGAGCGCGTCTCATCGAGCGCGCGCATCGCATGGCGCGCGGGAGCGCTGGGGGGGGGGGGAAGGTCGTGGTGTCAGAAAAGCAACCCGGAAGCAACCCGGAGGCAGCGGGGGGGGAGGGGCTAAAGGGATTTCAGCGAATTGGGGTTGGTTGGTGAGAAAAAAAAAGGGACGGTCAACCGCGAACCACCGGGCATTCAGAGTGAGCCCCTTAGATGTGTTCCAGCTACCAAAGGACTTGGACTTGGAGGCGAAATCTCGGCTTCCCGAAGGACCCAAATGGGCTGGATCGACCTCCCGGCGGTCAACTCTTCATCTCACTTCTGATCGAGTGGAGTGCCAAAAAGAAACCAGTCCGAAGTGGTGATTTTCCGCGGTCTTCGGTCTTCCAAAAAGTGCTTAAAGTCCGTGAGCCCAGGAAGTGAGTTCTACACAAACTGGACCACTGGCAAACCACTGCTTGACCAATACTAAACCAATACTTGGAAAGTATTGAGGACCGAACAGGACCAATACCACATCGATAACGCGAGACAGCAAGAGAAAAGTTCCAATCATTTCGCAACAGCGTGGTTCGGAGGTTCGCGCCTAGAGACTCAGGTAACCAGGTTTCGAGGCACACAATTGTCACAAGGTCCAGGAGGGTGCATGCCTCTTGGGAGTCCCAATCCGACTAGCCAAAGCGACTACTCCAAGAAAAAAAACGATCTGACCCGCGCATCTCAATTGCGGTCGGGTGCCCTGTATTGATCAGCCGCCCGTTTCACCTCCCCCCGCACGTGGCCGGAAAATGGTCGGCACTCGGGTTTTTGGCTTCTTGGTTGCGTGGAGGGAACTCCAACCGCATGTGCATCTACAGAGGAGGGCAAAAGTGTCCCCAGAGCCCCGACTCTACTCTTGTTGGGGCTGGTTTAAGGGAAACTATAGATTCAAGGGTTACCGGTTTGGGGCCCAAAAGGAAACAACAACCGTCCAAGTGCGCTGCTCGCACATTTTCACGCTTGAACAGCCACACTGCGGATGCAACGGATGTAAAACCCCATAATGACCGATCTAATTCTTCACCCCCCTCTGCGTGTTAAAGGGGCCTTTCACAAAGCAGCCAAACAGTAACACAACAGAGGGAGAAGGTCAAGGGGAACCGTTGCACTCATGCAAACCATGACGGATGCGCTTTTAGCGCCACCGCCAAGATGAATAACTTCCGCTGCTGTCTCCCCATCCGCTCCACTCGGACCAGTTCTGCCAACTGCCACGGCTCCACTGCTCGCCCTCGCGGGCGGCGGGAGCACTTGTTTCGGCATGACGGGCAGCATTGCGAGCAAGATGTTTGCTGCTTTCGTTCCTCGAAAAATCTATCGAGTTCCGTGCATACCGTTCATTTTGGCCAAAAATCCAGTCCATCTCATTGCGGAGGTCGTCCAACGTGTTGCCTTGCAAACGAATAATCCCGTTCCAGCAACCAATACTGCGGGGCCTATTCTGCTCCATCACCACGTTGACGAACGCTCTGGGGCTGTAGGGCATCCCTTGAAACATCACGATCCAGCGAGAGGACAAAGCCTCTTTCAGCTCATTGGGCAAGAACTCCAAATCTGTTCTGATGTACGCGAGCCTTGCGATTCGCGACTCCGACGTTGAACCAAGGCCAACGCCCAGAGTGCGCTGGGCCTGCGACTGCTTTGGAGCAGCTAGAACAAGATTTGCGCTCAGCTCCATGCGGAGCATGTCCGCCTCCCGACGGCCCACCTCAAGCATACGAACCCTGTATTGAAGATCGAGTTCGTAGCGGTCAAGTAGAGAGTGGTAGCCGTTCTTCAGGGCGGACTTGAGCTTTTTCCGCGCCTCCTGAATGACGGCACTGTCCGGGGAGTTCAAGCCACGAATGATGCTGTTACGATCCTCCTCGCGAAGGTCGGATGTTCCCACAGATGCAAGGACCTGAGCTGTGACGTGGGTGCTGAGGCCCATCTTCTTCAACAGGTTGGAACGCTGCATGATGTAATTGCGTTGTTGCTCTTTCAACAGGCGTGGATTGAGGGGAGATAACTGCCCACATGATGCGCAATGCACCTGCCCCTCGAAGACGCTGTTGTCGCAAACCGGGCACGTGGCGACATTCAACTCAACATTCTCCATTGGATTGAAAGTCTTCTGCCTCTTCGCTTCCCCTTGCGGGGCACGAGGAGAGGCCACATTTGCGCGCGTCGTAGCAATACGTTCCAGCGCTGTTGAACGATCATCTGCCACAGCTTGTTCGCGCTTCATCCCCTGGGGTTCTTCTTCAATCGCCTCTGCTGGTGCACCTGCATCCGATTGCTCGGAGCGAGTGTACCAAACATCGCCATTTGTAGCGTCCAATACCGAAATAATCGTGTAATTGGGCACCTTGTCGCGCGTGAGGACACCATCCCTCTCTGTCTTGAAAAAGCAAAGCCCTGCGCGAATGGCCATTCTGAGGTCGATTTGTATCTCCAGGGGTCGACCTGCGCGCACACCTGATACGTAGTGTTCGCTTGTGCTGGGGACGTCGGCGAAGAAGACGTGGGGCCGGCCGGTTTCATGCTGATCTCCACCGCCTGGCAATAATCCGTTCCGCATGATGATAGCGAAATGTTGCTTGTCGCTGCTGTGGTAAAGCACAGTTGGAGGATTGTCGCAAACATTCCAGCCGGCCCAGCGCCCGAGGTCAGTCCCCGGGTTCACGTACCACTCCTTCGCGATGCCGGAGTCGTCGATCTTGAGCCAGTCCTCATGGCCTTGGGAGGCCTTCAGCTTGAAAAGCCAATGAGAACAGGGGACGTCTCCGCACCGGCTTGCGTCCGGGCAACCAAGGCCAATAATGAACCTCTGCTTCTTGTCCAACTTGAAAATATCCATGATGTTCTGGATGTTCCATGGAATGGGATGTCGCAGCTCCTTGCGAAGCGCGAGTCCCAAGTCTTCGAGGTCCATGTAGCCGTCCTCATCCATCACATACCCGCATCCTTCTGTTCCGCGACCACGAAGGATCTTGGAGATGCACATCAGGGAGCGGTGGTATTCGTCACTGATTCTCCTGACAGAAGGGTCGTAATCGAATGAGGGTTGCTTGAT
Organism: Effrenium voratum; assembly: GCA_963377175.1. NCBI lineage: Eukaryota > Dinophyceae > Suessiales > Symbiodiniaceae > Effrenium > Effrenium voratum. The sequence goes on along the minus strand of CAUJNA010000312.1, from coordinate 151,244 downwards.
GATGCTGAGCCTCTTGGGGCCTTCGCCGTAATCGACATACTTCACGCCATCGTGAATGCTATACACCCAGCAGTCATAATGGCCCCCTGTCACGCTCCTCTCGTAGGAGTCGAGTGGTACCGGCCTGCTCACCTCCTCGTCCTTCATTGCCACCGCAGCCGCCTTTGCACCGGCTCGCGCCGGGCGAACACTTTCGGAAACATCTGCACCGGAAGGCTCGCCCGAAGTTGCAAACTCGGCTGGGTTGACGGGGGCGAAGTCGAGAGGCTGCCGGACTTCCACTTCTTCTCTGGTGAAAGGGAGCCCGATCATCTCCGACAAAGAAACACCGGATTTTGTAAGCGTCTCCTTGCAGTGCGCGAGAACCTCAACGTTGACTGTACAATCTTCTTGGTGGCGCAGCTCGAGCACATCGATCGGACGCACGGTACAGTCGTGCGAACGTGTCAGCTCGGCTACGCTGCCCATTGCGGGGCGCAAGATAGAAAGCATATACATCATATGATGGGTTCCGCGCAAAAACTGGACGGTCTTCGTCTCGACGAAGGGTGTAGCATCTACGTACACGAGCATATGATTGGGGTCGCCAATGATAAAGTCCCGGACTTCAGTCATATAACGGTCCCAAATCATAGAGAAGCCGTAGAGATAGCTTTTCGCGCCGGTCATGACTCCAAGGCATGCGCAGCCCTTGCGGGCCGCGAAATCCCTGGTCCAGGCCAGGTGCCTCTTGGTGTCTGCCAGCAACTGGCTGGCTTCGCCGGCCGGGTGGTCGAACGGGAAGGTGCCACTGGGCTCGATGCCGTCCTTCCCAACAAGCTCATTGCCGTTCCAATAGATCATAGGAACGATGGTCGCCGTCGGGTAGTCCGTGCGCACCTCGTCGATAAGGGCGGCCATGCGTTTGCAAAGCTGCTGCAGGCCTTTCCCCCATAGCATTTCGGACCTCCATGCACCGACACGCGCCGGGCGAGAAGAATCCAAGCGTTCCGAAAAATCATATTTGCGGAGCTTCTTCTTCTTGCCGGACACCATTGACAGTCCAGAGTCTGCGACCGTCACGTAGATGAGGAGATCTCGATCGGGCACACGAGGTGCCTGCACCACCTTCAAATAAGGCTCGCTTATCATCAGCAAAGGCGTCAGCAGCTGCAAATAATGCGGTTGGTCCTGCACCCATGTATGGATAAGCGACTGTGCAGAGGTCGTCTCCAAAAGCCCTTTGACTGTTGCTGCGAGGTTCGCGTCGTACTTGCCGTTGGTGCATACCGATGTGGTAGCGCTATTTTCCATCCACCGCCTCCATGCCGGATCGCAATCCCTCGCGGGATGCGCCATAGCCGTCTGGCTGCTCATTGCGAAAACGAAGCAGCACAATTACTCGAAAGCAACGGCTGCATGGCGGCGTGTTCGGAGAATGCATTGTGAACGGCATCAGTGTAAATGTACGTGTATCCCTCGGCTTCCTTCAAGTGGGTGCCACGGCTTTCATCATGCTCGTGAGAACCATCACATTTGAAGTACTCAACAACAGAAATAGTGGGCATGTTGCTGGCAACGACCCATTGCTTTTTCATTGGTTTTCCATTTCTCCCTTTGATGCCGATTTTACAACCATGGAATTCGTACTTGTTCTTCTTGTACTTAGTCAAGAAACTCCATAGTTCAGGCCATTTCCAATAACGACACGCCTTAGGGAGTTCGAAGGCAACTCTGATGCCATCTGAATAAACATCATTGAGAATGCGTTTGAACCCTCTCAACAGTGATCGAAATTGCTTGATGTGGCCCTCAATTTTGGCAGCCTTTGGGAGTTTGCTGGTTGACATAACCCCACGGGCAACCTCCAGTGCATGGCAAAGAGACGTAAAACATGATTGCGCCCTTAGGATTCTTGCTCCTAAATTCGGCGATTTCACGGCTCAACCACTGCCTGCACGTATCGGAGCACCCATCTTCGGCTTCTGTGACCCGAATGACACGGCAACCTTTTGAAGAGTCTCTTGATTCGCCCAACCGTGAGGTCGTCGAACAACAGAATTCAATAAGGAGACGCTTGGGCTGAACGTTGCATAATGCAGCGATCTGCCCCCCCTGATCGCTAACTTCTCCGGCCTTGGCGCACGGGGAGAGCAGCAAACTGGTGGCACAGGCTCGCGCCTGGCGACTGGGGGAGACACCGATCAGCTCAAGTGCATGGTGCCACACCGGGGTGCTGTCAAACGCCTTGGTCAAGATGTCTGCAGCTTGGAGGGTAGTGTCAACATTGATTAATTCAAATTGCCGATCCTGGAGCCATCTGAAGCTAATGCGTTGGGTCCTATCCGTGTGCCTTAGCTTCTGTGAGTGTCCTTGCTGCAAGATAGTGATCGTGGCCTGATTGTCTTCCATCAGCTTAACTTTCCACTTATCACTGAGATGCACAGTTAAGGCATTGATGTTTGCAACACTTGTACCCGCATCAACATTTCCGTACCGAATTTCATCTAACTCGGGATCAATGCGAGCAACAATGCCATCGGGCACATCAAGGGAGGCTTTACCGGCCTTTTGAGCATACCCATGTGCTTCTTTCCCAAACAGGCTGAGCTGACAGAAAAGCGACAGTGTCGGCAATCCCTCTGCTCTGAGCGCCTGATTCGCAGCTATGACCTCGGCTTCAGTCGAGCTTGTAGCGGTCGCTGTCTGCTTCCTACTGAAGGCATTCAGTGGGTAGTATGTGTTTGGTCCTACCAGTATCATGGCGCAACCAGTCGTACTATGCGAGTCGTATTCGCCTGCCTAATCCGCGTCAGCGAACAACCACAACCTGCAATCAGAGAACTTATCCCCGATAAAACCTCGCATTTTAAGGTCCTTCGAGCAGTGTATGTAAGACACAAGTCGATGTAGAGCACTGTCGCACTCAGTGGACCATTTGCTCACACGCGAGGCAAGGCTTTGCGTGGCTCTTAGCAGGTCATACCTAGCCATGCGGGCTGCGAATAGAATCTTCATTATAGTACCTTCGCAGCGATCGTTTGTAGCCTGCCCTTTGGCTCCTCTTCATTTACGACAGGTCTCGCGACCTTCGAACCAATGAATGGAGTACTAACCTTACTCAACGAGGAAACGCTTACCTTGGCAAGATCGCAATATGCGTCAACGCATGACTTAAGGAAATCGGACATGTCGTACTCAACAATGTTGACTTCTTTGGTCATACAACCAACAGGTTTGTCGCATATCGTTTCGGGTCCTTTGAACTTCGAAACTTTGACTTCTTTTTTTGCCGCGGTTTTGTCTCTCATTGATCCAGGCTTTGAGGGCAACGCACATTGCAAAGCTGCTTCCTGATTTTCACCGTAGGAAAACACAGTACGTCCAGTCCACCACGCGGTGTCAGCAGAAATGCGATCACTCGCGTGACGCGACCACTCATCGCAAATTGGACTTGCTTTGGATTGGTCTTTGATTGTCACACGCTGGGGGTCGAGGCTGCAAGCGAATGCACTCATTTGCTCCTTAGGACGGAAAAGGCGCTTCCTGGGCTGCAAGTGATAGCGTGTCCACGTTTTCGTGTTCTCGCCATGCTCCCAGTAGTCCTCAGTCCTTCTTTGGGAGCAAACACCCGCGTGTTGCGCAGAACCCTCAAACACGTGATTGAAAGGGTGTTCCTCTTTAGACAATCTGACATTGTTCTTTTCGATGTGATGACACCCAAAGTATCGGCCGAATGGCTCGGGCGCGTCGATTTCGACAACCTTCCCGATCAGTTCCCATCCCTTGTCAAGGCTACCAGCGGGTCCTGCGAGCTTGAAGTCATCAACATGTACGACGAGCAGCAGGTCGAGTTCCGGATGATGGAAAATGGATGTCCATATTTCAGGCAACACTCTCACGAAGCCTTGCTTACTAAGGGCATCTTCAAGGTGCTTTTCCCAAAGCCCCCCTGAATCGGATGTCCGTACAAGGCTAGCACGAGTGGAACAATGGGGTCAATGTGTTGTTTGCTCCAATGGCTAGGCCATCTGTTCTTTGGCAATCTAAGCCATGTGGGAACGCCTTTGAACAGGGCTTGGATGTAGGCTTGCTTCGCATCGGCTTGCGCCTTGCGGTAGCCGGGCTGCGACCCGAAAGCGTCGAGGATTTTGGCTGCCTCCATTGACGCTGGGCTGGACCCTAGCTCCGCAAATAATGCTGCCACAGAGTTCTCATCATAAACATTGTTCCCTTGGAAAACAGTCCTTCCTTTGAACTTCTTGTTGGGATCATCATCGGGAAGCTCACTACCCTTCTCGCAACAAGCCTCGAAAATCCTTCCAATGTGGACCTTTTCCCCTTTGTGCTGGGCTTCTCTGATGACACGCCTACACTCATTTACTCTGAACTCATCCCAAGTGCCTTTCTTTCGACGGTTTTCCCATTCCTTGTCAAGGGCGGCTTGGGCCTTTGGCGTATTGGCTACCTCGGCTTTCGGCACAAGTCTGGCTACGACTGCACTGAACAGTTCAAGAGCAACATCAAATTCGACTTTCTTGATTCGCTCTTTGACCAACTCACGCAATTGCGGGCGATGCGGCTCCTTTGCTGACTTGTCGCGTTCCGGAAGGACGGACATCGCAGGCGCTTGCCGGATCACAGGCATTGTCGGCTCGCCCTCGCGGGCGGCGCTGGTTGGCTTTGCACTCGATGCGGCTTCAGGGTGCTCGGATCTGGCCTCCGATGAGACTGTTGTCTCGAGCACAGCCTTCTTGGCATCTGCACGGAGCTGCTCTTCATACTGCTGGGTTAGGGCCTTTCGGTCCTGGCTGCCGAGCATGACCCACATGTCGGACGGGATATCGGGAGGCCTTTTGGATCCGGCCTTCCTACGGACGAGCCGAACCCCATGCCATCGGGTACTGGTGACCCATCAGGCATTCTGCTTGGGTCGAACGCCGCCTTTGTCAGGCACGACAGGCTTGATCTTCGCTTCGGATTTCTCCGATGCGGCAGGTTCCTCGATGTGGGCTTGCCCACGCTCCAACGGCACAGGATCACTTCGTGTTTTGGCATCAGCAACAGGTGGATGAGATGCAGGGTCTTTCAACAACCTCATCGGAAAGATGAACTCATCAGTCGGAAGCTCAATGCGCTTTGTTCGCTGTACCGTGAGGGACGCATGTTCGATATGGTAATCGAGCCCTTCTAGCTTTGCAACAAGGAACTCACCTTTCCATGCGAACCCAGGCTGAATGTGGTACCCGAGAAACACGCCTTCATTTGATGTTGGCGAAGTCTTGCCTGCCTGATTGTCAGCTCGTGCGGGGTTGTTCCAGAACAGTACCTTTGCTCCGAAAGGTATCTCAGCTTCATCAAAGGTCTTGTGAAACCTGAGGTACCATGGCGAATCGTTTCCATTCAACTGCGGCAGGATGTTGGTTGCAACTGCATTGTGCTGGATTGCAAATGGCCACATCGACAGTGGGAACCCTGACTGAACAAGATTCGCACGTGCTCCCTCCAACAGATGTCTGATTTCCCTTTCCACGAAAGATTTGGAAGAATCAACATATTCAATGGAGGTCTGATGACGGTACCCCAACTGTTCTATTGCGGCTTTCAATTCCCGGGAGTTATCGGTGTAGAGAACCTCAACCTCATCCCTACCGGAAATGAAATGCTGGATCCCTGCAACGGATTGCTCCGTGCTTTTGCTGGTCGACGGATAAACGTACCTGAACTGCGTACGCACGTCCTTGATCACAAGAGCACACCATTCACCTTTGATACCTTGCTCGATGTTGGCCTTGAGAATCACATGATCAGCAATGATGTGATCTCCAAACTCTTTCGTCTCGAGCCTTCCCTGCCCGCCTTTCGATCTTGCATATGGGGCAAGCATCTTGGCACGTTGGCAAGTGCGGCAAAAGGGATTCTTCGGATAGTGTGCAAACAGGTGCTCTTTGGTACTTGCTTCGGCAACCAGGTCTTGCTCTTTGCGGGATCTCACAAACCGCTCAACTTCATCGTCGGGATCATCACCTTCGTCGAGGCCTTCGTCATGAACCGGTGCAGGCGCTGGCTTGGGTGCTGCTACTGCACTCAACGATGGCTCAGCTTCGCAACTAGAATCCATGTATGGCACATGACCGTCAACCTTTAGCTGGATCAGAGCACCATCAGGGCGAACCATGGTTGGCGCCTTCCCGGATTCCCAATGGAAGGAATATCCTTGATCCAGGCACTTCACACCCAACGACAGCACTGCAGGAGAACTCTCGAGGATGTAAGGCTGAGCAGGCTCACACAATGCATCGACATTGATGTCGGCGATTTCGGAAGCAGTGATGTTTCCGTTTGCAGTCACAAGGCGAATAGGCTGAGGGGCCTGTTTTCGGATTGCCTTGGACGCAATCCTCAAGGCAGCTTTGCTGATGAGGTCCTGCTCGCTACCGGAATCAATGAGCCACACGTCCTTTCCCTTTGGGGCAGCCACCGCCCTTGGCGCTTCGACATCCTTGCGAACATCGTGAGGCGGCATGGCAAGTCTCAGGCACTCATCACACGATAGGCTTGAGATGGAATCGGATTCCTCATCACACATGAAACCACAAGCGGGCTGGGCTCCATTCTCAATGGCTTTGATTACGGCATTCAACTGGTTCGCGGCCTTGCGTGCTGCCTTGTTCGTCCCTTTGGTCGGCCTGGGGCAGTCCTTAGCACTTGGAAACATCCTGTTGTACTGCCGTTCCTCATACTCAAGCTTGAAACCATCGCCTTCGGCGGGATCTCGTGCACATGAGCATTAGTGTCAAATGACACTCCGATCGGATTGATCGGCTTTGCGAACATGGCGTACCTGGTGCAGACTGCAGCGGCTTTGGCCTTGGGCTTAGGCTTAGGTGAGTTAGCACGCTTCTTAGCCGCAGGATTGGCATTGGCCTCGTTGCTCGATGCCGCGGCGGCTGATTTGCCGCCCGTGGAGGCATGGCTAAACTTGCATTTGTCACCTCTAGTGCGCTTCCCTTGGGCAAAGAAAGAGCACGGTGCTTTCTCTCCCTTATTGCCTTTGGGGGAACTCAGCCTGCCACGGGTCGCGGAGCGTCCTCGCGGCTCCTTGCGGTGCGCGTAAGGGCAATTTGCCCCCCTCGTGCACGAGCCCTTCTGGAAATCAAAGCAGTACTTTTCCTCGGTGTCCTTCGGCTTAGGTGCGCTCTTTTTCTTGGGGTCCCTCTTTTCAGGGGCGGCGGCACCAGCCTTGGGCGTCGGGGCTTTACTCGCATTGACTTTGGACACGCGCTCTCGGTTCTCGCGAAGCCTGTCCCTCTCGATTAGATCCCTCATGCAACGCATTAGGAAATCGTACGACTTGTTGGGATCATCATCACGGCAACGATCATATGTGTCGATGTCGTACCGCAACAGATGGCAGCTTCTCACTTGGCGAAGCAGGATGTCTTTCAACACCTTTTCTTCTGGCGGCCTTTTCATGCCGGCGATCACAGAATCCCAAGCGTTTAGGAAACGCTTGAGATCAATGATTCCTTCGCCGTGTCGCGAGACACGCAACAGGTCCTCCAAGGAGTAGAGGTTTCCGGCTTCTTCACTGGTCTTGAAATATTGGTCAAACATAAACAAGACCTGCCTTCCTCTCATGGCCTTTCCCTCCTTGGCGCATTCTTCCTTTGCTGTCAGGATTCGCTGAGCCAGATCACCTTTCGCTGAACGCGTGAGCGCTGCAAGAATCTTCGTGTCTAGAGTCACGAATTTTCCCGGTTCACCGAGCTCTTCCAACAGCTTCTTCTTGTCCTCGCGGTCAGACCAAACTTCCATGATCCAAGGCCAAGCCTCGTCTGGACGGTCAGATGCAGCGCGAACATCCTCACGAACCGATGTCTTCCATTCACGGTACGTTTCAGGAGTTGGCATCTCCTTGAATCGCAACGTCTCGCTTTCGCGGGTTCTGGGCTTTTCGTCGTTCGTGTGGCCTTTCACTAACTTCATCAACATTTTGGCGAAGGCTTCTTGACCGAGGATAGGCCCGAGGCCATCACCTTCGTCTTCATCACCTTCGCCATCGCCATCATCATCACGTGGCGGACCGCCAGGGGGCTTGCCACCCTGCTTACGGTCAGTTGGCATTGGCCCCTGAGAGAATTGCAGGGGCGGGACCGGTGCACTTGTTTTCACCGGGGATCGGCTGCTACCTGATGGCTTTTCAGCTGGTCCTTGCGGATCGCGAGCATCTGCAAGCAGTGCTTTTCTTTCGGCAGTTGGAATTACGCTGGGGGTGTATTCAACCTCATAACCGTCATAGGCAACAAGCGACCTCAACTTTTCCTTTGCATATTGAAATGGATTGGACAACGGGTCCAACATTGACCTTTGGGACCGAGCTGATTTCATGTCGTCGGTCATCAACTCTGGTGAATCCTCTCGGGTATCACCTACCCCTTTGGGCTTCGATCCATCCTCGCGGAGGTCGTGTTGCTTCTGATACTTCTTCAGCTCATCGAGCTCGTCCTGCAGAAGCCCGTTTTGGTAGGCCATCATGTCAATCATCCTGGCGTTTTTCGCTTCGACACGGGCTGTGTCATCGGCGTGCTTGGCGGCTTGCTCATGAAGGGGCTGCTGGGCCTCCGCCAGGGTGGATTCGATGGCTTGCCTAAACTCAGTTGCTTTGTGTCTCATATCCACTTCATGCGATGCTTGGGCATTTTCCTCACACATTTGGCTTATCCTAGCTTCAGCGAAGTTCACTTCTTGGATGAACTCGTCGCTCACTCGCTGTTCGTATTCACGAATTCTATGCGACTGGGCTTGCACACACTCAGCGTAGTGTGCATGCAGCTGGTTCTGTGCGACACGGAGCTCCTCACGGTTTTCCGCTTGCAAATGCGTAACAGCTGCTTGATGCAGGGCTTCGGCCTCAGACCTAATGGCTGCATCATTCCCGAAAGCAAAGATTGCGGTATTGTACAGTTGAAGGGAATTCATCAGGGTGCGGTTATACTGTGCATTGGCACTTGACGCGAACATTCGCGCACCGCTGCCGGTGGCGTTGTCGGAGCTAGCTCCGACAGCATCCACAGGCATGTTGGATCCATCAACTGGCACAAGGGAACCGTCCATTGCTTAGAGCTAGGGGCCTACGGCTGATAACCTATAGATTCAAGGGTTACCGGTTTGGGGCCCAAAAGGAAACAACAAACCGTCCAAGTGCGCTGCTCGCACATTTTCACGCTTGAACAGCCACACTGCGGATGCAACGGATGTAAAACCCCAGAATGACCGATCTAATTCTTCAGAAACCAAAAGGACGCTGGCCTTTTTGGGAGGTCCCCGATTTTGAGACACACCCATACTCCTTTCCAGCTTAACCAAACAAATTTCGGCCTTTCGCGCGCCAATCATTCAGACAGCCGGCAGCTGAGCCCCCAGGCTCCTAATGCGCAAAGCAGCACCAGGACCGAGTCCACTCCGTTCATGCTCATCAACTCCAGCCTCGCCATGTCCATCTCTAATTTCCATCCCTATCGCGACGCTGGGATGAAACGCGGAGTTTGGTAGAGACGAGCAAGGCAAAGAAGCTCCGATTGGCAGGGAAATTGGCCTAAAGTCGGCAATATGCCCTGAACTGCCCCCAACTAGTCTTCTGTGATTTGGTTTGGTGGTGTGAGGCGTTCTGGCAGGGGGGGAGGTTCCTCTTGACAATCAACACGGGTTATATTTCAGATCCGTGACAAAAAGTTCGCTGTGGGCTCAGCTGCTTTTTTTACACGATTCGGGGGAGGCAGCCAACGGGTTACCATGGGGTTTACCCTTCCAAGGTGTTACATCCTTCACGCCGGCCCTTAAGATGACTGAACTGAAAACAGACCCTGTCTGTGCGGGCAGCACAAAGCTGCCCTATCAAACCCAAGCTGTGCACTGCTACCTATCAGCCCAATTTCCCCCTTGCAAACTCTTCACGACTTGGGCATCCTATTCATGTTGCGCAGACTCCGTAATCCGTTCATCCGTTCCCTGTGGACGTAGCCCCGTGCCGCCCCTCATGTGGGCGTTCGATGGCTCCCTTCAACACGGTACCAGTGTCGTCGCTCAAACCCCCGCGAAGACCAAGGGTATCAAGCCAAGGGTATCAATAGAGCCCAAAACAAAAGCCGCTGTCGGAGCTTTGAGCCCAACACCATTCTTCAGATATGAATGTATTCCCTTTCTGCGCCTTGAGCTCTGAGTTTGCCTCAAGACATGGCCCAGATCACCAGCTCCGCGCCTATGTCCATTGGACCCTTCGGGCCGGGCCTTAGATTGGCAGCTCGCTCGCGTGAGAGCTGGGCTGGGGGGGGGGGCTACCGTGGTAGGGGGCTGTCCCACTTTGGGGCTTTGGCCCACTGTTTTAGTCTACGCACTTTAGTTATTTTTATTGTTGTTTTTACATAGGGGGGTCGCCCACGTTGGATGAAGAGACCCCTGGTTGATGGCGATTGTGCTAACGGCGGATCCTTGGCTTTCGGAGTAGGTTTTTCCGGGGCCGAGACTAAGGCTGAAGCCATATTTCAGCCACACCCTCGAAGTTCCCATTTGCATCCACTGGACTTAAAAATACAGCATCCCCGTTTGCGGGCCAAACAAGACTCAGGTTCATCTTCGCTGACCAAAAGGCGGACAAAATCCTTAAGAAATAAGAAGCACGAAAACAAATCTCTCCGCTGGACCCAAAAAAAAAGACAAAAAGCACCCGCAGAAAGGCGAGAAACATCCGTTGGATGCGCCGGCCGGGTCTCCGGGCCAGGGTGGCCAGAAGAGCGCCCTTCTGGTTGTGGCTGGACCGCCCCCCTGGCGATGCGGACGACGAGTGGATTCGATTCGGAGGAGTCGGATCCCAGGTGCCCGCGGCCGGCCAGGGGGGAAGAAGAGTCTAAGGGCCTCAAAAAGTGGCGAGTCCCCTCTTGCGCTGGTTTCAAAGTACCCCCCAAAGCCTCATTCGAACTATTTCGACACCATGGGGGCCAAAATATGACCCCTCATGGACTCCTTTCGAGCCCAAGTCCAGTCCTAAACAGCTTGCCACTTCCAAGGTTGCCAAACCTAGCCAGAAACCTCAATTCTGATCAGAGACCCATGCTTTGCAGATTCTGAGCCTAAGCCCCTTCTGGCGCTCGCAGGGTTCCAAGACGCACATCCGTCACCGGTCCCTCTGGTCCCTCCGGTCCCGGTCGCCCGGCCGAGTTTGTGCAGGCCGTCCCTGAGCTCTGCCAAGTTCCTCTGGCTGGACCTGAGCTCTCAGCGGTGTGCCCTGTGTGGTTGGTTTCAAAGGGAACCCAAGGCAGAAACCGTTGCCGGTTCTGGGGGGGGGGCCTAGAAAAGACACGCCCACTCCCACTCGGGGTTCCAAGATTCCCAAATTTGTTGGGCACCAGTCGAAGAAAGAAATGTTTGAGTGTGGTTTGTGCTTAGTGAACCTGAACATGGAAATATGGTGCGAGATCCCAGCATGGACCCTCTGGCCCCTGGGTACTAACATTCAACGCTGCCGGTTGGGTTCAAACCAACAAGCAGGAACTGGGGTACTGTGAATCCGAGGATTTGAACAAGGAGCACTATACGAATCTGGGGAATCCCTCAAAATGACCGATGCCCCACTCAAAAGGGGAGAACCAAGCCTGATAAGTATGCCAAGAAAAAAGGACGGAAAAAAGGGGGCGGAATCCACTGGGCAACTGGGGAATCCTTGGTGTCACCCTTTCACCCGCCGAAGCCCGGACGTGCGGCGCGCTTCGCTTGAGGATCAGGGCTGCGGCCCCATCTTGGGCAGCCAAACCGTCGAGATGGTGCCTCGCCGCGCTTTTCACGGATTGGAGCGTTTTTCACCAAGGCGGTAACCCAACGAATCAAAGGACGCGCCCCTTTTGACAAAACGTCCTCCATGTCCTCTTGTGGAACCTGAAGTGGCGGTTTCAATGGACACCGCCGGTAGATTGATCAACTCTTGAAGGGAAGTCCAGCTTTATCCCTGTTTGAAAGGACACGGGCAACCCCATTTTTGGGCCTGGGTGTGGTCTACCGGGAAATTGGTCCTTGGCGGCTTCCCTTGACCCCTCACAGGGCATCCCAAAGAAAAACAACCACGAAATTGTCCTTATTGGAAGAATGTAGGCCGGGCGCACCAGTTAGGATGGATAAACCCTTGTGAATACTGCGATTGACTATCTACCAACTGGCGCAGGACTCTGTATGCGCCTAGGTGTTCGAAATATCGATCTGCCAAATCCCTTTGCAAACGATTCATCCGATGTGTCGTGTAGATGTTTGTTGACCCAAACGGGTGTGTCTCAAAATAGCACCAGCCCCTGCCTCCACAAAAAACAACTGGTTGTCCTTTGGTTTTCGATTTCAAGCGACCGCGCAAAAGGGTACGGAGCCCCGTAACCAAGCCACGCCCAAATGACCCCTTCCCTCCAATCGCCTTGCTCCTCAGCAACGGACCATCGAGCTTCCCGGCCTGAAATAGCACCGCACTCTGTGCCTATGGGGCTCTGCCCTTTGACTTCATGTAGAGCCTTCGGACATCATGTTGGGCCAGTGGGCTCGCTCCAAAGACCCTCAAGACCCTCAAGGGTAGGGAATTCGGAACATGCATTCCCTGGAAAAGGGAAACCAAGGAAAACCATTTCTGCCTTTGAGTTTTTCATCTTTTAGGGGCTTTGAGCTGTATACTACTGGGGGTTGTTTACTTCCCCCAAAGGGAATCTTGGCAAGATCTACACGCTGGGAGCGCAGCCGCTTTCCTCCTGAAGCAGGTGCCTTGGTCTTGGCTTCTGCTCCACTCATCAACCAGTCAGCCAACCAGCCAAACTGCCAAGAACCAAGCACGCAACAAATGCCAACCAACACCCACCAACACCAACCAGCCCACGATCCACAAGCCAACCAGCTAACCAACCAAGCAAGCACCAAGCAAGCAAGCAAGCAAAGCAGAGCAGAGCAGAGCAGAGCAGAGCAGAGCAGAGCAGAGCAGAGCAAGGCAAGGCAAGGCAAGGCAAGGCAAGGCAAGGCAAGGCAAGGAAGGCAAGCAAGCAAGCAAGCAAGCAAGCAAGCAAGCAAGCAAGCAAGCAAGCAAGCAAGCAAGCAAGCAAGCAAGCAAGCAAGCAAGCAAGCAAGCAAGCAAGCAAGAGAACTCGGCAACCCAAGAACAAGACTCGATCGACCAGCTAAGTTTGATGATAGTCCATCTGTTTCTTTTGTGTGTGTGTGTGTGTGTGTGTGTGTGTGTGTGTGTGTGTGTGTGTGTGTGTGTGTGTGTGTGTGTGTGTGTGTGTGTGTGTGTGTGTGTGTGTGTGTGTGTGTGTGTGTGTGTGTGTGTGTGTGTGTGTGTGTGTGTGTGTGTGTGTGTGTGTGTGTGTGTGTGTGTGTGTGTGTGTGTGTGTGTGTGTGTGTGTGTGTGTGTGTGTGTGTGTGTGTGTGTGTGTGTGTGTGTGTGTGTGTGTGTGTGTGTGTGTGTGTGTGTGTGTGTGTGTGTGTGTGTGTGTGTGTGTGTGTGTGTGTGTGTGTGTGTGTGTGTGTGTGTGTGTGTGTGTGTGTGTGTGTGTGTGTGTGTGTGTGTGTGTGTGTGTGTGTGTGTGTGTGTGTGTGTGTGTGTGTGTGTGTGTGTGTGTGTGTGTGTGTGTGTGTGTGTGTGTGTGTGTGTGTGTGTGTGTGTGTGTGTGTGTGTGTGTGTGTGTGTGTGTGTGTGTGTGTGTGTGTGTGTGTGTGTGTGTGTGTGTGTGTGTGTGTGTGTGTGTGTGTGTGTGTGTGTGTGTGTGTGTGTGTGTGTGTGTGTGTGTGTGTGTGTGTGTGTGTGTGTGTGTGTGTGTGTGTGTGTGTGTGTGTGTGTGTGTGTGTGTGTGTGTGTGTGTGTGTGTGTGTGTGTGTGTGTGTGTGTGTGTGTGTGTGTGTGTGTGTGTGTGTGTGTGTGTGTGTGTGTGTTGTGTGTGTGTGTGTGTGTGTGTGTGTGTGTGTGTGTGTGTGTGTGTGTGTGTGTGTGTGTGTGTGTGTGTGTGTGTGTGTGTGTGTGTGTGTGTGTGTGTGTGTGTGTGTGTGTGTGTGTGTGTGTGTGTGTGTGTGTGTGTGTGTGTGTGTGTGTGTGTGTGTGTGTGTGTGTGTGTGTGTGTGTGTGTGTGTGTGTGTGTGTGTGTGTGTGTGTGTGTGTGTGTGTGTGTGTGTGTGTGTGTGTGTGTGTGTGTGTGTGTGTGTGTGTGTGTGTGTGTGTGTGTGTGTGTGTGTGTGTGTGTGTGTGTGTGTGTGTGTGTGTGTGTGTGTGTGTGTGTGTGTGTGTGTGTGTGTGTGTGTGTGTGTGTGTGTGTGTGTGTGTGTGTGTGTGTGTGTGTGTGTGTGTGTGTGTGTGTGTGTGTGTGTGTGTGTGTGTGTGTGTGTGTGTTTTTGTTTTGTTTTGTTTTGCGAGAACGCGGGGGAATCCCTAACCATGGACTCCCACCGGTCTCCTTTTTGGTTTCCCTTTAACACACACACACACTACGTCTCACGGAGCCGGGTTCGTTGGCCCAGGCCATCCAGTTGGCCCAGAGCGAAGGCCCCCTGGTTTCCATAAAGATCTCTACGCCTTGCAGGGCATGCGTGACAAGGCCCCTCTCTCTAAACGCGAGGGCTTCACACACACACACACGAACATGGGTACCACCAAAAAGAGACAAAAAAACGCGGAACCAAAAAAAAAGGGGTATCCCCCCCCCCAAACAAAAAGAAACGGCTTTTAAGAGACGACCACCAAGAGATCCCCACACCCCGGCGCGCATCCGACTCACGCCATCCCTCCGCTCCGGAGCGCTTCGCTCTCGGCCGCCCGGCGCGCCGCCGAAAGGCACCAGGCAGCCGAAGCTGAGCGGAAGCAGCGGGGTGGCTCGGGCGGCGTCCCTTTTTCACCGGGCTGTAGCTAACCGTTGGGCAAATTGGGCTTGTGAGTGATTAAATACTGGGGCCAGGTGGTTTCGTTTCCCTGTTTCTGGGCGATCAGAGTCGGCACCTGGGCTGGTTGCCCTTTAACCTACGGGGCCAAAGGTTTCCCCGGCAACCCTGGCTGTTTTTCATCCGAGGGGTCCCCTCATCAGGTGTATTCATCCGGCGTCAACATCTGTTTGGGCTTCCCTTGCCAAAGAACAAGGCAGCTCTGAACAAAAAACGTGAACCACGCCCACCTACTTTGAGGGTTCGCGATCGCTGCCTGGTTGCAGACTTGCTCCAAAGACCTATTGGCACAACGATAGATTTTGCCTCCTTGACAAAGGGAAGCCAAGAAACAAACCCTTGCAGGTGACTTGAAGCCGCTGGGAGCAACCCTGAATCCTTTTACAAGGGGCGTAACTCTGGGTTCAATGGGTGGTTACTACTCGAGAGCCATGCTCAAGGAAGGACAGCCCATTTGATTGGGTTTCCTTTGGGTTGAGAAAGGCAAGCCCATAAAATGGGTGTGCGCGGGCAAAGAGGGCCAAACTCCATACTAAGCCGCTGAAACGGCCGAAGAGGATGGCTCACCCGGGCGTTTCCTATTAGATGCCCCTGCAACCTCCATCAAGGGAGTCCCGGGAAACGAGACCGCAACCCCCTGCCCCCTGCAGCCCCCTCCCCCTGGGTTTTTTGCGAGAAGTAAGAGCCAATATTGGAGTCCTATGAAAACCAAAAAGGAAAATGAGAATATAGAAAGACGCCATCTTCTGCGAGCCACGTGCGCCCGTCCGGCATCAAGATCTCGAGCCGTGAGGTGATCCTCCTAGCTCCGGTACATGTAGTACCCCCAATTTACCGAAACAGAAGTCTGTGGACCACGAACTTGGTAAAAGGGTGTGTCTCTCGGGGGGGTCTTTTTGCCACCTTTTGTGGACAATTGATTGACCCCTCGTAGTGAAGGATTCCTTTTTGAGGGGTTCGGCAATTTTCTCAGAAAAGGTAGCAAAAAGACCGTCCTGGTGTCTCTAGATATCGAACCCAATCAATGGCCTCCCTGGCATTAACCAACAAACACTTCGCGCCGAGAAGACCTCAATAAAAGATCTCAAACCCAAGCATTTGGCGGTGGTGGTCAAAACCGTTGTGGTTGATCCCAGTTTGGTTGGTAGGTGAATTCACCACCCATTTTAGAGCCTATTTTAGTGGTTGAATTGAATCGGATGTTCACTGGGGGTACGATTTGGGTGTTGACCCATGGCCATTTGACATTGTGGTCTTGATTGCGTCTCAGGTGAGGTCTCTTGACCCCAAAAGCCGTGGGAGATACCCCAAACGCCCTCCATTTTCTTCTTCGTGGTCGCTTTCCCGCAAAGGGGAGCTTCAAGGTGTAAGCCTACCTACCTTGGGATAGGCCCAAAAATGAAATCCTGCGGGCAAACGTTGGCAAAGCCTGCTTCGGCCCGGGACCAGCCTCAATAAACGCGTGCCTTCCAAACCCATTGTTCACACATGTTGAAACTCTATTGCTTAAACCACCCCTTTTGGTTTGCCTTTCAAGGGGAGGAGCAAGTCCAACGATACTTCCAAGAGACATGCGAGTATGCCGCTGTCCCGAGGAGCTGGTCGTTCTCGCTGCGTACCTGGCAGCATGCTTGCAAGAGCAGCGAGATGCCTGTGACGGCTGCATCTAGCACCAGACCTGGCTAAGTTCTAGTCTTCCCTTGCGAGACTCACTTCGAGTGTCCACGTGCCAAACCCCAAGTGGACCAGACTTCTGATTGTTTGACCGAACCTCATGTGATTATCCCTTCATGGATTTAGAACTCAGGGGTCGCTACTAGAAATGTATGAACCACCCCTCAAGAGCTCATGGGCCACACAACATCCAATCCAAGCTTGCAGCGGCTGCAACACAAACATTTCAAAGATTGTTGGCGTGCTCATAAGCATCGCCCAAGATAACTGTTCATGGCTTGACGACCTTTTCTTCACCAGAACTACCTCAGCGTTTTCCACCTGATGGTTTCTGGCATATATCTAGCGAACCTTTAAATATATAATGATGTCCAAGGAGGGCTCGAAGAGGTAGGTGGTTCCAGGTTTGCTTGCTCCCCCGACACGCAGCTCCTATGTTGGTCTATGTTTCGTCTTAAGGGAAGTGTGTTTGGGATGGGTTTGGGGGTTCCAAAAGCTTTCCGTTCCCTGAACCGACCGCTGCCGAGGTGACTTTGAGAAGCGGTCCAACCACTCCGCTGCAAACCTGAGTTGATCTTCCCTCCGAACAAGCAACACAGAGTGAGCGATCGGTTTTTTGGAGATGAAAAGAGACAAAACGGATGCAAACCGGGTGAAAGTGGGTGTGCAAAGGGAATGACACCTTCCTGCGAGCTCGGAGTGGTTCCCAGAGATCCAAGGGCCTTTCTCCCTGCCCAGACTTCGACCCCCTGCAAGAAGTTGTCGTGTGCTGAATGAAAGGGGATTCTGCTCCCATGTTTGTATCCCGAATCTTCGTAAGGAAAGCACCTCCGATGAATCTGAAGGACCGAAACAAAGAAAGACAAAACAAGCACGGGGCTGGCTAACCTGATCTATGTTCGGGCTGAGCGGTCAATCTACCTGTTTTCCCCCCCAAAAAAAAAACGCTCCTTGTGCGCGAAAATATTGTGTGTGTGTGTGTCCCCCGCACGCTTTTTCTTTGCGCCGGGCAAATCGAGTGGCCCAAGCTGACTCCGTCAGCTTCCCATCTCCGGCCTCCACGAAGCTGCGGCGGAGGTTCGCCAGGTGCCCGGCGCGCCGCAACGCCGCCGTCATCCGCACCTCGAGGCCCGTCGGCACGCCGGCACGTCGGATGCGCGTCGGATGGACGCGGATGGATTTTTTCGAGTTGCTGCCCTTTTTCCCCCAGAAAGACGTGGATGGACTCCAATGTCTGCCTTTTTTCCCCAAAAAGATGTGGATGGATCTCCAGTTGCTTTTTTTTTCCCTGCGACTGTGACTGTCTTTAGGGCAAAGGGTCCGCAACAAGACGGCGACTTGGCTATTAGGTGGTTGGAAATCGGGATCCACCTCGCTGGTTTCGCGGGAAAAAAATAAAATGGGGCCCCCAAAATCGGGGATGGTCGCATCCCCGGTTTTGTTTTTTTTGCGGGGGGCAAACCGGGTCCGGAACATTGGGTGGTCCATGCCCCGGTCAAGGAGGTTGTGCCCCTAACAGGACAAAGGATCTGGAAGGTTTTTCTACTGCAAGAGGTATATACTGTACTGGTATTGGTATGACCACACCCCTTGTGCAAGGGGCGTTGAGTTTCGGACAATATTCTTCCAATCCACTGGTTTTCGCGGGTATTGTCGGTCTGGGTGCACCCAAAAGTCCCTCGAATGAAAGGGGGGGGAGCGCTAAACAGAACTTGGGGTAGAGAAGCCAACCTGTCAGTTGGACCAAGCCAAGTACCAACGCCCACAGAAACAAACAGGTTCACGCTAAACCTGTCGGTTGTGAACGCATGGAATGCGTCCATGAGTAAAAGCCACCTGTATGGGGCCCCCAACCAGACCCAAAGTCATGGAACCCAGCTACAGTTATTGCTTACAGGAAAGTAGGCAAACAGACACACAAATCGGGGGTTTGGGTTCCGTCTTGAACCCCGCGCAACAAGGCAAACGGTTGGCGAATTGAGACAAGGTCTGTTTCCAATCATGAAAAGGGAGCAAGGTAAGAGGTCGGTCTCTTCGTCGGCACCTGAGAACCAGCAAGCAACGCAACCATTTCAAGCATCTTCCCACTGCACAAGCTTGCCCAACAAACATCAGCCAAGTCAACCCCAAGCCCAGCCACCCAAACATTCAACCAAGCAATCAACCTTGCAGCCTGACGATCTAAACACAACTCGACCAAGAACCTATCAAAGCAAGTACTTGTGCAAGAAAACAAACAAAGAGCAGCGTCCCATGTTGCCATTGTAAGCTCAGTTGCCCAAAGGACCTGCAACTAAAAGGTTAACCTTTTGGGGCAATGACTAAATATGGACCAAAACGGAAAAACCAAAAGGTCAAAAGGTCGGCTTTGAACAACCGAGTAAGTGTCTTCTTTCGAGGGAGTTCCCCTTAGAAGCCAAATGGGCACGCAAAAATGGTGAAGCCGCGCGGGCCAAAAAAAAATCGTCCGTCAGGTTCGTTCGTGTGTTTTGGAGGGATACAGCCATGATACAGCCTAAAAGGGTAAGCAACCCGCGTATACGTCAAACAACGGATAAACTGGAAGTATCTACCCAATATGACTAGCCTGGGAGTTGTTTGCTTCCGCCAAAAAGAATCAGTTGGATTCTCCCCACTCGCGCTCGCGACCTAAGCAGGGTGAGAATCAGTTGGACTAAAAGGGACCCGAAAGGGGCTCCGTTCCCTTTAAGTTGGTTTGCATTGCCCCTTTCTGACCTAGAAACGCCCCACCCGCGATCGGCTGGAGGAGGCACCGTACAGCCAGCCGCTCTGCGCGCGCGCGCGCGTGCTCTAAGCCGCTGTTCGCGCTGGGCCCACCGGCTCGCTGGGAGTGCTGGGAGCGGATCTGCAGTGTCCAGTCGCCCTTGTCCTGGAGGGGCTGTCCCTTTTGCCGGGTCGCCTAAAGCTTTGATATTTTGAGGCCAGGAAAGGGGGTTTACATTTTGGGGAGTTTAAGTTTTCGGGGTTGAACCACAAAATGTGATTCTAAGTGCCGAGCATGTCAGCCAGGACCCACGTTTCGCCACGCGGATTTCTGAAATCCACATGCATTCGCTTTGGCCGAAACCAGGGAACCACGAGAAATGTGCTTTAGTTGGATGTGCCTCAAAATAAGGCATATAAGGCAATGGAGCCCTAAGCCTGGTTGGCTTCCTTTTCAACTCCAACAGGGTGAAGTCGTAGCCCACTTTTTTTCCGCTTGCTTGTGTACGTGGTACCAACCGCTAGCCCAGCCACTCGCCTGCAGCGGCTTCAGAGAAACCTGAGGCTCGAAGCAGGCGAGCCTGTTGGCTCCTGCTGGTTTCTCTCACTTCCCAAGGGGATGGCGGACAAACAAACAAAAAAAAAAGAGGTCCAAACGTGTTGTTTCCTGCCAAAATGATCTTCCCGAAAAGTGTATATAGAGTCCATGAACTCAGGAAGTGAGTTCTGAAAGTAGGGACCTCCTCTATGGTGTTGAAGGAAAAGCAAACCTCGAGTTGAGTGTTTTCTTGTTCGTTGGCTAAGGCACGGGTAACGCTTTGTGTCCGGAGAATGGGTCTCTTTTCGAGGGAACGAAAGGGAACGAAAGGGAAACCATTTAGAAATCCAGCGTGCGGTCCCATACTCAGTTGCTCAAAGGAGCAAAACCAAAGGGTCAAAAGGTCGGCTTTGGACAAGTGAGCATAAGGCCATAAGGCATGGCCAATGATGCGCAAATGAAACCACGAGTCACTGCCTTCACGAGAGCAACCCCCCTGCCCGATGGGCAAGAAGCCTCAGAAACAAGGCAATAGGAATCGCCCGTAGGGGCTTTCCCTGAGGCAGCCACTTTGGTTGATCCAGGACAACCAAACTGCTGGGGCTCCATAGGTTTGGCATACATGTTCAAACAAACTGCTCTGCGAAGAAACTTTCCTGTGGGCTTCCCTTGGAAGGGCATCAGGGGCTTTTGGTGTCCCTTTCAAGGGGATCAGGGTGCTTTGAACAAGTTCTGCCGCGCGGATCGCTGGGTCTGCGGCCAGGAAGGGCTGATCCATGCTGGCACCCAGGAACTTCGGGCCTCGGAATTCTCGCGAAAGGAGCGAGGGGGAGGCCAACTCAACATGAAGCATGGAAACCATGTGCGCTCTCTTGGGAGGTGGGATTTATGTCCACCAGCCATTGGCAGGGTATTCCTCATCAGATTTCACATATATATATATATATATATACATATATATATATATACATAGACATATAGACACTCGAAGTGATTCCGATCAAAGGGTTCCTTTCGAGCCTTGGGAGTTAGCGAGGTAATGCCTCTTCTGAATTACGAAGGGCTTGGGCGAGGGTGAGAGAGGAAACATTCGTGGTAGGGCAGCGGCACCGCCATCGACTCCGGCTTTGCCATGTTCTCGAGTGATCACCACACACAGGCTGCGTTGAAGCCCCTACCTGTTCGGGGATCCAAGCCCCTGTTTCCGCACACAAATCCCCCCTGCTTCTTGAAACCTTCTCAGACACATGCTTCAAACAGCCTCTTTTTGGCTTACCTGAAAGGGCCATCTCCTTAAATCCCCCCCCCCACGTTTTCTCTTGTTTTTCGGAGGAGAGGTCGGTGGGACCCGTGTCTCTGCCACGGACCTCCGGGCGCCGGGCAGATGGCGGGCATGGCCTCCGAGCGGATGCTCTCGGCAGGCTGCACAAAGGGCACCTCCTGGAAGGCGCACCCAAAGGGAGGGGAGGGATCTTTTTTTTTTGGGTTTTTTTTCTGATGTTTCTTTGTTTTTTCTTTGTTTGTTCTTTGGTTTTCTGATGTTTCTTTGGTTGTTCTGATGTTTCTTTGGTTGTTCTGATGTTTCTTTGTTTTTTCTTTGTTTGTTCTTTGGTTTTCTGATGTTTCTTTGGTTGTTCTGATGTTTCTTTGGTTTTCTGATGTTTCTTTGTTTGTTCCTTGTTTGTTCTGGTTTGTTCTTGTTTGTTCGTGTTTTTCTTGTTCTTTTCTTCTTTTGTGTATCGCTTTCTTTTGGTTTCTCTGATTGTTCCCCGGTTTTGGGTGACCGCATGTTCCGTCAACGTTCCTCTGTTGGAATATGTGTAAATTTGGGGTGCCAGTTGGAATCCTGGTTACACTCCTTCAGACTATCAGCCGGAAGCTCCCAGAAGGTCTCCGTAAGTGGAATCAAGTCTTCCAAAGGGGTCCTCGGAGCTTCCCTGTTTGTCTGAAAAAGGGTATCTTGCTGCTGCGATAGGTAGGGAATGGACGACCTTCCGGGTGCTGGGAAGGAACTGGTTTTGGGGATTCCCGAACAAAGAAAACCATAGGGGATGGTTTAGTTTGGGGTCAACTCATTCCGTGCTGAGAACCAGCAAGTTATTCTGAGGCGATTTGGGAGAGTGGGAAAGAATGAACTCTGAAGGGCAATGTTGACCCAGGATTCATAAACCCCGTCCCATTACTAGGGGGGTGGTCCCTCCAAAAGTGGTCTGAATCTCCACTAAAAGGAATTGGGCACCCCGCGATGAAAATCAACCAGGGGTTCTACTTAGATCCGGGGTTCACATTATATGAGCCACGGAATCAAAAGTAAGAAAGGCCGCATTGGTGTCATACTATCCCCCGAACCCCGAACCCGAACCCGACTCTATAATTATCTAGGCCCTCGTACCCTATTGCCATGAAGGCATGGGAAAACCGGTGAGCCCCAAACTACTCATGTGAAGGCAACCCATAAAATTGTGGCCTCAAGTGGGGGTAACGTTCCCAGCTGTAACCCTTTTGTCTATCAACATGAGCGGCCGGGAAAGGGGGGGAGTTCCCTTTGGCTTGCCTCTGACACAACCCCAAAAGGGAGCCCTAAAAAAGTCATACGCAGAAAACCCCACCTCACAAAAAGGAAACTCGCGCTGCGGCAACCAGAACGTGGTGCCCACCGAAAGGGACACAAATCGGGAGCGCTGCCGATTCTTGGGGGGGTTGCTACAAAGACCGTTTTGATGTGACTTGCGCGTTGGGGTAGGCTAGCGATCGGAACAGGACAACAGGGCCCACAACGCCCGACCCAGGTTTGGACATTGTTTGCTCCCATCACGGGAAGATCGGGGGGGCGGGATTGCCCTCACGTTTCGTTTGGACATTTGGCCGTGGGTCAACACTAGGGGCCCAAAATGACTTGCCCTGGTTTACATGGAAAAGTAGACTAAAACCTGCGTAACCCTGGGTTTTCATTCTTGAGCTACGCCCATTTCGTAAGTCCCACGCCAACCTCAGATGCACCCAACATCCAGCCAAGCGCGCCTTCACTGGCACCTCTGCTTTCGGCTTGTCCTCTACCCAGGCAGCCCGCACCTCAGACCCACATGGGCCACATCACCTATTTGCCTCTTGTGGTTGAAAGGGAAACCAAGGGAACATCACACGTTTTGGAGGTTCAACCAGAGACAGTCTCAAAACGGGAAGCCTCGAAATGGGCGTTGGTTTTCTTGGCCTTCCCTGTTGAAGAGGGCTTGCCCTCCAACAAGACACTCATTTTTATAGGGTGGGTCTATGTCCTGGAAAAAAGTGAGGGAGGGCGCCCCCTCCTGCAGATCGGGAAGTGTTTTCCAAAAGTGTGGAGCCCCATGTTAGATTGGTCCCGCTGGGTGTCGTTCCCGCGTGCGAACCGAAGCCGAAATTGTCTTCTGTCGCTTTCCGAACCTGAAGGCAGGTATATGGTGTAGGAGTTTGCCAAGTGACTAGTAACCCCCCCATCTAACCCCCAGCTCCACACTGAAAAGGACACGGGACACACACACACACACGCGCGCACACACACACAGCACGCACGCACGCACGCACGCACGCACGCACGCACGCACGCACGCACGAGCACGCACGAACACGCACGAACATGCACGAACACGCACGAACACGCACGAACACGCACACGCACACGCACACGCACACGCACACGCACACGCACGCGCACACGCACACGCACGCGCACACGCACACGCACACGCACACGCACACGCACACACGCGCGCACACACACACACACACACACACACGCCCTGATCTGACTCATAGTTGGGGAGCTTGTTCATCATGCATCAACCATGAAACAAGGTGGCCTTTTTTGCCCCCCAGGAATGATAACTGCAGCAGCAATATGACGTCAAGCCACTTAGCTAGGGTTACTAACCAGCTGGATGCGCTCCGCTTGTCTGAAACGCTCCAGATGACCAGCCAACAACTCACACGATCTCTCGAGCCCAGACAAAGAAGACATCAAGTACATGGGTCGGTGGTGTTCCTTTTGACTTCCCTTCAAACCAAGGTGAGGATCATGCCTCAATCTTTTAAGGTCACCTTTGGTACCCAGACTGCCTTCCCCCGACTCCCCGACTCCCGAATCACGGGTTGCCGGGCCAAGCAGAGAGTCACGCAGAAGAAGGCGGTGAGGACCCCGGCAAAGGCTAAACCGGCCACCTGAGCTACAACCAAAACCTGGTACCATGTCACAATGTGAAGAATTGTTCAGGCCGGGCCCACATATTGTAAAAACTGTCCCACTAAGATACCCTCGCACCGACTAATATGGAAGTGCACAGACCCCAGTAGCAAGACTACTTTCGTGAAATGGGGCTTTGTGCACTTCCATGTTAGTTGGTGGGAGGGTAACCTATGTGAAGAACTGTTCAGGGCGGCCCCACATATTTGTAGGGACTATCCTCCCACCAACATGGAAGTACACAAATTGTCCTCAACCTTCATCTACGTTTTGATTGTGGCTCTGACAAGCTGAAACCGACACCTTCGCTGCCAGCCGTGCGTGCGAATGGCCATAGCTCCTTTTCACATCCTGGTCGCTGTGGTGTAGCACAGCGCGGAAATCAAGAGGCGGCTCTCGGATGCACTTCTGTGGATGGAAGATGAAACCCTGGAATGATTCGATTCCCCTGTGACTAAATACCGACAAACAATGGTTTCCCATGGCTTCAAAATAGTGCGCAATGGATTTCGTCCATCCACAGTATGTTGACCCTCAAGAAACCAGTCAAGTACAGCCGACGGATGTATGGATCCTTCATGAGGGCAAGGGCTCCATTTGTTGAGCAACACAACTTGACCCAACCAGCGGAGTTGCCGAAAAGGGGAACCGCCTGGATGAAGTCTACCTTGGTCCCAAGAAAATGAACCCTGTCGGCTGCCATGTACATTGAAGAATGTCTATCTCAAATGGCAAAGAGCATCATCTCTCTGTCTGGCGGGAACCCCAAAAAGCCATACTGAGGTGGCTCAGTGGTTATTAACCCCCAGCGAACCACCAGTTTGCCCCTTGGAAACCCTTGCCATCATGCTCACCATTTTAGCCGGCCCGCACACCATCTAACAATCACCTTGAAAGCTGCTCTAACCGTTACCACCAATCAATAATTACACCTCGTGCGGCAATGAACCTGCAAGTGGCCTTTCCGACAAGAAAAAGCAACTTCCCAAGCCTCCGCATCAGATTCCCAGAGAACGTTGGCAAAGGGAAGTGCAAGTAGCCCTTTGTGGACCCAGACTGTTTTTCAAGACTCATCACTGCCCCTCAAAGTTACTGGTGCTCCCTTGAAGAGCTGTGGGACTGATGGGTCTGTTCCCTTTTTGGGACCTACCGGAAGATGTACGGGAAAGGGACTCTCCTGGCTTCGCCAGAGAGCAAAAGAGTGGCAGTGAATGGAAACCTGGGATCGACGAACCCCACACATGGTTCCAAGGTCTCTTTTGAGAGAGAAGATCCTTCCACTTCCAGGAACAAAAGGTTTAGCCTGGTGTATGCTACCTTTTGTATCAAGATCTCTCCACTTCCAATGTCCGCCAGGCTTATTCCTCCAGTCAACCTCGACTTTGCTCATCTCTGGGAGTCCAGCTCCCTCGCATGCCACCAGCTGAGCTCGACGGAGTTCCCTTTCGGCCGCAGCCTTCACGAAGAACATTCCTCACTTCTGTGTGGTTCTTGCGTATGTGTTTGAAGGGAAGCCAAAAGGAAAAGCGTCGCACCATTTTGAGGCTCCGGATCCCCACTTTGCCCAGCCCGGTTCCCTGGTTCCCCGGCCGTGAGGTCCATGCGGTCGCGCCCCGCCACCAGCTCAGTGAAGCTGACCTCAAGCCGAAGCTTTGCCAAAAAAAAACACGTCCCCTTCGACTCCAAAAAACGATCCCCGGCCCCTTCAACCAAATTGCCCATTCTATGGCCAGAGACAACTTTACCAGGATGTTTCAACAATACTGTGGATGGACGAAATCGATTTCGCACCACCGTTCAGAAACCCTGGTTTCTGATGATTCCCCAACGTAAATACCAACCAACAATCGTGTCCCATGGTTTCCATGTGTGCAGGATTTCGTCCACCCACAGTATGAGTTTTGCTGGTGAACCCACCAAAAACTCCATGTCCATCAGCATCTTGGGTTGTTTTGCAAGCAAAAAACACCACCAAATTGGGACGGGTGGTCGAGAGTGCAGCCCAAGCCATGTCCATATTCACACAAAACAGTGTCGTCCTAGTTGTAAGGTCTCACATGCTAAAACGGGGTCGCTTCGAAGCTTTGGCACCGGATAGAAATACAGGTCCTGGCAAATAGTCAATTGTTGCTAGCTCGAAGCGACTCTGACAAACAAAACAGACCAACGAAATCGGACAAACTGTCAAAGCGCAACCTAAAAGAGGAATGACGACAATCACTCCAAAATGGGACGAAACAGTGAAACTAGCATTCAACACAAAACAAAAACGGAGGGAAACACAACCAAAACAAAACAAAAAGTTGAAAATTCAACCACAATAGAACAACTTGGGGAAAAAACAATCAAAACGACGAAAAAGCCGGGAAAAACAACTAGAACACCGAATCAAAACACAGCAGACATAGATGGACACACAACCAAAACGCAACGAGGAATAGGAACGAACACCCCAAACAAGCAAAACAGAACAAAAAGGTACGCCCAGACAAGAGAAAAATGAAGGAAAGGTAAGCGAGCAAAACACCCCAAAAAGGAACACACAGGAAAACAACATGCAACCTGAAAGGTAACAGGAAAATCAAGCAAACCAGAGAGAAAAGTACAAACAAATGTAAAAGCCAACAGCATGTCGTCAGTCGGCTGCGGACATGCTCCTTGGTCCTCTCAAACCATCTGGTTCGAAGGAAGGCAGACGAGATGGTCAGGCGCAAATGACATTTCGTAGATCAGGGCCCATGGTCAGTCATTCCAAAGAAGAAATCCTCAGCATAATTTGTCAAACTAGACGACGAGTGGCCCGGAAGCATAGAGGCAAGTTGATGCAGGTGAGGTAACTCTCGCAAAGTTAGCATGAGGAGTTGGCAGGCGAAGCAATTCTCAAAAAGTTGGCATGAGAAGCTGGCAGGTTAAGTAACTCTCGAATAGTTGGCTGGCAAAGTTGGCGGGTGAAGTAATTCTCGCAAAGTTGACATGAGAAGTTGGCAGGCGAAGTAACTCAAGAGAAAAGTTGGCATGAGAAGTTGGCAGGTGAAATAACTCTCAAAGAGTTGGCATGAGAAGTTGGCAGGTGAAGTAACTCTCGAAAAGTTGGCGTGAGAAGCTGGCAGGTGAAGTAATTCTCGAAAAGTTGGCACGAGAAGATGGCGCGTGAAGTAACTCTCGAAAAGTTGGCGTGAGAAGCCGGCAGGTGAGGTAACTCTCGCAAAGTTAGCATGAGGAGTTGGCAGGCGAAGTAATTCTCGAAAAGTTGGCATGAGAAGCTGGCAGGTTAAGTAACTCTCGAATAGTTGGCTGGCAAAGTTGGCGGGTGAAGTAATTCTCGCAAAGTTGACATGAGAAGTTGGCAGGCGAAGTAACTCAAGAGAAAAGTTGGCATGAGAAGTTGGCAGGTGAAATAACTCTCAAAGAGTTGGCATGAGAAGTTGGCAGGTGAAGTAACTCTCGAAAAGTTGGCGTGAGAAGCTGGCAGGTGAAGTAATTCTCGAAAAGTTGGCACGAGAAGATGGCGCGTGAAGTAACTCTCGAAAAGTTGGCGTGAGAAGCCGGCAGGTGAAGTCTCGAAAAGGCATGAGAGTTGGCAGGCGAAGTAAGAAAAGTTGAGAAGTTGGCAGAGAAGTTGGCAGGTGAATAACTCTCGAAAAGTTGGCGTGAGAAGCTGGCAGGTGAAGTAATTCTCGAAAAGTTGGCACGAGAAGATGGCGCGTGAAGTAACTCTCGAAAAGTTGGCGTGAGAAGCCGGCAGGTGAAGTAACTTTCGAAAAGTTAGCATGAGAAGTTGGCAGGCGAAGTAATTCTCGAAAAGTTGGCGCGAGAAGTTGGCAGGCGAAGTAACTCTCGAAAAGTTGGCAGGCGATGTTGGCAGGTGAAGTACCTCTCGAAAAGTTGGCATGAGAAGCTGGCAGGTGAAGTAATTTTTCGAAAAGTTGCCACGAGAGGTTGGCAGATAAAGTATTTCTCGAAAAGTTGGCATGAGAAGTTGGCAGGTGAAGTAATTCTCGAAAAGTTGGCAGGTGAAGTTGCCACGAGAGGTTGGCAGGTAAAGTATTTCTCGAAAAGTTGGCATGAGAAGTTGGCAGGTAAAGTAATTCTCGAAAAGTTGGCATGAGAAGCTCGCAGGTGTAGTAACTCTCGAAAAGTTGGCATGATAAGCTCGCAGGTGAAGTAACTCCTCGAAAAGTTGGCACGAGAAGTTGGCAGGTGAAGTAACTCTCGAAAAGGTGGCATGAGAAGCTGGCAGGTGAAGTAATTCTCGAAGTTTCGGCATGAGAAACTGGCAGGTGAAGTAATTAACCCTCAAAAAGCTGGAGCGGCGGAGGCGCTCCGCGTGCTACATTTGCAATTTACAGTTGCGATTTTCCAGCCATTTGTATCTAAAAGTTGCGATTTTCCAGCCGGAGCTGCGGGAGCACGCTCCGCGTACTACGTCTGTACTTAAAAAGTGCGATTTTCCAGCCGGAGCTGCAGCAGCCTCCGCGTACTACGTCTGTACTTAAAAGTTGCGATTTTCCAGCCGGAGCTGCAGGAGCACGCTCCGCGTACTACGTTTGTACTTAAAAGCTGCGATTTTCAAGCCGGAGCTGCCGCGGACCAGGGGGGAATCGAACCCGGGACCGCGGGATTGCGAAAGCAGGCGCGCACACCACGAGACAACTTCCAAAAGCCGTTTCGCGAGCAAGAAAATCGCACGGCGCCACAGCGAGAGCGATCGACACGCACGATCCCCGCAGAGGGTTCATCGGGCTCAAGACAAATTCGCACGGCGCCACAGCGAGAGCGCTTCGACACGCAGGATCTCCGCAGAGGGTTCGCCAAGGTCAAGACAAATTCGCACGGCGCCACAGCGAGAGCGCTTCGACACGCACGATCTCCGCAGAGGGTTCGCCAAGGTCAAGACAAATTCGCACGGCGCCACAGCGAGAGCGCTTCGACACGCACGATCTCCGCGAGGGTTAGAGGGTTCGCCAAGGTCAAGACAAATTCGCACGGCGCCACAGCGAGAGCGCTTCGACACGCACGATCTCCGCAGAGGGTTCGCCAAGGTCAAGACAAATTCGCACGGCGCCACAGCGAGAGCGCTTCGACACGCACGATCTCCGCAGAGGGTTCGCCAAGGTCAAGACAAATTCGCACGGCGCCACAGCGAGAGCGCTTCGACACGCACGATCTCCGCAGAGGGTTCGCCGGCTCAAGACAAATTCGCACGGCGCCACAGCGAGAGCGCTTCGACACGCACGATCTCCGCAGAGGGGTGCGTTTCGTAAGCTCCCGTCGGGCCTACCCCCGCCATAAAAAGAAGAAGAATTAAGAGTCGAGAAGTGAAGGTAGAACAGAAAAGTTAGCTTGTGTTTTTAGGATAGTGAAGTAACACCCGACAAATTAGCTTGTGCTTTTAGTAGAATGAGATAACAGCCGAAAAGTTGACATGAGAAGTCCGACAAATTAGCTTGTGCTTTTAGTAGAATGAGATAACAGCCGAAAAGTTGACATGAGAAGTTGGCAGGTGAAGTAACTCTCAAAAAGTTGACATGAGAAGTAGGCAGGTGAAGTAACTCTCGACAAGTTGGCATGAGAAGTTGGCAGGTGAAGTAACTCTCGACAAGTTGGCATGAGAAGTTGGCAGGTGAAGTAACTCTCGACAAGTTGGCATGAGAAGTTGGCAGGTGAAGTAGCTCTCGACAAGTTGGCATGAGAAGTTGGCAGGTGAAGTTGGCAGCCGCTTTTAGAAGAAGAACCCTTCGCAATGCCTCCGGGAAAAAACGACCAAGCCTGTTGGCCTCTGTTGCAAGGGTGTCAAATAGCCAAAGTGCGGTTGCCCTTAATTCTTAGACAATAGTCGAAAGTGTAGCAGGCAGGTGATGTGGGGCATGTTGGGTCAAGGGCAATGCTGTGACCAACATAATGCGACAAGCCTACCATTATTTACAGCCGTTGAGCATCACCCAAAATAGGAAAACTCGCTTTTAAACTTCTAAGCCTCCTTGTGGGAACCCAGAGGGTTGCCTTTCAAAGCAACCGTCCTTGGCGCAACAGCCCACCCTTTGCTATTTGACACCCTATTTTGGGTGATGCTCAACGGCTGCAGATTATGGGAGTCTCGTCGTGGTCACAGCATTGCCCTTGACCCAACATGCCCACATCCCCTGCCTGCCCTGCCTGCTGCACTTTCGAGCATCTAAGAATTAAGGGCAGCCACAGCCGCGTCCATGTTGCAGCCATCGAACGAACGTCTGATCCCAAGCGCTCGACACCGCGCGGCCGCGTCGGCTCGGCCTAGGCTGGCGGGCTGGCGCCCTGACGAGACGGCGGGCACTGTCCTCCTATATGTACCCAAAGCCCCAGTGGGTTGCCCGCACCCTCATCTAGGTCCTCCAGTAGAGAGGTTAGACTAAGGGTACCCGAGTTTTTTTCTGTGGTCTATTTTAGTAGGGGAACCGAATCTCCCCCAAAAAAGAAACGGTTCAAGGGCACTTCTGGGGGACCTAGGGACCTGCTGCCCCGTACTTGGCCGGTGCAGAACCTGTAGGCTTAAGGTTTAGGCTTCAGGCCGAGGTTCTGGGAAGGCTAAGCGGCTTGGGGTTCACGTCTTGGCTTAAGGTTTAGGTTTAGGGTGTGGTCTGCAATCTTTAGGGTTTCCGGCTTTTGGGCTTAGGGTCTCAGTCTTGGCAGGTCTAGGCTTCCGGCTGAAGCTTCGGGGCTAGGGTTAGGGTTTAGGTTTAGGGATTGGGGCTTTGGAATAGAAGGATTTAAGTCTCGGTGTCGTGCCCTGGATTAGGGTGGGGCTTGGGGAGGTACAGGGGCTAGGTTCTGGGTTTAGGTTTAGGGTTCTGGTTTGGGCTTAGGATTCACGCGGTGCTTTCGGCTTAGGTAAAGGTTTTGGTGTTTTGGGTTAGGTTTAGATTTAGGGTTTAAGTTTGTGGCGCAGGCAACCCATGAGGGCTGGCCATAAAGATAGCATAGAGAAAACAACTCTTCTGGCCTCCAGTTAGGTTGCGAGTGTTGGTGGACTTGAACACTTCGCAACCAGCACCTGCTGCTCTTTGCGAAAGGAGAGCTTTTTGAGCCAAGCACCTGTGATGTGGGCCAGTCGGCAGCCGCAGCCGATTTTTGACCATGGGTTTCCGGCAGGCAACCTCCAAATGCCGCGTTTTCAGTATGACGATGCAGTAGGCAGTTGTTTTTGCCCGCGTTTATTGTCAGGCTGCAATGAGCATTCCGAATGTGTCTTTTTGCGAGGCACGGCGGATTCCAGAGTACTCCAAAGTAAACCAACCGCAATCTAATTTTAGAATCACAGCGATGCTGCGCTTGCTTTACGACTGCTTGGATTCATGTTGAGAGGTAGACCCTTTGTGGCCCTGCGCATTGAAAGCGTGTCTTGCCGATGGCTGCCAAGAGCCGATACCCGGCAACCACCGGTGGGCTTTGAAGCGTCTTGGGCCAATTTGAAGTAAGCTTCCTTTTGGGATATGGCCAGGAGAAGCAACCCTGAACGTCTTCCAGGTCCCAAAAAGGGGCCATCTTACTACTACTGCATGTCAAGCTACCCAGAAACTCCGAGCTGGCGGCAGTGTGAAGCATCCTGGCGGCTCCTGGCCCGGGAGAACATGTCGGACTGCACTCTCTGCTCCCTGATCGGCCGTACTGCGGCCCTGGCCTTTGGAGGAAACAAAGGGAAGTGGGGCTTGGGACAGGGCTGGGATCCTATGACAAATGTCAACGTTGGGATGTCTTTGAGGTCACGGCTGATTTTGGCTTCACATGCGTGGACCGCGCGTGCCAGGTTTTCCAGGATCATTTGCCCCACGGAACCCCCAGGAGACCCTCGCGCTATTGGCCCTTGCACTATGCCCTGTCTGTCAGGCTTTCTCCTTCGGGCGAGCAACGGGACACTCTCAGGTAAGCTTGGCCCACTTGCGTGTGTCTTGAAATATGGGAGACTCACTCTTGGTTGCCTCTTGGCTAGCAACTTCAAAATTGGGCCTCCAAAAAACAAAGCACACCCATTCCTCCGCCCCATATAAGGGGCTACATAGTTACATGATGCTCTTATGGTCATGACTTCTGACTTTAACAGCCCCGACAACCCCCATTCTGATTACTCAGTCCCCTATCTCATGGGGGGTGGGGGGGTGGGAGGGCAACCCCCACAACGGGTGGGTCCCTTTAATTGCCCTTGACAGCGACCACGCAAGGTTGCCGAGCCTCAAAAAAGACAATCCCAAACGTACATGCTCCAAGAACATGCTCCTCCATGGGCTCAAAACCATGGAACTCTCTGGCGATTCCTGCATTGCCACTAGGGAACAAGGAAAGCTCTGCAAATTGAGCTATATAAAAGGGTACTCCATGACTTCTGCTCCCTTGGATTTCTTGTACACTTCAAACTCGCTTCGGACATTTTATCTTTCGCCGTTTTTGTGTGGTTCGTTCACCTGCTCCACATTTAAGGGCAAACAGCCGTGCACTGCCCTAGGGGGCAAGAGGGGGCAACCAGTCTAAACCGATCACTTTGATCCGCAGCGCGGATGGTCAAGCGAAATCCGCCGGAAACGCCACTTGGAAGCCATGCGGAAACCATCACGTCTGTTGGCATTTACGTTGGGGAATCATCCTTGCCCAGGAAAACGAGACTGGCAAAAGGAACAACTGTGGATGGACAAAAGCCGTCATTACTTTGAAGCCATGCGGAAAACCTTGTTTTTTGTGTTGGTATTTACCAGAGAATCGAATCAGACACCAGGGTTTCTGAACGGTGGTGCGAAATGGATTTCGTCCATCCACATCTTCCCATGATCCGAGTTTTGGGGATGGGGCCAAAAACAAGTTCTCTTTGGCGCTCATGCTGATTTCAAAGTCGAGTCCGTGTGAAAACCCACCTGGGTATCTGTCAAAATGGGGGGGCCCACTGATTGGTTTCCTTTTGGTGTCCCCCTAAAACCAACCCAGAAAAAGGCACACACACACACACACGCGCGCGCACACACACCACACACACACACACACACATCGAGGTCGCCCGGCCTGACAAGCCATGCCTTGACAACCAGGCAGAAAAGCCTAGCATTGCGGCTCGGGGCCGACGGATCGAGCAGGACTCAACGATCCAGGGAGCTTGCCCTGGGGGCCTTGGAGGACTGAACTTCCGAACTTCTCCAGCCAGGCATCTGGCTAAGGATGCTTGCGCCACCCCATCCTACTGATTTCCGGGGAGGGGAAACAAGTGTAAACCTCCTAGTTTGGAGGGTGTCCACATACCCGCCAATCAATATAACCACCCGAGAAGGGTGAGGGACCATTCAATATATATATATATATACACATATCCGGCAACCTGCAACACCTCCGGGAAGTGCACCACCCGAAGCCGATACCCAAACAATAGACTCCGTCCGAGTCAAAAGTCGAAACGCTCGCAGCTTCCAATGAAAGGCAAACCCAAAAACGCGGGCAACACCGCGCCTTCGGCGATGGTCGCTGGCCTGGAAGCACAACACCAGGCACCCCTTTCTCTCGCCAAGTCTGAATCGTCAATCCAACGCTCTGAACATGGCGGACTCTCGGAGAAGGAGGACGTCCTAGCCAACTGCTTGCAGCAAAACCGCAATATGGGGTGTATTACGGTAGAAGAGTTCGCATTTTTCAAACCGATTCCTCAATCTTGAAAATATCGCGCTGAGTCCGAATGCTTGCGAAGTCGAGCGCTGAGTCTTTAGAACTCCCAAATGGCTGGGGGTCAAAACCCTGTACCCCCGGTGAACAGCCCAATCCAACCACTAAAATCCAGACTAAACTGGGTGGTGAATTCACCTACCCCGAAATGGGATTTGATTGGTTTTGACAACCACGGCCAAATCAGTCTTCAGCAAATAATGTTGACCCAGGATTAACAAACCCCTGGTTGATTAATAGGGCGGTGTTCCCTCCAAAAGCGATGAATCCCCACTGAAAGGGGACACCCGCCTATGAATCAACCAGGGGTTTATTAATCCGGGGTTAACATCACTCCACCAGCGTCTGAAGGCCTCACATCCATTCAAGTCCACACGTTCCTGAGAAACTCGGCAGCCATTTGTTTCCTTCCCAGCACTTCGATCACTTGACGTGGTGGGCATCATGGGTTTGACATTTGCTGAAATTTATGAATTGTTGCGTGGGTTTTGCAGAAGAAACACATCATAAAACCCTTAGGGTGTCTCTGTTTTTCTTTTAAAAAATGGACCCCCAAATGTCAGTTTTTTCCTGGCGTTCCTTTCAAACCCAACCAACAAGGGGTTACCAACTCCAAAAAACACGGAAAAAAAAAAAACCCGAGGTTCGGCCGGGCCTGGGACTCGGCCGGCTGCTTTGAAGCCAGGACACCTCGCGGGGAGATGGAAGCCATCCCCACGACGACTAGACCACAAACCCGGTACTAAAACGGTCTGCCGGGTTCTGTACTGAAAGAAGACCTGGCCACAACTGGATTCTCAATGAAAACCTGGTACTAAGATGGTAATACTTGGCTGACGTTGGAAGGGGACCCAAAAAATATTTTTTAGCAGTGAAGTGGGGATGTCAACCACTAAACCACAATAAGCAAAAATGCAAAATGTTCCCCGACAACAACCATGTAGAAGCCACAACCCACGCAACTGGCGCAAAAACAAGCAAACATATATTTTTACAGCCCTGAAGGGCTCCCTTTTTTTGCTTGGGATGAGTGTGCCATATTGTCGAGGAATGCAATTTGAAAAGGGCATGGGTAGTTGTGAAAGGAATATGGCCTGAAAAAGTAGCCCGCTCACACGTCAAGAAACAAGGGAGAAGGAAAACCGGCCATAGCCAGGGTCCACATATTGCAAAAGTTCGCGGCAATGGACGCGGGATTCGGGTTCCAAACTCGGTGCTTCCTCCTTCCTATGTCCCGGACCATTCTCCAACTGCCGGACATTTTGACCGAACGTCACATGCTTGTGGTGATAAAACTGACAAGGAGCCAAACGGGTCAGGATAAATAGCATAAGCATGAGGCTGAGGAGAAAACGGGAAACGGGAGACATGTGGCGCTATGTGGCAGAAATTCAGGTGGGAACCAAAAAGAATCACCAGGCGCAAAGGGCACCTAGCTCGTCGCAATTTTAAGACTTACGTTCAGGGCAGTATCCAGGTTGCGCCAGAAAAAAGGCAATCCAGCAGTGTCCCCAGCCACGAAACCTGCCCAGCCAGAACCCAGCAACTGCCCTGCCCATTGGCAAACCGAGCCAGCTGTTGCTGTGGAGAAGAATCGGGTTGACAGTGGTTTCTGCCCCCATTGCGGGAATCCATCGCTTTCCATCGACCGAAAGGCGTAATGCAGCTCAAACAAAGACCCGCTACGGAGGCGAATTCCAGCTCCTAGTGTACCTTGAACCGTTTTTCTCCAAAGGTGGACTCTCAAAATGGGTTCTTCCTTGCTTTTCCTTCGAAACAACCCAAACAAAAAGGCTACCGTGGTCCCAATTCCTCTGACTTGAGACTGACCCCTTCTTCCCCGCACCGGCCTCATCCGCACAGTGGTCCGTGGCCCCTGGCTCCGAACTCGCAAACTCCGAGACGCACTATCGATACCGTGGATGGACAAAATCCATTTCGCACCACTTGGTAACCATGGTTGAAACCATTGTTCGTTGGTATTTACAGGGGAATCAACCTTCCAGGGTCTCTGAGGTGGTGCAGGATTTCGTCCATCCACAGTATGTCTCCGAATCAGCGAGGCGCTCTTACCCTGAAGATGATACCCTGAACAAAAAGACACCCATGCATTGTGTCCCCAACGACATTCGATGTTGGTGAGTAACCTGCATTTCCCAGTTACATTTTGGTTAGTGTGCCCAAGCTCATGTCCTTGACACCAGGATTGCAGAATAGATCTTCAAGTCTAAAAAGGAAGAAGCAGGGAAACTAGAAAACAAATATGATTCGTGTTAGATTAAAGCTATTTGTGGGGGATGTAAGAGCCTCACCACCAAGTAAGATACCCACACAACACACGCGAAGGTGGCAAGTGAAATGTGAAGGTAAAGTGAGACAAGGCCAAGCCACAATCCTTGCTGTTCACTGGCAGGGGCCGAAAAGAATGGGTGAACCTGTAACGGCGCAGGGTGCTTCTGCCAGCAAATGCACCTGGTGACAAACTATTGCTGTAGTTGATGCCGAAGCCTGCTATCAAACAGAGTCACGAGGGTCAAGCCTGCTCCCGTCTGGTCAAGATGGGTGATGCCCAAAATCAAGTGCGGGTACCCCTCTCTTGAAGAGGCCCCGAACGTCCACTTCCCTCATTGCTAAAAAGAGGGTATCAAGAGTTACAGCGGCCAAGTCGCCAAAACCGGAGCCTTTTTCTGCTAAACTCCGTTCAAACCAACCCTCACAAACACAGAGAGAGCAAGAGAGAAAGAGCCACACACACACACACACACACACACACACACACACACACACACGCACACACCCAACTGGCCATGGGGCTTTTGCGTTGCTGACCGAAGGTGCTGGGAGCCCCCACTTCCGGTTTGCAGCAGCAGCGCCTAGGCTTTCCGCCACGCGTCCCCCGGCTTTTTTGGTAGCACACTTCGTGAGCTCCTACTTGTCCCTCCCGGAACAGAGTGACAATCAGAACAAAACAGGAGTCACAATTTTGTATGCCGCAGAACAAAACAGAAAACAAGTCATAATCAGAACCCGGTAGTAAAATGGTCGTAATCCCAGAACCGTGTAAAGAACTCAAAAGGCAGCTGCACCCACTTGTGGTTGGGGGTATCCCTTACTAACCTTCATCTACCCGGGATATTGTGGCTCAACTGGACATGTCCCACGGATACGAACCATGACGCAGCATTATCATGATGATGTAGACCATGATGACACCACAGCCACGAAACAAACGCGCAGACAACGTCCTAATGAGATCAGCAGCATAATGATGATTTTGAGAGCAATCCGGCAGGAAAAAGCAAAAACGAGGTCCTGATGAGTTCGACAGCATCATGATGATGCGGACAGCATCATGATGATGCGGACAGCATCATGGTGATGCGAACAGCATCATGCTGATGGTAAAGGCAGCATCATGATGATACCACAGCCACGAACCATCTTGCGACAGCTTAATGAAATTCTGCATCATCCTGATGTTGACAGCATCACGGCGCCACTACGCCCACACACCATAACGTGGGAACATCATGACGATACACCAGGCACGAACCGTTACACGCGAACAGCATCCACCAGCACCCCAAACATGCCCCCTAGCACCCGGTACAACCAAAGCAGCATCCACCCGCGCCTCAAACTGCATGCCCCTTAGCACCCGGCCGTCAAGCTCGCAAAGCAGCATCCACCAGCACCCCAAACTGCATGCCCCCTAGCACCGGCCGTCAAGCTCGCAAAACAGCATCCACCAGCACCCCAAACTGCATGCCCCCTAGCACCCGGCCAGCTCGCAAAACAGCATCCACAGCAGCCCAAACTGCATCCCCCCAGCACCCGGCCGTCAAGCTCGGAAAACAGCATCCACCAGCACCCCAAACTGCATGCCCCTAGCACCCGGCCAGCTCGAAAAACAAAACAGCATCCACCAGCACCCCAAACTGCATGCCCCCAGCACCCAGCCGTCAAGCTCGCAAAACAGCATCCACCAGCACCCGAAACTGCATGCCCCCGAGCACCCGGCCGTCAAGCTCGCCGGCCAGCTCGCAAACCAGCAGCCCCCCACCCGGCCGTCAATCTCGCAAAGCATCCACCAGCACCTCAAACTGCATGCCCCCTAGCACCCGGCCGTCAAGCTCGCAAAGCAGCACCTACCAGCACCCCAAACTGCATGCCCCCTAGCACCCAGCACCCACCAGCACCCCAAACTGCATGCCCCCAAGCACCCGGCCGTCAAGCTCGCAAAGCAGCATCCACCAGCACCCCACACTGCATGCCCCCTAGCACCCGGCCGTCAAGCTCGTAAAGCAGCACCCACCAGCGCCCCAAACTGCATGCCCCCTAGCACCCGGCCGTCAAGCTCGCAAAGCAGCACCCACCAGCACCCCAAACCGCATGCCCCCTAGCACCCGGCAAGCTCGCAAAGCAGCACCCACCAGCACCCCAAACTGCGTGCCCCCTAGCACCCGGCAGTCAAGCTCGCAAAGCAGCATCCACCAGCACCTCAAACTGCATGCCCCCGAGCACCCGGCCGTCAAGCTCGCAAAGCAGCATCCACCAGCACCTCAAACTGCATGCCCCCCAGCACCCGGCCGTCAAGCTCGCAAAGCAGCATCCACCAGCACCTCAAACTGCATGCCCCCTAGCACCCGGCCCTCAATCTCGCAAAGCATCCACCAGCCCAGCACCTCAAACTGCATGCCCCCTAGCACCCGGCCCTCAATCTCGCAAAGCAGCATCCACCAGCACCTCAAACTGCATGCCCCCTAGCACCCGGCCGTCAAGCTCGCAAAGCAGCATCCACCAGCACCTCAAACTGCATGCCCCCTAGCACCCGGCCCTCAATCTCGCAAATCACTTTCCCCTCTTTATTAGAAGTTAGAACCCCTATAGCTTTCAGCTATCTGGGGAAAAAGAAAGTTCTGCAATCCCCTCGATCGTGTCTATCGCGGGTACCCGCGAGAAGGCAAATCAGCTGCTCGCAAACGCGATCCGTTGGTTGCTCTGTGCAAATTGGACCCCCCGCGGCCATCAAGGTTGGCCACTGATGTGGCTTGGAAACATTGGTCACCTTTCGCTCGCTTTGGTCTGGTCAGGTTCGTGGTTGCATATCTGGCCTCGTTTGTCCTTTGGTCCCTTGCAGCCGAAACGTCTTTCCAGTGGGACTTTCCACTTGTCTGATGCTTGAGGTCGGCCTTCTCAGTCTCGATTTTCGAGAGTAGTCATGGGACTGGGGGGGAGGGAGGGGAGGGGGAGGGAGCCCAAATAATCCCTTACTAAGCCCTTACTTCCCCAGCCCCCATGACGTAAGGTTCCGAGCAGTGGGAGCCATCCAATCATTCCCACACGCCCTCCAAGGGCCCAGGTTCCAATTTGTCGAGGGAAGTGCCTCAAACATCCGACATCTTTGCTAGGGAAATGTTCCTTCTCCAAGGGCTACGAGCTTAAACATGACTTTTTGAAACATAAAATCCAGGGGCTGACCATCCACACCAACCTCAGTGTGGCTCTCAGGGCGCTGCTAAAATGAGACATTTGGCATTGAAGCGGTTCAGCCTCAGCACCGAAATGTCTGGTAATGAGGACACCAAAATGGGGCTCAAAAAGGCTTCCTTGTGCTTCCCTTGAAACCCGCACAAATGGAAAACAAGTTGGCACAAGACCAGCGGCACATTGCCAGAAGCCACCAATTGGATTCGCGCAGCAGGTCTCTTACCACCCCCTCCCCCAACTGAATGTCTGGGCTTATTCTGTGGGTCACTCAACCCGAATCAGCGGGCATTCCAGCTGACCGAGAGGTGCCAAGTTGAGTCGTATTGAGGCGAGCGCATCGGATGGCGTTGAACCTTCGCAGCGATTGGCACAAAATCACAAGCTGAGGTACTCCTGTGCAGTTCTGGGATGAATGTCTGGCTGGATCATCTGGCGGACATCAGCAATACTTGGATTGATCTCCAATCGGGCGCTTTAAGTTCATAGCTGCTTGGTTTCATCAACTTTCAGACTGCACCAAGCTTTGAGTGTGGCTCCATCGATTCTCAATCTGCTCTAACTCCTGCCAAGCCGCATCTCTGGAGTCCAGTTTGGACTTGAGAAGTGCGACGCCGCGTGAGCCCTCGGCTACCTTGAGAGGTGCGCAAGCCGTCCGGCAGTCTGGCGCGTGGCCGCCTCCATGCATGTCCAAGCGATCCCGCCCGAAGCGATAAATTTGACCTGTCCCAAACACACCCCAAACACAACTTCAAAAAGGAGTATACCTGAAATCCATGTCAAATCCAAAGAACGGCATCACCTATCTACTAGATCTCTACGGCTCGGCTGTCAAAGGAGTCTATAGTACCTGAAATCCACCCTACCCTACGGCTCTACGGCTACGGCTGTCCTCTACCCTCAAGGACTCATTCAGTTTTGCTTCTGTCACACGCTGCCTAGGAAGCAGCCCGAAAGCCCCCCCCCCCCCCGTTTTGGGAAGTGGTAGGCGCAGTTTCATGATGGTGGCTCAGAGGCGCATCTTCGGGGGTATTCAGGGAAATGGGTCGTCTCAACATACGGGAGTCCTCGAAATGAGTGGCTTCCCCCCTTGAACACCCTCCCAAAAATGGGAGCTACCGGGAGTAACCGGGCTGGCGCTAACCTCTGGTTTTTTTTCATGTTTAAACGCCTGGTCTTCAAGCGACCTCCCAATCTCTCCTTTTAGTTCCAGCCGGGGTCCGGAAGCAAATCCTCCCGCGCGAACACCTTCCTTCGTTCGACCTTTGTCCGCGCCGAAACCGATCGCATCTTTGGCTTCGAGGAGGGGCGGTCCAGGGAGAGTCACACGCTCCAGCTACTTGAGTCCCAAGCTCAAAAAGCAAGGGGACAACCCTCGGGACAACCATGTCGCATAATCTCTGAATCCCTATTTTTTTGAGACCCCCCCCCCAGACTTGAGTCCAGCAAGAGGAACATCCGAAAACCTCTGGCTTGCTCAAGGGGACCCCCTGATCCGCAAACCAGCTCACCTTGGAATGGCTTGGAACAAAACAATGTTTTTTTGGTTTTTTTTTTCTTTTCGGGGTGAACGCGGAAGAACAACAAAAAGATAAAACTTCCCGATTCCCCTGCTGACCATTCCGCCAGCCGTTGATTTCCCTGGACCGTCAGCCTCAAAGCCCGCGGCCGCTGCGGCAAGCGCTGACTCAAGCGATTTCCCCGCGAGCGACGTGTGAAGCGCCGCGCGGAGCGCGTCGAGGGTAGCTCGCATGGGGCTTTTGGAGAGAACCAAACGGAAGCAGAAGCTCAATTGGGGGAATTCCCTGATGATTTTCCAATTGGTGGTCCCAGCATCGAAGCATTGGAGACGAGCAAGGTGTCTTTCTGTCCACTCTGCTGAGTTATAATCAAGCTGATATCAAAGGGGCGCACCAAAATACCAAACTACTAATCAAAAGGAAACTTTCCACGCCTGTTTCTGCTTGGGCCTGTCCCCAACCTGTATCGGGTTTTGACTGTTTCTTGGATTGGACACGTCTCTCCTGAGTAAAGCACGCGCAATCTTAGTACCACCGTGTCTGTCCACCATGTTGCGTCGCTCGCAACTTGGCCCGGCCAATGCATTCGTTTGGCGTGGGCCACCGAATCCGGACGGTCGGTGATGGGGGTTCCCCTCAGAGGAACCCCATCTAAAACCAGAGACACGTCCCACACAGGAGCCGGCCCAGGAAGCTGTAGGCTCACCTATCTTTCCTCTGAAGGAAATGGGCCTACTCTTGCGTTCACTGCTGGCTCTCGTTTTGCCGCCTCACCCCACTCCCCATGTCCCAAATAGGCTGCCCAAATTGTTTGCTGGACTCCCCATTAACAATGGCCAAGTAGAAGCCTTTCAACCCACGAAACATCCTGACAAATCGGGGCAAGATCTGAAATGCCACCTCAGCTGGTCCTGTTGCGATGAATCCCTTTTTTGATAGGGGTTCATCAAAGAGGAAACCGGAATTGCTTGAAAGCTGTTCCATAGGGTTGTTTCCTAAAAATCGTGGACCTGTGCAGATGGATTGTTCCCTTTGGTCTCTTCAACAGCCATCCAAAAGGGTTACATGGCTATATATATATACATATGCACCTCCGCGCCCACTGAATATATGACAATGAGGGAAATCAAGTCATTCAAGATGGATATTACCGGAAGTAAGCTCATTGTACAATATTAGCCATTATTGTTTACCACCCACGCATCAAAATAAAATCGTAGGTGCTTCTGCTTTCTAACAAATGTGTTTAGCAGTCCTCCTTTTAGCCCTCATTCAATCATTTCATGTGTCTTCTAGTCATAAACTAAATGTATGCCAACACAAGCTAACTCAAACATCATACCAAGTACAATGTAAAAACGAAACCAAGTTAAGCGTCACAACACATAGGATCTAAGCCATCATTGTTCATATATGCATTGTTGAAGATCTCAAATATATCAGTCAGTAGGAAGCCGTGATTTGATTTTCATGTATTTCTATTAAAATGTGTCCATATCAAGTTTGCTGTCATAGTCGTAATCACTAATGTTTGTTTGCCTAGTCCAATTAACTGTAAAACATGTCTGTGAGAATGCCGGCGAAAGGGTATCACCAATGGAGCAAACAATGCCTCCACCACTTCGCCTACGCATGTTCGAGTGCTCATCTCAACTAATGTGCAAGTCCTCTTCGTCTGTCAACTTGCAAACCTGTGCCAAGCCATGCATCTTCCATCTCTCATCTCAACTCATCTGCAAATCCCCTTTGCTAGAAGCAGGCAAAACCCTGGTATTTACAGGGATTGTTTCAATATCCATGGGTTAGCGTGGATTTAGTTCAATCATTTTCTATTGAATTAGTTCTCCAATGTCCGTACTGAACTATCAAGCGTATTTACCGCATACAAGTCCAAAAGAATAATAAGGTGCACAACCACGCAGGAATGACTGAAAGCAGACGCTTTAAAGCGCTTCATCCAGGTAGCTCATGCATTCAAGATTCAAGCACAAGAGTCCTTAAATCTTGCATCCAAAAGTGTTTTAAAGCGCTTCAAACCATTTTAGGTGGATAGAAGTGCAGTCAAATGTGCAGATGCAAGCATTTTTAGATTGCCAAAATTGGGGTCACAATTGGAGTGCGTGAAAAGGGGGTGGGCATCACCCAAAAGTACTGTAAACTGCAAGTTATCTTAGGCCGTGGTGTTTTTCTGGTTCTTTTCTTTTTTTCTTTGGGGGGGGGGGGGGGTACCGTATGTGTGTATATATATATATATGTCCCCGTCAAACGTCACCTTATCGAGGCGCTCTCCAGGCCTTCGAGAATCTTCGACGCAGCCGAGGCCGGCGCTAAGGCCGCTTTGTCCCACACTTCCGGCAGAAGAAGGAGTCCTCGCCGCATCGAAACGGATTCCTTCCGACATCTGCTTTGAGGACACCAGGAGAGGAGACATCATAAAACCGAGACCTGTACGAAATATGTGTCCCATCTTTCCCGCGTGCGAAAGACATTTGCAATCCGAAGCCCGACCTTGTGGCGAACGAATTCTCTGCCGACCTTTGGCTCTGCCTCTGCCCTCTCTCTCACACGCACTCCTTTGATCGAACTAGTTGGGAACTGTGTCATCCAAACTG
Organism: Effrenium voratum; assembly: GCA_963377175.1. NCBI lineage: Eukaryota > Dinophyceae > Suessiales > Symbiodiniaceae > Effrenium > Effrenium voratum. The sequence goes on along the minus strand of CAUJNA010000312.1, from coordinate 107,873 downwards.
CTGAGTAATGATCAGAACCTTGCAGAGTCAACTGAAACCCAGGCCACCCAAACATGTTCAGTGGATATCCAGTATCCGGTCATGAAACTGCTTGAGACCGCCGGTGTTTCCAATGACCGTGAAAACGGATTGCTGCCAAGAAAAAGAAGGAAACCAACCATTTGGCTGTGTCATGTTGAAATAGAAGGCCCCATTTGACTCTTCTTTGAAACAAGCGCCAGAAACTGACCAAAACATAGATACACCTTCGGAGCAGTGCGTTTTGGACATCTTCAGACAAGGCGCGTTCAGGTACACGTTGCCGCAGTTCGCGCAATTGACCTCCGCGACGGTGGCATATGTGCAAATAGTTGGTAACATCTCAGAATAGATGTGAATTCAGAAAGTCATTTTGCAATTGCAAAGGATTTGAACAAGCTTCAGCTTGGCTGAAACTCCGATGTCAGTTGCGCCGAGTGGTTTGCGCCCCTCATAGAACTTGGAATCCCCCTTCTCAAGAGAAAAAGGACTCGACTGTGAATGGTCAAACCAGGTGGTTTCTCCCAGTTCTTCTAGGGCTTCATGCTTCATCCATCCCAAGTGATGGATTTTGGTCCGCTGGCCATAACCGAGACAGCCGGAGTCCGGCATTGAGACCCGCACCGTGCCAAGGGCGACGTGCTCCGTAGGAATAGGAGCACCTGCGACCGAAAAAAAAATGTTGAGGGGGGTGGGGTGAGCGCCTGGTTTCCTCTTGGCGTTCCTTAAAACTGACCCAACGCAAGTCCTCCATTTGGAACCCTTGAACCGGGCTGAAATCGAAACGAAACGGGGCCCCGGGATTTTTGGGGTTCTATTCAAAATCAAGCCCATATGAGCCGCAGGCAATACTCGTTATATTCCCCAATGACATGGGGATAGGGTAGGAACCCATTTCCTTTCTGGTGATTTGGTGACACCCAATGTCATTTCTTCTACATCAAATGATCCTTAGTGATATAACAGGGAATCGCCTCGTGAGTGGTTGGCGGACATGAGTCCGCCGCCAGAATGATGCCTAGGTGCCCAAAATGGCTGCAGCGTTCCTTTGGGCGTTCCTTTGAAACCCAAATAGAGATCCTGTGGCTGGACGAAATCCACTTCGCACCACCTAAGAAACCATGAAAACCAACCATCCTTTGCCGGTATTTACCGGGCGAATCACATATCGCTCCCTTGGGCTTCTGAAAATGCGTGGTGCGAAATGGATGTCCGCATTTCGTGGCCATCCGCAGGATCCCAACTCCAAATCAAAAGCCTCGGTGGCTTTCTGCTCCCCTGCGCCCCTTTAGCTCCCCTGCGAAAACCCCTGGGTTGGCAAAAAAGCTGTTCAGTCCCAACATCCCTTGGCAACATGCGCCAAAGAACTCCAAACGGGACACGCCCAAAAGGCTCAAGGCGACCAGATCTCGGAGCTCTGCACCTGAACGGGCGCCCATGGCCTCGGAAAAGCCGACGAAAATCCCACTCGTTCCGCTCGTTTCGGGAAATCTTCTGAAAGCTGGGCTCCGAGAAAGCATGGGTGTGGATCGAAATCCCCAAGATGATGCTACGGGGTCCCTTGTTGCGGTTTCCCGCAGCTCTTCCAGAGCCTCTTAGAGCCCTGATGTTCGAATTGTGCCGGCGCTCCCTTGAGATACCTCGCTGCCTCAAAGGGCCGCTATGCAAAATGGTGTCCTCGGAAGAAGCTTCATGTGCATCGACGCGGCTACACACAGGAACCCCGACCAAGAGAGAGAGAGAGAGCGAGAGACAGACACAGAGAGAGAGAGAGAGAGAGCCGCGAGCGGCATGTTTGGCGCCCGACTGCCATTTCTTCTCGACTGAGCACCTGGGCCAACATCCCAAACCGAAGAATCATGCATACCCACCTTGCCGGTAGAGGTCAAACAAAGCAAACAGATCCGAGCCCTTTTGTCCAACTCTCGCCGTTCTGAAGCGCCTGTGTCGATTCACTGAGCTGCCGACTCCATCGTTGTTTGTGTCCAGCTGGGAGAAGAGATCACCTGCCCCGTACCCCGTGTCTCTCCACAAGGGGCGACGTGTCAAAAAGCATGCCAACAAGTACGGGTGCCATGACCTTAAGAGAAAACCTTGCAGAACACGGCCAGCAGGCTGCCCTTGACAGCCTCTCTGTGGGGCCGCAGTGTAGGTCGGTGGAGCCGCAGCGTAGGTCTGCATGCCGTAGGCCTAGGGAAACAACCACCAGGCCTGCCTAGTGACCGTACGCTTCACGCTGAACAGCTGAGAAATGGCTGGCACGCGCAAGGCAGTCATGTCTGCCGGAAAATCGTGTGCCTCCAAGTGTTGCCTGCTCATGCTGTCTTGGGCCCCACGCCGGCTGGCTCATGACTCCTTGCCCGCGCCATTTGCGCGCACAAACCAACAAGCAAGCAAGCAAACAAGAAAAAAACGCAATCCAAACCAAAAAAGAAACAAAAAACAAAACAACACGAGACAGACACACAGACACACAGAGAGACAAACAGACAGACACACAGAGAGACACGCAGAGAGACACACAGAGAGACACCACAGAGACACACAGAGACACACAGAGACACCCAGAGACACACAGAGACACACAGAGACACACAGAGACACACAGAGACACACAGAGACACACAGAGACACACAGAGACACACAGACACACACAGACACACACACACACACACACACACACACACAGACACACACACACACACAGAGAGACACACACACACAGAGACACACACACACACACACGCAGACACACACACACACACACAGAGAGACACACACACAGAGACACACAGACACACACTGACACGCACAGACACACACAGACACACACAGACACACGCAGACACACACAGACACCAGACACACACACACACACACAGACACACACACAAAGAGAGAGAGAGAGAGAGCGCCCGCGCGTCAAACCCGAGTGCCTATTTGATCAAAGCTAGAGACACTCCTACTCTGGTAGTTCCTGTCCTCCTTTCAAAAAAAACATGTGATTTCAAAGGAGAGGGAAAACAAGAGGGAGCCAAAGCCAGTTTTAGGGGTGCCCTGTTTGTCTTTGTTGATGCTTTCTGGGTGGGTTTTGCTAAACGCAGACCCACATGAGGAAAAAGAAAGTGTTGGGTGGATCTTCCCCCCGCCCCCACCCCCACCCCCCCCGCTCGCGGCATTTCGCCCCACCCCGGACCGCCGCTCCCGCGCCTGACGCACCGGCCGGCCGAATGCTGCCTCTGCCCATGGCCTCAAAGCGGCAGCAGCGACGCATGTGGGCAGTGGAGCCCCGAAAACGCTCGGTGCCCGGCGTCCCCTCAAAAACCAGGCAAAAACCCTTGGCCCCTCGCCTTCGAACATGCCGTGTCCAGTCTACATCGTGTCCAGTCTGGTGATTCCTACAAGAGGACACCCAAGCGCAATCGGAAGGTCACCCAATAAGTCGACCCACCCCTGGTGAATCAAACGCGCGATGGCCTTCCGCACCCAAAAAAAGCTGCCCTCTAAGCATCAGTTTCTCGATCCGATTTTCATAGAGCAAGGTACAATAATCTGAGTGGGTTTCCCTCTTTGACGAATGTGTGGCTGGCACGAATGCAGCGGAAGTGGCGCGGAAATGGTGCGCATGGTGCGGAAATGACGCGGGCGGCGCTCCGCGCAAAGCCTTGCTCTCAGCTCTGATCGGGCGTTCCGGCCATCTCTTCTCGACTGAGCACCTCAGCCAGCGCTCAAAATTGGACCCATCGGCTTCTTGGCGCCAGGGTTTCAACCACCTTTGGGTTCCAGCAAGCTGAAACAAGCTCCTTTTGCTGCCCCCCTGAAAGGCCTTCGGCTCGGGTTGTTTTTGGTCCAAGTGCGCGTGTGGACGAATCCTCCAACTTGGTGTTGCCAAAAACATGTCGGTGCACTCCGCAGAGCTTCCGAGGCTAAGCCAGAAACCCATCGATCTAACCAAAAGTCCAAGAACCCTACATGCCTCTTGGGCACACCCCAGCCACATTTGTTTAGAATCTTCCTGGGAAGCCTGCAATATGCTCACAAAGATATGCTCAAGGGTTCCTGGCAAAAAGCGGAAAGGACGCTGCACAAGGCAACCGACACCCTTTTCGCTTTGAGATGTCCACAGGCATGTGCCAGCCTGGTGACAGCCCCGTTACCTTCTTCGTATGAACCCCATGAGGGAAAGCGTCGGGTGAATGGATCCACTGTGGCACAAAATTTCGGAGAAGAAAAAGATCACCGGCCCTTCGCACAAAAATGTGGCTGTGGGTCAAAAAGATGTACCAAACTGGCACCCTGGCAAATGGAACCAAAGACTAAAGCCTGCGTTCGGGGCTATGAGGCGCCGGCGCCATCTTTGTTGGCGTCCAGCTGGGAGAAGAGATCGCCTAGCAAACCGAATGGTAAAGACTTGGAACCCTTGTTGGGGTTGATCAGCTGCCTCTTTTTTGGGAACCCAAACAAGAGGAGAAAAGATGCCAGTGAAGACCCAGGCCTCTCTCTACAAGCAAAACAAACACACACTTCCTCTGCCCAAGGTTGCCCCAAAAGTTAAGAACAGCCCCACGTCCACGTCCATGTTTTGAGCTTTAAACAGGGCATGCCAGCAAGAAGGCTTGCCGTCACGCAAGCAAAACGGACCTCGAGACTCCCCATTTCACATCTGCGGGCACATGGAACTTCCACACTCCCTTCAGAGCCTCTCTGTGAAGCCGCAGCGTAGGTCTGCGGAGCGGCGGCGTAGGTCTGCGGAGCTGCAGCGTAGGTCTGCGGAGCGGCAGCATAGGTCTGCGGGGCTGCAGCGTAGGTCTGCATGCCGGCGACCTAGGAAAAGGTTCACAAGACTTGAGTCACAACGCCTGGCAATTGAAAGGGGACCCCAAACTTTAGGAGATGCTCCGCCCTTCCCAAACAAAAAACCATATGAACACAACTAGGTTGGAACGTCGCGTCGCACATCTGCACATCAGCTCGCAAATGTGACTAGGCCTATCTATGTTCATCTTGGCATACTGACTCTTTGTTGGACCATGGCAGGACAGCGTCTGGACAGCGGCTGGAAAACGATTGGAAATAGCAGCAGAACGGACGAGAAACGGCGGGGGGGAAGAAGCAAGGCGTTCATCTCCGCCAAGCGTTGCCTCACGCTGTCTTGGGCCCCACGCTGACTGGCTCCCGACTCCTTGCGGCCCGCACCATGTTGGAGACTTGGACCACACACACTCAGACCTACTCACTCACTCACTCCCTCCCTCCCTCCCTCCCTTCCTTGCTCGCTCATTCACTCATTCACTCATTCACTCATTCACTCATTCACTCATTCACTCATTCACTCATTCACTCATTCACTCATTCACTCATTCACTCATTCACTCATTCACTCATTCACTCATTCACTCATTCACTCATTCACTCATTCACTCATTCACTCATTCACTCATTCACTCATTCACTCATTCACTCTCACTCTCACTCTCACACTCTCACTCACGCATTCACACACCAGCAAAGCTGAAACTCATTTGAGTGGATCCGACACAAGCGCAACGAGTTTTTTGCTCAGTCAACAAACCGTCCAGAAACCAAAGTCGACCGAACGAGCCCCTCGAGTTCTCCCGCCTGAGGCCATTGTGACTCCCGCGCCACCTCTGCCCATGGCCTCACTGGCTCTGCCCATGGGGGGACACGTATGCAACGCAAATCACACGGATATCGGTTGAAGAAAAGGGGGGCCGACGCAAAACCATGGAAGGGGCAAATAGCGGGGTGATTTTCAATGGGTGGGGCCTCCTTTTCATTTGCCTTAAGGTGCCTGGACATATTTGCAGGAGCCTGTCTGGGAGAAACTCCCAGTCTTTTTGCTGGTTGGGGCCGGTGGCCTGTGTTGTCATTCTTCCTCCATGCAAAAACACGGAGTAGTCTTTGGTGGTGCCGACACTTACACTCAGCTTCAGCCTTGCTTATTTGCTTAACACAGCCCAAGAGTCAAACACAGTGCTCTGAATTCCCGATCGGCGCGAGGATACTGTTGTTCCTGAAAAGGGAAGCCAAAAGCAAACCAAAGCAATGTTCCAACGTCGACCCGGGATTCATAAACTCAGGGAAACCCCCCATTTACTAAACTGGGGTTGATTCATCCGCGGCTGCCTTTACCCTGGTCGAAGGCTTGTAAACATACCAAGCGCCGCCCAAAGTGCCGCCAGTCGGAGGGGATACCAAGAACCCCTTCTTTTGAAGGCTTAGGGCAACCAAAACCACTGCTGGGATGGCGGGCAGACAAGTACCCCAAACATCTAGCTCAGTAGAAAGGCACCTGCTTTTCACTAGGTGATTTCAAAGGGGTACCTTCTCCCAACCAAAAAGGAAACCCGAAGCCACTGGACAACTATCGAAGTTTTGCAAAAGCACCCTCTTTGGGATCATCTTTGAATGGGACCAAAAGAAGCTGTCCATCATTCGCCGGGTCCTCGCCTTATCTTACGCCCTTTGTCAAAACATACTGCATGTGCGTGCCTCTTTTTTTGGGGGGGTACCCCAATTTTTTTTGGGGGGGTGGTTTTAAAGGGACGCCAGGAATGGGTGGCCCAACCTGAAAAAAACACAGAGGCTCCGGCCGCCAGCTCTTCTCGGCTGAGCACCTGAGGTGCTGATGCCTGGTAAATGTACACATGGACTAAATACAACCTGCGGTCCAACTCCTGGTGGCTCAATTTTGACTGCCCATATCTTTTTTCTATCTGGAGTTAGATTAAACTCAGATTGGGCTTCGCTTTCCTGATATCTACGCTTTATTCATATTCCTGTGCAGATCTTGGTGGCAAATACTCAAAGAACTTTGAAGGAAGTGGGTAAGGGTTCCAACAGCAATTGGACTAATTGGACATGGGTCCAGAAGGAAGGGTTTAGGGATGAAAAGAACTGAATTCTTCGGTTGGGGCGGAAAAGAGCTGAAATCTGCGGGCGGATTGTTGATCCCTGTTGGACGCCAGTGAAAAGGGCCTTTTCCGGGACAAAGCACGTGATGTGTTCTTGGAGTATCAGGTATGAACTGTAACATGAACCTGGCAGGATGTTCTTGTCGGTCTTCTCAACTTGATTCTCAATAGCCGCAACTGGGGGCCCTTTTGCATACCCAAACGGATCTCCTGCACTTCAATCATCTCCCCAGAATCATCCGGGGCCCACAGAGACACGTGAGGGGAGGGATGAATTGACTTCAAACGGCAACACGTTGAAGTCGGCGCAAGAAACTGGGGATTGATCAATGATCCTGGGCCCCCAAACGACCACGGAAAACTTTGCCCATCCAGTGGGAATGATCACTCTTCCGTCAATGGGCGTTGATCAATGCTCCCGAATGGGGGGGTTCATCAATATTCCGTCTAGGGCCCCCGCATGACCATGGCGAACTTGTCCCATCTAGTGGCAAATGTCGTCCTTTTGAGCGGTCCCACCAATATACTCACCCCCTGTCAAGGAGCGTTTGAGCAACCCCCAACTGTCCATCCTGGGATGCCGACGCCATCGTTGTTGGAGTCCAGCTGGGAGAACAGATCGCCTTGCACCAAGACCCCTTCTGTGCTGATCTCATGAGGATTTGGGCTCTCCAAAAAGAATACACGACCGCGCAAATGAAAGGGGGGCGGGGTCCTCTAAAAACGACACCATGCTCTCCAAAGCGTGGAGGAGACATGCTCAAACAGAAAGCCCCTGGTAAAACCTTGAAGGCACACCGCTTCATGTTGGCTAAAATTCAAAGAACTGGTTGATCAATACTGCGGATGGACCAAATCCGCGACAGGCACCAGTGGGTAGGTCTTTACTCTATTCTTTCATAGGGCTTCATCTATCCTAACTGGTGCCGATCGGCGGGAATTTTGTCCAAGGAAGACCCCTGATTCCCATGACCCCAGTTGCCCAGTTCCCCAGTTGCCCCGCCCGACAGGTTGAAAACGACTTGGGATCCCTGAACCCTTCCGGGGAAGGTCCGAAACGCGCCCTTTGGGAGGCGGTGCCCCGAGACCCGGTAGGGTTTGTTGTTGCTTCCCGATGGATCTATCCTCGCGCTAGCTTTTTGTTCGCTGGGCAACCCCCCGAAGCATCACCTCACCTGGACCAGGGCTGTTGGGCCCAACCTCATTTGGACCTGGGGCTGCCTATTGGCCCTGATGGGGTACCATTCAGGATTGGTTTTGGAGCGCCCACAACTCACTTAACCACATCCCGAAGGCACCCCGCAAGGCACCGCTAAACCATGAGCACACCCACAAATCAGCTCCAAACCAATCCCAAGCCCACCCAAAGTCAACCCGACCACGCCCCACAGCTGCTTGGATGTCGGCCCTTTGCTTCGCCTAAATGCCTCCCTCATGAAGATCTAAGCCAGCCTAACCCCTCCCCCCCAAATTTCTCGAGCCCCAAGCAACTCCCAACTGCCACCCCAGGTCCAAGTCAGGCTGGTGATGCCGTGGATGCGGCCAGCCAACCCGCCAACTAATTAGCTGCTGCGGATGGACGAAATTCGAAGAAACCCTGGAATGATGCTTCCCTTTATAAATACCAGAAAAACAATGGCTTACCATGGTTTCAAAGTCGGGCGACATGGATTTCGCAACCATCCACAGTAAGAAAAACCAGCCCTTCTAGGGGTACCTTCCCCATTCTTTCCAGGCATCCTTCTTTCTACAAAACCACCCAAAACCCTGGGGAAACAGCTGTTTTTTTGTTGGACGATGGGTGAAAAGACTTGGGCAGCAACCCCTAGAGCCCTAGGCCAAAAAAAAACTCATCCCAGACACCCCTACCAAACAAAACTCGGCGCTTTGGAGGGTGCCACTGGACTGCATCCCAAGCGCCTCTCCCAGCGGAATAGGTCTGCGTGGCGTAGACCTCAGGCACCCCAAACGCCTCCAGCCGCCGGCTGCTGGCATTCCACAAGAGGAAAGCATCACTCAGGAACACCGGGGGGGAAGCAAAATGTCATGCTCTCTCATCACTTCTGGAGATCCGCACTCCAAATTCCTGCAAATTTCGGGCAGCGATCCACCAGCTCTTTGGTTGAAATGGCGCAAAAAGTCTCCAGCTATCCCAACAACAGCATGGGAATTGCCTCAGAGAAGCCGCCTTTCAGCTACGTCTGGGAAGCTCAGCTCCCAGCGGGCTGGCTCTGGCCTCCTTGCACCATAGAAACGACACTCCAAGGTGTCAAGGAAAAACACTTTTCGGTGTGGCTCAAAATTCAAGAGCTGGGGCAAAGCGCAGGTTTTAGTCTCTTTCCATTTACCAAGGTGCCGTTTTGGAATACATGTTTTCTTGAGCCGCAGCCAAATAACTCGGGCTGTCCCCAAGCCCCGTAAGAACTCACAAAGAATAGTGGTGCACTGTCTCCGAACCCCTTCTTTTTACGTATTGGCGATTTCGCGGTTGTGTATGCCAGTCTTCTGTCTGGGGGGCTAGTGGTTTTGGGGGGAGTGAAAGCAAAACACTAAATCCGGAGAGTATGAGTGAAGATCTAACAGCACATGCCCTGCCCCCCTTAAGCCAACCAACTCCACGCAAATCAACGGAAACGCCCGACCTAAAACCGATCGAAGCCCAGCCAGCTGGAATTCATGCCCAAGACCCCACCCTGACCATCCACGGGCGAGGAATTCAACATGCGCATCATGACAAGTGAAGCGGTGGTTTCCCACGCTGGGCGCTCTTCCCACCAACGGAAGCTGACAAGAGGGTATGGAAAGACCACGGTCCTCTTGAAATGGCCCCTGTCCACTTTCATGATTTTTGGAAAGCCGGTGTATATATATATATATACATATCTGTATATGGCGCAGGATGTCGGATCCTCAGTATTTGCAGCACCTCCCTTGATCCAAATTGAATCTCAACCCCCGCCCGCTATCGAGCGGGCCCAGACAAGAGCAGCCTTGCTACTGATTCCTGCCAAGTAGACCTCCCCCAAAAAAGAGAATAACCTAAATTATGGCCTAAACGCTGGAACCCTGCTGACCCTTACCTCAACCGTGGTTCTAGGTTCCTTCGCAACTGAAGTGAATTGCGCCCATTCCAAGTTCCAGACTGTTGCAACAATGGCAAAGGGGACGAATGTGCACTGTGAATTCCCTCACTGTTGCAAGTAAGGTAACAAGGGAAACCTTTACTGCACCTACATCTTGGGAATCCGTGGCTCTAAGTAGCCCCTCTGCAGAGCTTAGCATGCGGCACAAACTCATCTTGGTTTCCCCCCGCACAAACCCTCATAACTGCATGTTCCGCTTCGAGACCACCCGTGCTCCTGCATACTGAGCAGTGTACTGTCCCCCAGCATACTGTGCCCCAGCGTACGCTGCTCCGCCCCGCGCAGATGCCACAGCAGGCTGCGATGCGCCATAAGTGACCTGAAAAAAAAGGGATATGCAAATGGTTGACACCTTGGCGAGACCACAAACCTACCGTGGACGAAATCCATTTCGCACCACCTCAGAGCCCCTGGAAGGATGACTCCCCTGTAAATACCAACAAAGGTTTCCAAGGGGTGCAGGATTTGGTCCATCCATAGTAGTAAACCCTACTTAGACTTGTAAGACCGTTTGCAAGGAAACCAAAGACGCCGCTGCTTGGCCAATCACTGGGGCTACAAACCTAGTAAACCCAAGGTACCTTCCCTCCCGCACATTGATCCTCTAGGTTCCCTGCCTGCCAGAGGTGCCAGCGAGTGGCAGGGTACAGGGTTCAGTTTGGCAAAACATGAGGGAAACCAAAAGCTTCCTCAAAACAATGCTGGCTTCAAAGGCATGAAAACGAGCCGCCCCACTTCTCCGAGCGCCCGGGCAGTTTGACCATGGCGCACCTGGCAACGGCGTCTCAAAAATGGGATACACAATCTATGGGCCGTTTTTTGGTAGGTTCACCCGAAAAAAGGGGCCCGACAAAGAGTACGAACCAACTCCAAAAAGGACACCCCCTTGCGGGCATGTCTCAACAAGGGTGGGGAAACCACAAAATCTGCAACGATTCGGGTTCTTGGGATACTGTTCTTCGTGCCAAACTTCTCTTGCATTGCAGATGGTGTCCATACCCCAAAGCAGTTACCTCCAAGGGGACAACATGGTATACAACAATAGACACCATGCAAAGGGTGCACACACACCGTTTTCAAGGGAGTGGCTTCCCCATCTTTCGGCAAAACTGGGGTTTCCCCAATCCATGACAAGACTGGGACGATCTGGGCCCATCCTCTTGAAAAAGGCCCTTTCCATCGGAAAAAGTAAGCTCAGGCGATATCCCCAACAGCACCACAAAGGAAATCCGCCTCTGAAACGTGGCTTTGACTGCTGGACTCCGAGTCATAGGCTCCAGTAAAAAGCTGGTTTCAAGCATGGGCGAGGAGCCAAACTGGGTTCACGTGGCTTTGTCTAGGGGAATCCCCCCAAATGGGTTGGTGTCCTTTTGGTTTCCCTAACCAACCCAAAACTGGGCACCAGCACCCTCAAAATTCACTTAAGAATTGGTGATAGCCCAAAATTATGGGGTGAATTCCCTTTTTTAAGGGTAGTTTGAGGGTGCAGGTACCTCACACCCAACCAACCTTTGCCCCATCTACTCAGTCACAGCTGCCTCGTCGCTGCGAGTGTGAGACACCTCGCCCCTCTCGAACATCTCCATCTGGGCCGGGACTTTCGGGGACGAAAAGTCTTAGGACGAAACGGGGTGTTTCTCAAACTAGGTGTTTCCAGATGGACGGCTTTAACGGGGACACCAAAAAAAAAACTCTTGAAGGGTCCACAATTTCGAAAAACGCCCGAAGCTGCGTTGCGTTTGCGGGTCGTGTTGTGTTTGGGGGTGGTAGGAGTAGTTTGATAGCCAATTGACTCACCACGACCAGGAAAGTGTCCTGGAACCTGCTCAGAACGGTTCTGAAAACCATTCTGGGATGGCAACATGCGTTCCAACGCTGCTTCAAGCTATCACCCAGGAGAAGATCAAGTAGACCAAGGAGGCCTGTCCCTTGGAGAGGCGACAATTCAGCCAGAAGGGGAAATGACCTCCTCGCCTTCTGAAGGGAGGGTACATTTATCCCTTGGTACAGAGAGCCGCTAGGTCGCTTCCTCCATTTGCTGTCCCCTGGAAAACAACACATCGAGTGATAGGTGTCCCTTAAAGCCGGCAAGGGAAAACAAAAGCACCAAAAACAAACTCAACTTGCTGTTGCTCCGCAGGGAATGAGGGAATGTGCCTTCCAAACCATCCGAACTGTTGGTGTCCTTCTGAGGGGACCCAAAAAAAAACGGGTTCATTCCATTTCGCGTTCCCCACGCATCCCACCAAGTGGGTGTGGGTCAAAAAAAGGGTACCCAAAATGGGTTGCCCTGGTAAATGGACACATGGACTGAATAAAACCTGCGGTCCAATTCCTGGTGGCTGAATTTTGACCCATACCCATATCTTCCCCAATCGGCTGGAGTTAGATTAAACTCAGATTAAGTTTAGATCGCTTTCCAGATATCTACGCTTTATTTTGTTCATATGCCCATGGCTCAAACCCAAATCGTACCCCCAGTGAACATCCCAATCCACCCACTAAAATCGGCTATCTAAAATGTGTGGTGAATTCACCTACCCACCAAAATGGGATCCCATTGGTTTTGACCCACCGCCATCTTGGGTTTATTCACGTTCAGCCCATGGCGATCCGCCAGCCGAGCGCCGAGCGCCGAGAGTCGGGATCCCGATGCCCGATTTCTGGGGCTCCGGGCCGACATCCTGGACGGGGACACGGGGCCCGCCCGCACCACCCGCGCCTCGTAGGCGCCTGCCGTTTTGGGGGTGGTGCCCGTTTTGGGGCCGGAAACTCCAAGGGAAACCGAGGGAACCTGTGGCGGGTTTGAAGGGAATAAGGGAATGGACCGGCTTTTGAGGCGGGAGTCCTGAAAAAAGGAAACCAGAGGGGGTGGGTTAAGTTCGGGGTGATTCCAACTCATTCCCTCAGAACAAGCAAGAAGCCATTTTGGGGGGTTGAGCCCTCTTTTTTGCGCCGCGCTTGGTGGAGCTTCTGGAGCTCTCCCTGGTTTTGGTGCGAACTTTGGGGAGCCTGAGGCTCCCTTTTTTTGTTGTGATTCTTTGTGCGTCTCCCTGGTTTTTGTGGGAAATGTGGTAAGCACCCGTGCGAAAACACATATTGGTGAGAGCCCCTGGCTATGCTAGTGGGAGGGAATGCACAGGAGCAGGCGATGATTCGTACTCTTCATTCATCGTTTTGTCCGAGCAGGATCCAGCAGAGCTCCAAGACAGACAGCTCATGTTGCCTTCAATTTACGACACTTGGGCCAACTGCAATCCGAATGTTGACCCCAGATGTGTCTTTTCCCGTCAGATTCATCGGGTTTTCCCCGCCCAAAGCATTTCCGGATCCCCTCGAAACAACTCACATGAGACCCATGGCCCTGGGAACTGGCCGGCCCACTGCAGCTGCTGGAAATCTCTGGGCAGCCCGGAGAAACGAAGCCCGCCATCTTGGAGCCAAGGAAAGCCAGGGGCAGCCGAAGCCCCAAAAAAAAATAACAAAAAGCTACGGCGGACAAAGGCCGAGCTGCAAAAAGCTACGGCGGACAAAGGCCGAGCTGCATGGTTGACCTGATGTTGTGGTTGGGGCACGGGGGAACGCCCAAGGGGCGTGTAATTGCCTTGAGGCTGGGGAAAGCAAACGGCGCACGTAGCACCCAGCAAAGGTGCTCTCAAGAACACACCTGGGGTACACCTATGCGGTATATGAGGGGTACTCAAATGGTCCAGAAGTTGCGCCCCCCCCAAAGAAAAACAAAAAAAAAACACGTGGCGGTGACGTTTTGCTCGGATTGATTCGCTCGCAGCGCAAGCAGGGCCATGCAGTGCTGTGCGCGGTAAGAACAATGAACCCATCCACAGGAGGAATACCCCCCAAAAAGGATACGTGAAGTAGCAGGTTACTTGTAAGTAGGCATTAACCCAAGTTCTTGGTTGCTGCTGACCCCGCTACTTTTTGTGGGTTCAATTCGGAGAATCCTGTCTGTTTCAACCAAGTGAAAATCCGAAGATCCGCTACCAAATAGCCATAAAGGGAAGGGTTCTGGCCAGGTTCCACCGAGGACAACTTGGTCCGTTCCGTTCCGTTCCCAGCGATTCGCGCCTGCATAGCCGCCCTCCCCCTCTCCCACGACCACCTCCTCGCGCCGCACCGTGCGGCTGTACTCCTGGGCTTCTTGGACCTTGGAGAAAGGTGCTTCTTCGGTCAAGGCCAAGAGTGCACTCTCGACTTGTTTGTGCGAATTTAACCAGCCGCATGCCCGCACTGAGGCGCATCCGAAAGGAAAAGGGGGAACTCAAACTGGCTTCGGCTTGTTCCTTTTGGTGTCCCTTTAAAATCGCCTTTCAATCAGGGTACCCCCAGCGCTCGATCTAAGGGAGTCCAAGGCCTGTGGTTAGCATTGGGACTCACATTGAAAGAGAGATACTCAAAGGCATGCGAGTTGGTCCGAAAATGTTCAAGAGGGTTACCCTCCCACCAAGTAACGCGCTACTGACGTTTGGGGGGTCCTGGTTTGAACGATTCTCCTTTTAAAGGGACCCCTGTTTGGGGAGTACTTTGGGTGATTGATGTGTTTAGGTTGGAAATCTAACCCGGGAGCGCGAATGGTGATTGACATGGTCCGAAAGTGCATCGATTCCACTGGGAAGTGATTGGAACCAATCTCAAATCTGAATCCAACCGCACTGACCAAAGGACATGGTCAAAGACTTCGCCCACAAACCCTCTCAAACCGCAGACCCCAAAAGGAAAACTAAACGGGAATACAAGTGATTGGTAAGCAAGGCCTATACATAATTATGTCATACTCCTGCTGGGGTTGAGAAAAGGTTTGGGGGTCTGTGCCAGGTTTCTTTCTTGGAGAGGGGAACGGCTTACTCTCCAGCACACCCGAATGTAAATGCTTCGATTTCACATATCACAACTGCATTGCCCGTAAACCGCTTCACTAAATCTCGGAGCAACTGAGGCAAAAGTGTCTTGGCAGGATGACAAACATGGCTTCATTCTCTTTCGCGAATTAGTCGCAAACCCGCTCCATCGCTTCCTTGAGGTTTCCCATGGCAGGGTATGCCCAGCACCATCCCTGCAAAGAAAGACCGACCTCCAGGCTTGTTTACCAGAGTGTTCTTCGACGGAAAGCCCACCAACTCGGAGAAGTGAACTCAAAGAAGCAGCGGGTGTCCCTTCAGGCCGAAAAACTCCAGAATTCACCTGAAGTGCCAGTGCCCCAATGATCCATCCTATGATCTACCCTCGAGAAGCGAGTTCTTGTGCGTTTGATCTTACAATCTTGATTCGCCAACCCAAAATCAAGCAAATGCGGACCAGCCAAGAGCAACCAAATCATCATGTTGAGTGTTCAACCTGTTGTCTCTATGTGGCCGGCAAAGTATAGGTATTCAAAATGGAACCCTGGTAGATGCCAATGGACTTAAACATGCGAATGTGGCTTGTGGTCGATGAATTTTGTCCCATCTGAGTCGCAATCAAAACCTGGTATCAAAATGGTCTGCCCAGAAGCATGTAAAGAAGTGAAACGGCGGGCACACTTGTTTTTTACGGCTGGGATGGTCCCCACCCTCCAATTGCCCGGGCTTTCTTCGCAACCCTTGGTATGGTCGCATGTGTTTGCAGCCCCTAAAGCTGAACAAAAGAAAACAAAAAACTTGATCCAGGGTTGTTGTTGCATGCCAAAAACGAGCAGAACAAAATAATAAAAAGGGAGAAAACAAAAACTTGATCCCAGAAGTTTTGAAGTTTTGAGGACGCGACTCATCGGATCACCGAAAAAACCCAGCGACCTCCCCGCCCGCGGCGAGGTCTCAACGAGGCCCCAGCGATGCGCTGCTCTGCGGCCTGGGAAACCTGGGTGATCACCTCATGGCGGAGGACCTGCGGCAAGTCACAAGGGTTAAATAATAATGATGATAATAATAATAATAATAATAATAATAATAATAATAATAATAATAATAATAATAATTAATAATAATAATAACAATAAACATGCGCGAAACACGTACAAATGTATACACATGTATATATGTATGTATGTATGTATGTATGTATGTATGTATGTATGTATGTATGTATGTATGTATGTATGTATGTATGTATGTATGTATGTATGTATGTATGTATGCATGCATGTATGTATGTATGTATGTATACGCGTGGGTGTATATATATATATGTGTGTGTGTGGGTGTATGTATGCATACATATATATATATATGTATATGTGGCTGTATTCATATGTATGTATATATATATATATATACATGTGTGTATGTATGTGTATCTATATATATATATATATGTGTATGTATATGTATATGCATATGTATATGTATATGTACATACATGTGTATATGTCAATGTGTATGGGTATATGCATATATACATATGTGCGTATTGACTTTAATGACATTTAGGTGGGGATTTATGTCCACCAACCATTTGGGAGGGGGTTCCCCATTAAAATTCATAGCCATATATGTATGTACACATAGTTGCATTTGCTTGTAGGGAAACCGGAAAGGTTGTTCAAATAATGGGCTTGATTTGGCAAATGGGTTTGGACAGCTGGTGGCATTCGTTTGCCCTTCCCTTTTAACCAGGCTGAAAAATGTGACCCACACACACACACACCTATCAAACCTTCATATAATCCCCCCCGTTGAGGCAGGTAGAGCTGAGAACCTTGCTGGCCTTGTTTTGGTTTTGGGCATTGCTCACATGCTTCGAGGGCTTCTGCTTCGACGGAAACTTTTTCAGGCTGGTTCCAAAGAACCCACATGCGCCATAGTAGCCAAAGCCCTTTCCAGTGGTTCACATCGTAACCCATGAGGGGGTGCTTATGTCTTGCTGGTGGATTGGTAGGGAATGACGACGAGACCAGGTTTTGGGAATGAAACAGTTTTGCGGTTTCCCGACGAAAGGAAACCAAAGGGATTTGTTTGTGGGAGTCATTCCAATTCTCATTCCCTGCTGAGAACCAGCTAGATTTTTTGGGCAGTACCCCCCACCAGTTAACATGGAACCTGACAGGGACATGGTCCCTTTCAAAGGAAAATTGTCCAAACCAGCAACATTTGGTTCCATGTTAATTGGTGGAGGCTGTATATTTTTTGCGGAAGGGCCGCTAGATCGAGGGTTCTTTTGGTGCTCATCTGGGTAATGCTAGAGGTACAACGGCCAGCTGCAAACTCGAGGACCAATCTTCACTTCCAAGCAACCCCTGTGCTTTGCCGTGAAACATCACCAAAATAGACTAGACGGAACCAGATCTTTTCTGCACTCAAAGATCGAATGGAGAAGATGGGGCCAGTCCGATTCGATATCCCTTGGCTGCCTCCACAAAGCTTCAACCAACCGCATGCTGCTAATGGGTCGCTCCGCCTTGTGCCAGGCGATCGTTTGGCCCACTCGCGGAAGCCGCAAGGGGTTCCGTGGCGTTTTCTCAGGAGGGTCTTTCTTGCGTGCCCAGGGACGGCTTCCTGGCGGAAATGAGCAGAAGCCTGAATATTGGCCCCTCTCTGCTCAAATCGGAGATGAAAGTATGGGGACCCCGTCCAGACGCACGAGACGTGGCCAAAGAAGCCCCCATCGCCTGAGGGACCTCCACAGCGACCTCCTGAATGAGCTGCACCCTCAGCAAAAGTTGCCCACTGGCAAAGGAAAGACGGCGCTATGTGAGCCTTTTTTTGTGGCCCATTTGCAGGCTCTCAAAGGAACCAATAGGTATGGGTCAAAATGAAACCACCAGGATATGGACCGCAGGTTTTAGTCCTTGAGTCCATTTACCAGGGGTCCGTTTTGTGGTTACCCTATTTCCCCACAGCCAAACAGGGTTTTCGGGGCGTAGGTGGTTTTTGCCCTTTCTCTCAAACTTGGCTGGGCCGTTCGCCCAAACTCCTTCCCAATGCCCGCCAAACATGCAACTCTCACATCTGCAAATTCCCCCGGCTATGTCTTTTTCAGGGGAACCCCCAAAATCTCGGGGTTCCTGTTGGTTTCCGTAAACCACAAAAAGGGGCATCCTCAAACCCGTTTTCGACACACCCGCCTACCCGCAACAATGCAGGCCCTTGCAGGGCACCCCCCCTTTCGGCCACAAGGTAGACGGGTCAATGCGCAAGAGGCTTCCTACTCCTTGCGGCGGTTCTGATTTTCACTGCCAAACGGAGTAGCACCAACAAAAAGATGGGCTCTGAGAACATTTCCGCGATCCGAGTTTCTCGCCGGAGCCGAGCTCCGCATCATGGCTAAAAGTGCTTCATGGTTCTTGTCTTTCATTGCAATAGACAGTTGGAATGGACCCTGCGGAAAAAATACAAAGATATGGATGGGTCCATTGGGCTCTGTTTGGTCCTGCCTTTTCCCTCCATGTTGCTTGCATCCACAGGTTTTTCCGTGTGAGTGAAAAAACACGTTGGCTATTTCAATCAGAGCAACAGTAAAACCCTCGGAACTGTCCGCTGCTGGTGCTCATGCGATGTTCGTTCTTGGCTTCCCTAAATCAAATGGGCTTCTCTTTTAGGGACACCTCAAAAATAGACACCAAATCCAAGGAAAGTTGCCAAAAAGGCAACACATCCATGGAGTCACCGGGCATCTGGGTGTCCGACGGCACGTTCTGCACCCTCTCGACCTGGTTTTTTGCGCTTTGCGCGACCTGAAAAAAAACGGGTCCGGTATCATGGTGGTCTAAATCCCTCACAGTTCCGCGACCGTGGTCCCAGGTACCGGCCCGCAAATCCACCCAATTGCACGGGATTTCGCGAAAGGGGTGGATCATTTTGCCACCCCATGAAAACGCAGCTTAAAATCAGGGCTTCACTTCGAGTTTTCGAGCTAGCTGTTCAACAATCCAAAAAATGGAGGGGGTCACCCCGTGGCAATCTACACGCCTGGTGGTATCTGGCGCCCGTTGCTTACCGTCGGGGAACATACCATGGATTGGCCACATGAAAACATGAAAAAGTAGCATTGCCCCATTCTTTAAAAAAGCTGTGGCTCTTCCCACAAAGCCCTTGCAGGGCAGTTTTGCAGAGGAAAGACACCAATTTGAAGCGGGTTGTCGTCATGAGCCAAGGTGGAAATATGCGAGTACTGTAAAGCACTTGGGACCATGAGTAAGTTTCGTTCTGTGACGCCCTGTACTCGACATATGATGATCGAGCTCAAAGTCCGCCTATTTGTAGAATTCATAGCCATGTGAAAGCGGGAGAAAGCGGTGTGTTTCTTCACGCTTCGTTCAACTTTGGCGGCACCATGTAGGCGGGCTTTGAACTCGCTAGAACTCGAGGGACAAAGTACAGATAGGGGCATTCATCTCCGAGCTCGTTTTGGCCCGCTGAACCATGCGGCTCATCAACTTGCCGCCACGGAGTCTCAAAGGCCCAGCTCGGGCACCCGGCACAGCGCATCTCCACCTTGGGGATTCGCTTCGGAACCTCCTGCACCTGCTGCTTCGGCACCTGGCAATCGAGAAGCGGTGGAAGCGAGCGAGGCGCCATTTCCACCCCACCTCACCCCACTTCACCCCACCTCACCCCACCTCACCCCACCTCACCCCACCTCACCCCACCTCATCCCACCTCACCCCACCTCACCCCAGCCTGATGGTGGAGTATAACCCTAATCCTTTCTCTGATACCAAAGTGCTTGATTCCCATGCCCGTGACGACTTGGCTTCCTCAGTTTCGGGGATTCCCGGGAACCGCTCACAGGAAAAAACAACGCAAGGAGTATCCCCTGCCACGGAACCTCCCCACCTTGCAGAACCTCAGAAAGACCTGCCCATTCGCCGAAAATCTGAATGCATCCCTGTTGGCACCGCCTCGACTCAAACATCTGCCCAAAAACTCACCAAAACCAACAAAACATCGTAAACAAGCAGCCCCTTGGCTGAAAAAACCGGGGAAAAAACAAACAAAAAACTTTGAACACCAACCCTCCCCCCCTTGTTTTGGCGCAACAAGAGAGGGGGGGGGGCGGGGGGGTGGTGAACGGTGACCGGTGACCAAACCGCCTGCTTGATGAACTCCGCCACCTGGAGCTGTGGAACCTCCACCAGCCGCTCCTCCCGCAGCACCTGGAGGGCTCACGCGTCGCCCCAGAAAAATGGGCCGGGGGTGTCAAATTGACGGCTGCGTGGGTGGGTAAGGCGGCTGGGTGGCTTTGTGGCTGGGTGAGTTTGTGGGTTGGTGGGTTTGGTGGTGTCCATATATATATATATATAGTATACACATAATGTCGACGGATTCCAGACTAAGTTACAGGTGCTGAGTTGAATCTTTCGCAGCATGAGGTAACTAACATATTAAGTGAGCAACTCGCGGAATCCCCCTCAAATGATTTCATTCAGACAAGGGAAAAAAAAAAACCTGATTGGGATGGTGCTCCGGAGCAATCCGACGATCTCAGGAATCTCCTGTACGCTGGGTCAACGAAATCCTGCCCCACCTAAGAAACCCTGAGAAACCCCTGGAAAGGCGAACAAACAATGGTTTCCCGTGGTTGCAAAGTGGCGCAGCAGAACCACTAGTATGTAGTCATTGGTCATTTGCAACTAATTCGAGATACTGGTTGAATGTGGCTGGCTCACAAACCTCAGGGACTGAAATGATGTTCAATATTATCTCATTGATAAACCCTGGTTGACAAATGGCTTGGTCCCTTTCAATAGGGCGTCCATCACTTTTAGGGGAACTAGTTTCTACGAATCTGATTCATTCGAAGTCAGCATTACCCCCGCACTTTTGATTTGTGAAAGCGGCTCAGTACCGGTGAGGCATGCGACAGATACCCGCCCGCAGGATGTGCAATCCTAGCGGTCGATTGCACAGGGACGCCCGAAATCCAGCTCTAAGAGCTGTGCTTCGAGTTCCCCCGCCCGCCACCCTCAATATCGGTTTGGGTTGTACAAACACACTGGCGAGACGGGGGGGATCTGATACGATGGTCTTTTTCGATGCTTCGGCGCAAGGGGAGAAGCGTGAACTCGCAGAAGGCCCTTCACATCTAACAACTTGATGGGAATGTGGCACAAGTCGACTCGCTGGTTTCATAATTTATAGTCACACAGAGGACGAACACACGAACCTAACAAGTGTCTGGCAAAAAGAAACATTCCTTCAACATCCACCGGTTAGTTTCTACCAAGCTGGTTGTAAAGGTCTGTATAGGCCTCACTACACCAATGAGTCAAACACCCCAATGTCGATCCCGAATTCATCAACCTGGCAGAGTATCATTGGTGCCCCCGAAGAAGAAAAAACATGTGAAGGCTCCCCCTCTAAAATGGGCCCCCGATAAAATAAGGCCGGGAGTCATCTGACTTGAGATCCCCTTCCCTATCCCGTCAGCGCTTGCCTGCGGCACTTCCACGATCCTCGGCTCAAGTGAAGAAACTACGTGGCCTGCGGGTGCCCCCAATTTACGTATGCCTTAAAATAGGTGAACCCCCCAAAACGGGTGGTTTCCTTTTAGCCCCAAAGCCGACCGTAAAAAGCCTACCCTCCAGAAAAAAGACACTGCCATAAGTGATATCCGCGACCTCTTCAGAGTTGTATACTCTTCATGTACCCAGAAATGTGGAGCTTCCAAGTCATCAGACAACTCTTTACCTTTGGCGCAAAAAAAAACTGGGGTCCCAACACTGTGGGACGGACCTACGCCTGTCCCCAGGGAAACAAACTAACAAGCCTCAAAAGCGGGTTGGTGTGGTTGTGTGTTAGTGGGTTGGGGTTTCAGTAGTGGCCGCGGTAGAAACATTCTTGACGGATGAGGTCTCATCATGCCAAAATATTCTCTGACTGTGACGACTTCCATACGCTCGAGGCACAAGCAAGAGCTAGAGCACCAAAAGAAGCAGATGTCAGTCAAGGCGCTTTCCAAACAAATAACAATTGAGTGAGCTTGGTTGAGCTTGTTTGGCGATGTGATGCGTTACGCTTGGTTGGTACGTCAGGAATTGCCCAGGCCCCCTCTACTTTATGTTGAACCGCGGTTGTCAGGAGGCACCAGACCTTAAATCAAAGCATTCATACGGGGCGAATGACGAATGGGCATGAATACATTCGGGAGCACTGGAAGTTGCAACATGCCCGTCACCGGTTGTGCAGCATTTCACAAAACCGAAATAAATATTCTCCAGGGGAGGAATTCATCACCATGCCGCCCCCATCGTTGTCTGCTGGGTATATTGGAGCGTGCAAAATGCTGTCCTCAGCCTCCCTATCTGCCAACCAAAAGCGGGTCGGTTTTTGCTGAACCCAACAATGCATTGTGGGTTCACCCAGCACGACGAATGTTTCGACAAATTTTGGTGCAAGCGACGACTGCGGTAGCAAACGCAGTTTTTCGATGGGAGGCTCCTTTGGGGGAAGCATTTGTTGATTGACAGAGAGTGGTTTGAAGCTGCACCCGCCGTACGGCTCCGACATCGAGCTACCCCAAAAACAGCCCAAAGCAAATCGAGTGGGATTGCGGGCCAAAACAGAATACATAATCGCAAAGGAAGGGCAATTGACTGTATACCTCTCATATTTGCACGAATAGTACTTGGGAACCCTTTCATTCACACGGGGATTTGTGTCAATCAACCATGTTGAGGCAAATCCCCATGAATCATAGCCAAACAATGTTCTCCAAGCTGCTTTGGTGACCCAGAACCATTCAGATGGTTCTATCCAGTCCAGTGACTCAGTCAGGCCCACGTTTCCCCTTGCAAAAGGGGGGAAAAATGCCACGAATGTGGGGCCCAAATCCTTATCTAAGATATATATATATATAGGGCCCAGCGTCTGCTCCACTGGCTGGTAGGTCACATTCGGCACCTCCCGCTCCACGGTCTGCACCTGACCCGAAAAAGACCCGATCCGATCGGAGTCTTGGGCGCCCGGGTTCCTTCAACATGAGGAAAAGGACACCCCTGGCCTTCGAGAGGGAAACACATGCACCCACACATCATCCGCCGCTTGGTCATACTTGTCCTTTAGGGGAAATAGCTGGCGCTGGTAGATGATTAAGCCACCAGGTAAACCAGGGCCATCTATTTTCTACCAAAACAACCGAAAAGGACACCTATGCGCTTGCTTCTGAGTCCTCTCGATTTTCCTCGCCTTTCCCGAGCTTTTTGCAGGGGTGTCCATTCATGTCCTACTCGTTCGAACCCCCGAAGGTGGCAGCAAATCCCTGCAAGCCGCCGAATTGATCAAGTATTGAAGGGCAAATCTGGATCCGCTGTTTGTGAAGCTTGTGAAGGGGCGGCAAATGAAACAGATGCCGTCCATTTTTAGCTATTCCTCTTATGTTGACACCATTACACATACACACACACACACACACACACACACACACACACACACACACAAACGTGTCTCGT
The DNA here is from genome assembly GCA_963377175.1 of Effrenium voratum. Classification (NCBI taxonomy): domain Eukaryota; class Dinophyceae; order Suessiales; family Symbiodiniaceae; genus Effrenium; species Effrenium voratum. Next base: position 84,395 of record CAUJNA010000312.1, on the reverse strand, counting down.
CCTGAACAAGACGTCAAGAGGGGCGACATCAGGTCTTGCCAACAAGCCTCTGAGTTCGCCCTCAAATTGGTATGAAAGCTTAAGCCGCCGAAAAGCCTCGCAACATTCAATGCGGGTGTCTGGCGCAAAGAAAAACATGCACGCACCACACACACACACACACACACACTCTGCCTGCTTTGGGAAGGAATCTTTGGTGGTAGATGATGGATTTTGAAGGGAACCTCCTAATTCAGTGACTGACATGGTCGGCAGCCAGTTGCTCCGTTTTTAAAATCGAATGGTGACGTCGACGAACTTGCCCACAAGAGCTGGAAATTCACGATTCGCCGACCAGCCCTTCGAAGCTTTGACTAAGGCCCAACATTTGCAATGACAAGCTCAGGTCGATTCACTCTGGGAACCGGTGGGAAGCGCTTCCTTGCAGACCCTACAATCGTGCCGATGTCTCGATCTCGACCACCCCCTTGTACCGCTGAGCTTCCGGGCCAACAAAACTGGCAATGGGGCATGGACTCCCAGAGGAAAACAAAAAAAACGTTTAAAGGAATCCACCTCCCAAAAGTCTTCTCATGACCTAAGACCTCCCACCTTTGGGTTCCATAACGTCGCCAACCTCAGATCTCAGACCTCAGACCTCCAAGCCGTGACCGCAGGTTGCGCCGACGTGTCCCGCCTCGGCGTAGGGCACCTGGCGCACCTGCTCCGCCACCAGGACCTGCGGCACCTGATCTGATCCAAACTTCCCATCCGTTCAAAACCGCGCGGCGCGCGGCGCGCGTGAAACGTGAAACCGACGCACATTTGTTTGGTCTGGAAAGAGAAGCCGGCACGAGGTGTGTTGAGACCTCGTGGTTTCAACTCGCTGAATCTGCGAAGCCCTGCCAATAGCTTAAAACTTCTAGTGGTGTCATACGGAAAACCCAGTAGTTGGCAAAAAGTTAAAGCATGCTCACTCACTCACTCAAGCTCGCACGGGGTCTCTGTGGGCGCAGCTGATTTCTTTCTTTCTTTCTTTCTTTCTTTCTTTCTTTCTTTCTTTCTTTCTTTCTTTCTTTCTTTTGGGGGGGGGGTAAGATCAGGCCCAAAAATGGCAACAGCAAGTGCAAGTGGAGAAATCATGCAGCAAACAAGGGCTACTGTAGATGGAGCAATCCTGCAATACTTGGACACAATGGTTGAAAAACCAGAATGTGGGTTGGGATTTCTATGTTGGGGAATCAACCTAGGATTTCTGAACGGAGAATAATTTTCGTCCGTCAGTACCCAATGTTATTCACCCATGGAGGCAAATCACTCAGCATGCACCAAATCACTCAGCATGCACCAAAAGTGTGATTCACCCTAAGTGCAGCATCTGAGCCAGTCCATGCCTCACGGGCTTTTTGCGGACATAGGCGCATCCGCAGGGCGTCTCAGTAAGATCCCCCACTGAGGCGCATCCGTAAGAGGGCGTCTCAGCAAGAGGATTTGCTCACTGAGAGGTTTCCATGCCCCAGAAGTCATCCACCAGGATCTATTTGGGTATGGGTGAAAATTAAACCATGTTCTGGTCCATGTTTCCATCAGGGTTCACCAGGGCAACCCATTTGGTACCCAATTTGTGACCCACGGATCCATCTCAGGCAGCGACTTCCATGGGCTGCTCCACCTGCAAGGTCACCGGCACCTGGCAGGAGTCTTTGTTTGAGGCTGTGCCCTTTGGAGAGGTTTCAAGGGGGAACCAAAAAGGAAACCCATCCTTTGGGGTGTCCCGATTTCTAGACGAACCCAAAATTGTGCCCGTCAAAATACTGTGGATGGTTGCGAAATCCATTTCGCACCACTTTGAAACCATGGGTGAACCCATAACGTTTCTTGGCATTTACGTTGGGGAATCGTTTCAGAAACTCGGGTTTCTGAACGGTGCGAAATGGATGACTCTTCATTACCCATCAGTACGTAGTCAACCCCAAAATGTAAAAAACAAATCGCTTTGGAGGTGCTCGCCTAGGCGGGTCTCTAGATGGACATGCGCTAAAAAAGGGGTGACCCCCCCATCAGAATAGCCGTCCCGCAGCTGCCGCGGTCGAAAACTCGGCGATCGGATCCCAAGCATCGAGGCCTTGCCCCTGTCCACTTCCAAGAAGAACCCGCCAGCCAAAGACATGGCCCCATGTTGAAGGAAAACCGCTCCAGGCCACCACGAAAAGGAGGGGTTTTTCAGGTCACAAACGGCAGGGATGATTCTTTCTTCAGAGGTAAACGGGAGAGCCTGGAACAAGAGAGCAAGGCAATGTCACGCGGATAATCGGAAAAAAAAAAAAAAAAAAAAGACTCAAATCTCGAGTCGCTCCTCGCACATCCCCCTTGCAAGATCGTCGTCGATGTTTAACCCTAAACTTAGCATGTGTTGCTTTTCATGGCTCGTGATTTGCGACAAGCTGCACGCTCCCCCCCAAAAACAAATAAACAAAATACAAATAAAAAAATAATAATAATAAAATGGGGGTTCACTCCGCACAAAACACTCAGCGGCGCAGCGGAAGGCGGAACCGCAGATCCTCCGTCGCTCCTTTTGGTCCCCTTTCGCAAACCTCAAGACTTAGCTGGAAGTCGGACCCCGGCAAAGAACTAGATGCTTTGCCCACTGGAAAAGGGCAACGAAAGCGACTGATCCAAGGCCGAGCACCAGGCCTTGCTGCCGAGGACTGGGGAACCATCGAAAAGGGGAGCTAGTTCTGAAGAGGAAACTCTCCCAAGGGCACAGGAGGCCTTTGATCCACAGACCCCCGCCTTTGACCCATGCAACGACTGCATCCCTCAAACCGTAGCCCTTGCAGTTGGGACATCCAGCAACGGACCTCGGCATTCCTTTGGTCTCCCAAAAAATGGAGGCGTCCAAATCAGTCTGATCGTGCTTTAAGAGACTCCTGTTGAAACAACCCCACCAAAGGGTCCCATACCTTGAGCAACAGGCCCCGTCGGAGTGTCTGAGTGGCTGGGTGGCTGAGTGGCCCCTTTTTGGCGGGCTCCATGTTTTTGTTGAGCCAACGGAGGTCCACCAAAAAACTTAGAACCCCTCCGGAGACCTCCCGGCCTCGATGACACGCTCCTGTGCCCTGAGGCTCACCTCGAGAGAAGGGCCCGTTGAGCGTCTGGGTGATACTGGAGTTATTCCATAGCCGAAGGGAAACCAAAGCGAAACCAAAGGGAACCAGGGCGTCCCAATTTCGGGAGGCGCCATCTGCGTTTCCCCGAAAGTCAACAAAGAAAACCAAGGGTGTATCGGATCAAAAAGGGCCAGCATCCATGTGCATCGGGACCTCCCTGAGTGAGGGGAGTCAGGTTTCTCTGTGCCGCCTGACCTATGCTCTTTTGAGACAGACAATCTCATCCAGTTCTATTTCCCCCGTTGTGCGACGTTTGAACCATCCCAGGAATGCTGCCTACAGGCCACCATTTCAGGAACCTGCAACCCGGTCAATGCCTTCACTTGAGGCGGTTGGCTTCCCAGTCCATCTTTGGCCTCCCTTCCTCCCCCATCCACCTGCCAGACAGTCTTTCTCCCACTGGATTTGTCAAGCGAAATCCCTAAGGCATTCCTTTCACCCAAGTGATTTCCGTAAAATCATCAAGGAATCCAAATCGGCACCTCCCATTCTATCTCCGAGTTGCCCGATTCACCACATCTAGGAGGCCCCCCCCCCCGCCCCCTACGCCGTCGCCTTCGGGATTTGCTTCTCCACCCGCTGCACCACAGGCTTCGGGATCTGCGGCGCAGATGAGCGAGCTAGGAGTCTTTGGGGTTTGGGGTGTCCCAGAGTTCATCCAGGCGAAGTACGGCAAGATGAGTCGACCCGGGCAAACGACTTGAAGATTCAGAAACCCGAGAATCAGGAATCTGCAGAATCCCATGGGAAGCAGCTGGGGTGGTGCCTGAGGGCCTGCGGATGGATCGGAAGTTCATATTGGGGCGGGGTCCCCCGATCCATGCGCAGGATCCGCTCCTTCAGATTAGACCTCCACACGTCACCTGAAGAGAAGTCCTCCACACGTCACGAGGAAGTCTCTAAGGGACAATGGGACAATCCTGCCGAGCCTCAAACCCCCAGCCCTGCCTGCACCAGTGGAAATGCACATCGGTCATTCAAAAAACGAAGTCAAATGTAAGACGAAATCAAACCTCGGTATGAAAAGAGTCTACCCAAAACCCAAAAGAAAAGACTGATGCCAAGCATCTTACAGAGCGGTGCAGAACGTGCAGCGCAAAAAAAGACTCCTGTCAAAGCGTCTAAAGGTCACCACGGCAAACAATGCATGCAGTGGAGAGATACACGCGGGCGTGTCCTTTTTCAGGGAACCTTTATGAAACACAAAACAGGGGTACCACCAAAGCAGACAGGCCCACATGTAAAGAATAAAAGGGCGGAAACCTTTGCGCACTCTTTCATGGAGTCCAATCCTTCCCCTGGCTTCAAAAAGGCAGGGTGGAATTGGGCCGTACGTCCTGAAACGTGAACCGCTTCGGTGTCCGATGCGCGGCTATGATTCTCAAAAGCACCCCCATTTTGGTTTGGTGGTTGCCTGCATCAAACCATGAGTTGATCAAGTCCATTCAAAAGGGTCCATGTTGAGACTTATATGCATACTTTCCCTGGCTTGCTTATGTTGACATTCCTCTGCCTCCCGTCGAAAAGGACGACCAGCCGGGCTAGGCCACACCTTCCAATCACCCCTTGCCCCTGTTTAGCCCAAAATGAGTGAGTCCCTGTTGGGACCAAGCTAGAATAGAGAAGCTTACAGCTTCAAAAGTACATGTGTCATACACCTTATCAAGTAACATCCAAACTCACCTCCACCAACTTTTTTCTTTTTTTTCGAACAACTGCCTTTTGGGTCGCAAGGCCGCATCCTGCAGCCCCCAGAGGCGAAGCCAAGCTCCCCCCGCCTCGGTAATGGCCTCCACCTGATGCACCTGTCGCGAGCGCGCGCGGCTCAAAACGGGGAACCTCAAAAATGGGCCCCGGGTCCCCCCGAAAGAAAAAATAACTTTTGTTTCCAACAAAAACAGAACCCATCTGTTGGTTTCAAAGACAAAACAAAAGCCTTTGGTATCCCATGTCAGCCAGAAATTTCGAGGGCCCAAGGTCATCGATCACCTAGTCCCAGGTCCCAGGTAACCCCTGCGACGCTCAAACCTGCTTGGGCTCGGAAAAACGCATGACCCTGGATGTAAGGGGAAATTTGGGCCTTGGCCTCAATGGAATCTGTTCCTTTTTGCCTTTTTGCCCTGCCAGTCCCCTTTTTTTTGAGGGACATGCAATGAGTCCCCCATGACCTTCTCAAAATCACTACAGACTACTGGGTATTTCAATCGAATCTAGTGGGCGCCTTCTCAAGCCAAGGCAACATGTTTGGAAACGAAAACCAAGCCCCACCCCCCACCCCCCACCCAAACAAAAAAAAGCTCTCAAAACCTTCTTAGGAGCCTCCAACGTGAAGAAGGAACGACCCAAGAGAGGCTTCCCTTCAAAGCTGCTTGATGCCTGTTCCACACCCGGGGTTCGTTCGCTTCACCTTCGGCACCGGCGCCCTTCCTCCGGTTTGCTGGTCAACCTCCCTTTCGACCAAAACATGGCCGGAAAAGAACACCGAGGTAAACCGTTTACCCAATATTCTTATTTAGCCTGTCTTTCAAGGCTGGGAGCACTGAAGATTTGGGAGGCCTGAAGATTGAGGAGCGAATCGCTGAAGGTTCTTCAAGGCTGTCCGGGCAGACTTTGCTGGTAAGGAACCTGCATGTGTGAGCTCGCTCGCTATTTGCGCATTAAAAGAATCAAGGACCTCGCCAGATCTGCCATGCAAAGAAGCCTTGATTCCAGATTCCGGGAGGCAGACCACAATTTTCAGACCAGATGTTCGGAACCCGAAACCCGCCTCATAGGATCTTGGTGGGAGGGCATGGTGTGTTTAGAGTTGTTGAGTCCCAGACAAACAACTTGCTTTTCCCAGAGGGCATTGGGAGTATGGGCGGTCTTGCAAAGGGGCTGCTCTCAGAGCCATTCCTTGGTTTTCCATGGAGGTCATGTGTCACGAAGTTGACTAATATGGGCCAGAATCAAGCATAAGCCTGGTATCCCCAACAGCTGTTGGGAGAAGAAAAAAAGGCTTGGGTGTGCTTCCCGTTTTGGAGCTAGCGTCAATTCCCCGCCACCAAATTCCCAGTATGGTGTACACTTGTCAATTTTGCACCCACCTTCTTTAGGTTATTGAGTTTCTAGGGCGCGCCTGCAATACAAACGCCTCCATGACGCAACCCAGCCACTCCGCCACCCACCCCCGCAATCCATCTTGGTTGACGTTGGAAGGGGAGCGAAAATCTAAAATCTGGCAGTTCAGTGGTTGGATTTCAACCACTAAACCACAATAAACAAAAACGTAAAATGTTTTCCAACAACAAGCATGCCACGGGATCGACTTCCGATCGCCTCGGGCACTTCCACGGCGCGCTCCTCGTAGATCACCTGCGGCACCTGGCGACGAAGAAAAAAGGTGGCCGCCGCTCAAAAATCGGCGGCGGCGCAAAAACGTTGGTACATGGAACCCAAAACGGACATCTCCACAACCCCACCAGTTTGCAAAGTGTCGTGAGGTGAGCTGACAAAGATAAGCCCAGGCATCGCCAGCAGCCAGGCAGGAAAAAACGGCTTCGGGTGTGGTTCTCTTCTTGGCGATGCGCCCCCTGTTGCTTCCCCCAATCGACGAGCCCAAGGATCGGAAGAGCTCCATTTCGCGGACCTTGATACGGGGGAGGGCGGAGTCTCCCATGGAGGGTCCTAGGGCAAAAGACGAGCTCATCCTCCATGTTGGTTTCTGGTCCACTTCCCCACCTGTCGGAAAGAACGGAGGCCATGGAGGCCAAGGTCCATGCTTACTGGTTTTGGGTTGGGGGCCGGGCCCCCACCGCTACCTTTTGGGGGGGTTTCTATAAGATCTTACCTGTGTTCATCTTTCCCAGCGGAGTCACGACGGAGCGCATGCTATCAAACTGCGCATCACACGCCCAGAGGCGTCCAAGGCTGGAAGGAAGCCAGCACAAGCAAACCGATTCATGAGCGTTCTCTGATTTTTAAGTTTTTTGACCCTTTGCTTACGCAAATAGAGACCAAAGCCATGAAAGCAAGTCGCGCGAGAGCTTCCAACATGAACAGGGGCGCCCCGTCACCCTTCCCAAGATCAAGTCCTCCTCCACAAAACCTCACGTCGCCGCGCATCGGCGCAGCGCTGCTGCGCCAAGCTGCTCAGTCACAGCGTTTGTCAGCGACTGATTCCACCCCAGGGTGTTTGATGGGCCTCACCTCACAATGTCCTTCACGTCAAGTCACCGCGCGGTGAGGCCACCCCACTAACAACGCACAGCGTGGCGAGAGGCAAAGGCACAGCAGCCAGCACAAGGGACACTTCCCAAAATGCGGCGGCCCTGGCTTGGAGCGCAGTGCTCAGTTGACTTGTTCATCTTTTCTTGTTTCTTTCTTTTTGGGTTAAGTTCTCTATTTCAGGATTCAAAGAAACTTCCCCCACATCCCGTCACGCCGTTGATATCCCCAAGGCATATGCATCCCCGGAACATTAACCGGAGCCGTCCTTGGGGCGAACCCTCCTAACCCCCGCGAAACCTTCCTCGACCCGTGCAACCGCCCCGCGCGTCCCCGGAACCCTTGCAGAGCCCTCCTCGGAACCGCCCCGTGGAGCCCTGCGCCCTCGCGGAACCCTCACGGAACCTTGCCTAACTCTCCTCGGAACCGCTCCGTGCCTTCCCACAGGAACCTTTCCTCAGAGCCGTCCCAGACCACACCGCAGCCTATCCAGCTGTTGGGAAAAAAACGCTTCGACAAAGGACAAGAGAACATGATTCCCTTTCAATCCGCACCATGCTCCCCAGCCTCCACAATCTTCTCCACGTATTCGATGACGTGCTTTGGCACCTACCGCGGGCTGGGCCGATGCGCCGAGCGCCAATGCGCGGCCAGCTCATTAAGCTCGCTCCCTTTTGCAGACACAACTAGGACGAAATGGGTGGGTCTCAAAATAGGTGACCCCCGTAAATGGCAGGTTCTCCCTTTGGTGCTCTTTTCAAACCAACCATGAAAGGGTAGAAACGAGCTGAGCTGGAGTCGATATTGGGTCGTATTTTTTGAGGGTGCCAATTTGGGGGGTGGCTTAAAGGCATTGTCAAAAGGAGCATCGCCCGATTTTTAGAGCCCCTATTTTGTGATTCTAAGCAAACCAAAAATGGCTCACCAACCAAAAACAAGGGCTCCCTATGAAAGGAACCTGACGCAACCTGAAACGTCGCCAGAAACGCCCGGAGGCTTGTGTCCCCAATGGGTTTTGGGTGAGTCACCCCTGTTTCCTGGTGATTTCTTGACTGTAAATGACAGGGTGACGTTGAACCTTCGTCAAGACTGACTCACGTTAAGTAACGGAGCCCTCAAGAAAGGCACCTTTGGGTCTGAGTACTTGGGGCGCTTCTTCTGTTGGTCCGTGCCAAGCAATCCCCGCAAGTGGCGAGCAAATTCAGAACACCCGGCGTTGCCCCGAAGCACGCCAGCAGAGAACAGGCCGTCAAATGGCTGTGGCTTAGAAACAGGGTAACCCCAAAATGGCTTGCTCGCCCTGGTTAAAGGGCGAACCACGGACATGTCATCTGCGGTCCATATCCTGCTGGAAAAAAAATGACCCAGACCCAAGTAGGCGGCCTTCTTGTCAATGTACTGGACAACTGCTTTGGGCACCTGAGGCATGGGTGGTCCCGGGCTGTTTGCGGATTCCAGGTCTATGCAAGTGCCTTGGCATCCAAGCGCCTGAAGCTCTCGTGGAGTGCATGGAATCAGTAAGGAAAGCAACACAATATGAGACACAGCCACCTTAGCGTTTGCCTCCAACCAAAACTAACATGTTGATATTGGTCCATATGCAGCGAAGCTCAAGGTGTAAGATAATTTCAAAAGAGATGCCAGGCAATATTCAACACCTGCGACCATCTGGCGACTGCAAACACTCTCATCGAACCTCCTTAGCTTTGGGAGTTTGGCAAAACATGGGCAGCCGCAGGCAGAATGGTTGAAAAGAACCAAACAAAAACAAAGAAGAGGAAAAAAGCCGGGAACCGACAGCACGGGCGGCTTGGCGTCGACCCTTTCCACTGACCCACCTGCTTGATGACATCGCGGTACTCGATGCGCGGAATCTGCACGTGGGGCTTTTCTTTGGAGGGAGCCGTAGGGAACTCTTGGAACGTCAAGGGAACTGCCGAGCCCCACGGTTGAATGTATCAGGCTGCTATCGGGAAGGAACTCGGCTCCCGAAAGGGAAGTATCACAGCGAAAGCGGCTCCACCTTCACCGTGCGCCGTTTGAGCGCAGGTTCTGGGTCTTCGAAACGGGGAACCCCTCTGGGCGTGGGCTTCCCCTTAGGTCTGTTGGCTTCCTCTCAAGCAAGCCCGAAACGGGTGCCGAGACGAAAACAACCTCCTTTCTATGGGCATCTAGGAAAAGCTCTTGACAACAAACCCGCGCCTCAACTATTCGCTCCTCGTAGACGATCTGAGGAACCTGTCAGGAGTGTCTGTGATTATTTGTAAGACGGAGAGCTGTTGAGTCTTGCAATAAGTTGCGTACTCACTCTATCTCTCTCTCTCTCTCTCTATCCATCTTTCTCTTCTCAGTGCCCCCCTTGCTCAATGTCTCTCTCTATGCCCCTCTCCAGCTCTCTTCCTTTCTGGTTGGGTACCACGTGCCGCGCTTTCTCCCAGCTCAAATGCGCACGCCTCCACAATCTTCTCGATGTACTGGATCTCCCTCTTCTTCACCTGACCCCGTCGGCGAAAGCCAAGAAAAAAGAAAAGAAGAAAAACAACGCGCTTTCTCCATGCAAGACGTGCAAGGGACCATTCAAAGCAACGACGTGCTCGGACCCCTCTGGACGCCTCTGGGCCGTTCCACAGGTGAAACCAGCTGGACGGGCTTTGAACGCAAAGCCTAATAAACCACCAAACCCTGGTCCTGGCCCTCTGAGAAATCAGCTCTCGGGAACTCTGCATGAAACCAAGGGACAATGAACAAAACAAAACCATGGCTCTGGGAAAGCTGCGGCTGGCACTCTCAACGGAGAACTCCGGTCCAGAAGCCTTCTGGGACATTGCTTCTCAATCATCCAGTATGCTGCATGCAGTTCACAGCGTGGTCTGCACCAAATCCATCACGCAAGTGTCTCACTGTCTTTTGCCAACACATCATGCAGGCATTCGAGAACAACTTTCCTTGACCTTGGCGGGTTCCTTTCAGGAACCTTACGCGAGCAAACAAAATCCATGGACGTTTGGTTGTACAACAAACGGTGATTGAAGCTTATATACGCTTGCTAATAAAACCGATATTCAACCAGATCATGAACCCAGGCCGATGGGGATCTTGGACGCTACTCCACTGGAAGACCAAATCTCCCAATCGGCGTCTGGGTGAATAACCCCAACAAAAGTCTCCGCGCAAGGAAGGGAAGGACCCCAGTCGACTTTCAAAACCCTGGAACCACAAAAAAGCAACCTGGCAACCCCCCAAAAAAACCAACACCACGCCAAAAGGGACCCTATTGAGGCTGAGTAGTCAAGCAAGTGCTAGCCTATATTAGGATCAGGCAGTGTCGATTGGGGGGGACCTTGACAACTGTAGACTATAAACTATAAGGCTTGACGACTCTGCGGGGATAACCTTTGCTAGTAGAAAGTGGGCAAGCGAGCCCCGCAGTTTCCGCTGGTAACTTGGCGAGTGTATGCCATGCCATTCCCTTGACTACAGAAGATCACAGTGAATATTTTGGCGGTTGCCCACGCTAAGGATCACAGGGAATAGCGACGGTCGCTGAGTCTGGCAACCGTTTCCTTCCAAAAACCGGGGGCCTCTTTGTCCACCACCTGCACGTCCACCCGCGGAACTTGCTTCACCACCTTGCGGCACGTTCGCATCTCGCGGAGACTGAAGCCCAGGGGCCAACTGAAACTGAGCTCCCTGGTATCCAAAGCAAAAAATATTGGCTCAAATTCAACGATCGGAAGGGTTTTCACCGCAGGTGTTGGGAATTCCTATGTTTCCACTTACCGATCGGGCCACCCATTTTGGAATTCCGGTTTTTTGAGCCACAGCCATATGTTGACATGATGCTCAACTTGATGAAAGGGGACGAATACCTCCGAGCCCTGCCCCTTCCCAACGACTGGGGGGGGGGGGTCCGAAAGGTTCGCTCCGCTCTTGAGACAAAGCCGAGGGCCGTTGCTTCGAAGGCAAGGCGACGGCTCTGGTCCATCCGCTTGCAAGCGGGGCAGCGCTGGTTGGCCCGTATTCAGGAAAGCTCCGGGGACACACCTTGGGCTGCAGATTAACATGGAACGAAAGCCCTCATCCTTCGTGGAACCTCCTCCTTTTGCTTTATGTTGATTTGCAGGGAGGTACCGTTCAATGGCTTGATGTTGTTCATACCATCTCCCCTCCCAAAACGGAGAAGCGGTAAACCGCGGTATGGCCCAAAATACGTCTGTGCTTAGCCATCGCTTGGAGCCGGCTTTCACGCCCAGCAAACCCATGTTGCGCGTACGGGTGGAGGCTTCAGTCTCCAAGAGAAATGGACTGCGGAGCTCGTGTTTCAAGTCGGCATGTTCATGGCTTGCTGCGCTTGTTGTGTACTGGCTCACTTGCTTGTCCCGTTTCGAGAGCAAATGATCAAACCATCGCTAAAAAAGCTAAAGCCAAGCTTGGGCCATTGCCCGCCCCCCTTTCAATGGTCGGCGTCCTTGTGGTTAATTCCACCCAAAGATTGCGGCCACCAGCTCCACACACAAGAACAAACACCCACTTGCTAACATGGGTGTGGCTCAAAATTAAACGATCGGAGGGGTTTTCACCGCAGGTGTTGGGAATTCCCGTGTTTCCACTTACCGATCGGGCAACCCATGTTGGGTTATCCCTCTTCTCCGGCTCCGGGCCTCGTGGGTCTCGACCCGGGGCACCTCCACGATGCACTCCTGGCATCCCGCTGCACGGATCCGCCGATGGGAATTCGGTGCCCAATCGCACCATGTCCATTTCTGAGGGTGAGAAGACCCTTTTTCTGGGGAGCTGGTGGGGAGCTTGATTGTTTGGAGCACATCCACAAGCCACGGTAGGTTGGGTTGCTGAGCTCCCCCCGTTGGCAAACGAGCCACCAAATCCCAGCAAGCCACGAATAGAGTTGCTCCAAAGAGCAGATAGCGAGGTCAGAAGAACGTGGCTCTCGGCTTTTTGGGGTTGGGGAGAATTGAAAGAACCCGTTAGACCCAGTCCACGCGAAACCCACCCTGGAGGTCCCTTGAAAAAAGGAAAATGGTCCAAACCCGGAATTGCCTTGTGAGGTTCAAACTGGATGGAGTACTTCCCAATGTTGATCATCTCTTCGGAACGGCTCGAAACACGATCGATCCGGGTCCTGCACCGTGTATTGGGGCACCTCGACGATCTTCTCCACGCACTGAATCACCGGCTTCTCCACCTAGAAGTGGAATCGGCGGAAGACGACTTTCGGCGAAGCCGCGCGAAGATTGTGTGAGGATCACGGCGAAATGTGCTTTCCGCATACCCCGCTCAGGTCTTCACAGTATGATATTCAATTGCTTCCCGCCGGCGGACATCATGTGGGGGAAACTTGGGAAGTGTATGTCCCAAACCAGTTTTGAGACGGGGTTCCCTGTTGAAATGTTGGAGCCGGAAATTGCAAGCGAACCCGCATCCAACCACAAAACGCTTGTAGATTGTGGGAAAACGCAATCTGCGTCCCTTCCACCATTTAGGATTTAGGGCATCCTCTGAGGATGGCAAGCGAGTTGGAGATATGAAACTGGATCGGCCCCCAAGCTTGAAAAATTGGGCGGGGAGCCATGTCCTCAAACTCAGCGACTGCCAAGCTCAACGTGCCCGTGGCTGGTACCCCTCTCACTCCCTGGAAAGCATGTATATATATATATGTAGATGTATAGCCTTGATGTGTCATTTTGTGGGGTTCCGTGTTAGATTCCAAAACGTCGCCACCTGTTTGGATACCTGAATACTAGACATATCCATTGCCGCAACAAAAACACAAATTTCGGACGCAACTAAAAATGGCTTAGGCCAAGCCCTTTCCGGAGCCCTGCGCGAATCGCCTGCTTCTCCACCTTCTGGATCTCGGGCCTAGCTTCGAACCAAACCTCTCACGCGCTTCTCCCGCAACTTGACGTGGAAACCCGAAGAAACCGTGCGATCCGTGGGTTTTATGGAACCGAACACAGAACTTGCAGGATCCTGCTTAGATGAATCTGGGCTTTGAGAGATTCCCTTGGGGGGGTTCCATGATAGATTGCAGGAGAGTAAGTAGATGTTAGTCTTCGGAGTCTCTAAACTGCAAAATAAACCTGTCGGTGATTTCAACAAAATGTGGAGTAAGCAGGCCAACCACCACACACCATGGCAAATTACAGGTTTCCCTTGTACCTTCTTGCTTGCAACGTTCCTTACCTGCAATGTTCCGTGCTTACTTGTACGGGGTGCGAATCACCAATTTCAAGCCGAGATACGCCATAGCTCAAGCAAGCAGCAAGTGTTGCCCAAGCGTTCAGTTCCTTTCCCGACCCCGAGGTTCGCCTCCCCTTTGCAAAAGCCGGCCCAGTCTCGACTATTGTGAGTGGCGATGCAACTATTATGTTCTTGGCATGCCGGTGCCCCAAGCCCCCATTCCAATTCATTAGATCCATTTTGCACCACTTGGGCTTGGTGGTTTGCCAACCGTTCTTTGTGTATGTATATATATATATATACATATATAGATATACATATATATATAGATATACATACATATATATATATATACATATGTGGCTCCATGCATCCCAAGTGCCGGGGTTGGCGTGGATTTTTCGTCCGCTAGACCCCGCCGCGCCGTCTCCCGCCGCGCCTCGGCACTTCGCGGACCAGCTCCACGTACTCCACCTTGGGCACCTCCACAATCTGCTCCTGAGGCTTCCACCGCCGACTTCGACGCCCTCGGACCGTTCTTCCGTTATTCCCAACATGGAATAAGCTTTTTTTGGTGGACTGGAGGGTTTGACCACAGGTCAGCTGGCTTCTCTAGAAAACAGTAGAAATGCGCCTGTTTGTGGAACTCACCTGTTCTTCCCCCCCTTTTAAGTACTTATTCAGTGCTCTTTTAGTACTCTGGCAATATCCCACAGGCATGGATCCACTAAAACCGCATCCAAACCGTTTCAAGTGGATCAAGGCAAGACACACCATCTTGAACTAATACCTCCTTCGCTTTATAAAACATGTTGTCTTTTGGAACAAGGGCATGCCCCTTCCTCAAGAGCGAGCCAAAGAGGCTTGTCCGGCAACCTAGTCAAGTAACGGACACGTTTCTGGGACATTTGGTGAGCACCTGATGTGTGTGCTAAATCTAGTCAGGCCGCTGACTTTCTATCGGAATCTTAGTAGGTCCTGGCATTTGTGGGGAAAAAGAATATGAAGGCCCCCCTTCTCCCAAGTTAACTCTGCACAGCATATGTTACCCTCAGCTAGTCTGATCTGACAATGGACTAGATATGTTCGTCTCGCTCGCTCCTGGATGGTGGTGATGGGGACCTCCACAATCTTCTCCACCACTTCGTAGATGGGCTTCACCACCTGCAATGCTCAAAGAGTGACCCGCAACCGAGCCAAACGCTGGGGGCTTCACCACCCAACCCCCCCTGACCCAAAGTCAGGGACCCAGTCATGACCATCCCGGCCACGAGAAAGCACAGACTTTGAGAGTCAACTGAGTACACGAGGTGTTCGCCCCTCCAAAAATGGGAATGCCCTAAGCCTTGGGACTAGAATTCTTGTAGAACGCCTCGAGCCTCCCCTCGGCCCTTCGCCTGCTTTGTCACCTGCTTCACCATAGGCTTGCTCACCTGCTTCATGACATCCACCATCTGAACCTGTCGGGAGGGCTGGGGGCTTTGGGCTTGGGGTTCACTCTTTCAACCCAAAAAGTTGGCCGCTGGTCAGCTGCCTTTCCCATCTCAGATCGCTTCAGGAGAAGCTGAGGAGTGAGCGCACACGTCTCAGAAACTCGGCCCTGGCTGTTTTGTAAGGAGCCCCCACCTTTGGGGAGGCGGTTAGGGTAAAAGCATGCTTGTACAAACCCCTTCTTAGGCAACAAAACCCTTAAATAACCCCTCCCAATAGGCAACCTCAGGAAACCCAAGTTTCCGCTTTGGAGGCCACCTTCTGACACCCCCCTTTTGAAAAGTAGGCCCAGGTGGTATCCCCAGCAACCGCCAGAACCCGGCCGGAAAAAAAACCTAACCGGGAGCTACTCCAAGGCTATCTGGGCAGAGAGCCCCCAACTTTCCGCTGGGGAATCAAGGAGCTCCCTTGAACAAGGATCCCTCAGACAAGAGACTTTCCCCTGCCTTTGGGACTTCAACGAGCTTCTCCACGTAGAGCGTCTGTGGCACCTGCCATGCGCTCTGTGCCTTCCTTCCGACCCCCACCCCCCCCCACCCCGACTGCCATGTCGTCAGCTAAGGGTAGTGGAAAGCGGCAACACGCTCATCTCCTGAAACCACTCTACAGTTGGGTGAAAGTAGACGGTTGTGGCTCAAAGTTAAACAGCTAGGGCCAAGCGCAGGTTCGATATACTCTTTGCTTCCATTTACCAAGGGGCCATTTTGGGTACAATTTCTTGAGCCATAACTCCAGTTGGGTTTAGTCCCCTTGACTTTCCCACAAGCACCCGCCCACTGTTGCCCACCCCCAGCTCTTACTGCAAGCTCCTTTTTCACCTGCCGAAGCCAAGACCTCGGCAGCGCAGGAAAGAAGACGGCACAACTCACTTTCAGCAGGCACCTAATAGTGCAGAGGTTTGTCCACGGAATGAATGATCTTGCTGAGCTTCTTGATACAGATTTGAATCATCCCTGGCTAGGCTCCCGGTCTCTTTGAGTCCCAAGCTCAAAAAGTAAGGGCACAGCCATGTGAGACAACCATGTCGCATAATGTCTGAAGCACCTTGCCTCTCAAGGAGTCAAGAAGGGGAAGGAGTGAACCTACCGAGTCCCAACAAGAAAACAATTGGATGGTTCATGGGTTCTTCCCTGAGAACCCGCTACTTTCAGGGTTCCCTCTATTGACACCCTTTGAACATTCAAAAAAGCTTGCTATAAATTCTACACCAAGCGAGAAACTATATACACCAAAAAGGAAAGTGCTTTTTGGGGCCCAGGAACAATTCTACACAGCACAGTTCTGGTTTCTCCGTGATCATCTGCCGGATGCTAATTTTAGAGCTGCTCACAACATCCTCAAGCTTGCAACATTCACCAAAACCTAAAATTTGGCGATCATGTTTTCTAAGGGTTGCCTCTTTTTTGGCGCCTGCTTTCTGTTTGAGGGTGCCATTTTCAGATTGACTCAAGAAAACTCCACAGGAACACCGCTTTCGGGGATCCTACTGAGCAGCAAGATCCTGTGCTCATCCGGCTCCACGGCTGACATCGCAACTTGCCAACGTGAAAGGCTCCTTCACAACTCAGGCAGTGTCAATCGCGCCAAATTCGGGACATCTCCGAACTGACAGCATCGGCTTCCTTGGGCGTCCTTTCGAAACTTCCAAAACCAGGTCGAACCCGGCTTCCCCCTTCGAAAGATCAGTTTTACCGTCGGTGATGTACTGGCACCCCCAAACGCACCCTTCTTGGTGGTTTCAGCTGTGAACAAGAACACGAAAACCACCGATGTTGGGCCTTTCCAATTGTAAGACACTCCCAAAACTTGGTTGACGTTGGAAGGGGAGCAAAACAACATTTTTTGGTAGTCAAGTGGAGATTTCAACCACCAAACCGCCATAAGCAAAGATGTAAACTGGTTCCCAGCAAGCATGAAAAGCTGCCCCAAAAGTCCCCCCCCCGTAAACCGCTGGGCGCAAGCTGAAGCCAGCAGCCCGAGAGGCATCTCGCAGTCCCCCAGCACTTCCAGCAGCCATCCGAACTGTGCCTCCCGCTCCTTGGGGAGAAAGGTCAAACGGCCCACTGCAGATGTGCTTTGTGTAAGTGTAGGTGCATGTATGTGCGCATGTGCGTATGTGTGCATGTGTTTACGTGTGCATGAGTGTATATATATATATGTGTATGTGGTTGTGTGTGAGTATGTGTGTATGTGTTTGTACGTGTGTACGTGTGTATGTGTGTATGTGTGTATGTGTGTGTGTATGTGTGTATGTGCGTAGGTAGGTAGGTAGGTAGGTAGGTAGGTAGGTAGGTAGGTAGGTAGGTAGGTAGGTAGGTAGGTAGGTAGGTAGGCTGGCTGGCTGGCTGGCTGGCTGGCTGGCTGGCAGGCAGGCAGGCAGGTAGGTAGGTAGGTTAGGTAGGTAGGTCGGAAGGTAGGTCATCTGTGTATCTTTGTGTACATGTGTATGTGTGTATGTGTGTTTGTGTGTTTGTGTGTTTGTGTGCTTGTGTGCTTGTGTGTTTGTGTGTGTGTGTATGTGTATGTGCCTGTGTGTGTGTATGCATGTATGCGTGTATATGTGTATGTGTGCATGCATGTGTGTGTGTATGTGTGTATGTATCTGTGTATCTGTGTATCTGTGTATCTGTGTATCTGTGTATCTGTGTATCTGTGTATCTGTGTATCTGTGTATCTGTGTATCTGTGTATCTGTGTATCTGTGTAATGTGTATGTGTATCCGTGTGTGCGCCATGTTTGTATGTGTGTATCTGTGCATCTGTGTATGCGTGTATGTATGTGTGAATGTGGTATGCATGTATGCATGTATGGGCGTATGTGTGTGTGTGTATGTGTGTATGTGTGTATGTATGTGTTTATGTATTTATGTTTGTATGCATGTATGTATGCATGCATGCATGTATGCATGCATGCATGCATTCATGTGTGTGCATGTATATGTATGCGTGTATGTATATGTATATGCTTTGTGTTTGTCTGTGCCTGTGTCTGTGTCTCTGTCTCTCTCTGTGTCTGTGTCTGCGTCTGCGTCTGTGTCTGTGTCTGTGTCTGTGTGTATGCATGTGTCTGTGTGTGTCTGTGTGTTTGCTCGTCTGTTTGTCTGTTTGTCTGTCCGTCTGTCCGACCGTCCCTCTGTGCGTCTGTCCGTCTGTCTGCCCGTCCGTCTGTCTGCCAATCTCTCTCTCTCTCTCTCTGTCTGTCTCTGTCGCCATTTTGTCTCTCTGTCTCTCTGTCTCTGTGTCTCTCTGTCTCTCTGTCTCTCTGTCTCTCTGCCTCTCTGTCTCTCTGTCTCTCTCTCTCTCTCTCTCTGTCTGTGTGTCCGTCCGTGCGTCCGTCTGTTTCCCTGTATGTATGCATGTATGTATGTACGTATGTATGGATGGATGGATGTACGTATGTGCATGTGTATGGTGTGCGCATGTGTGTGTGTGTGTGTGCTTGTGTGTGTGTGCGTGTGGGTGTGACTGTAAATCTGCGTATGAGAGGTTGAAGATGCTGAAAGGAAGATCTTGTTTGGGCTCACTAGATGTTGCAAGACCCACTGTGGGGCAAAGAGGCATGCATTGCGATCAAGATCCAAGGTCACATTAAGTACGCTGGTAAGAACTGCCCAGAGTCTAAGCAAACTCAACACGCTGAATCAGGTTGGCTTGGCTCCCTGAATGATACCTTCGAGAACAAGAAGAATGTTTGGATGATAGGCAGCGGATAGCGCACATTCGTGTGGGCAAGAGTGAAAGGAACATCAATACGACACCTGGTGAAGGGCACTGGTTCTTAAGTGCCATACAAACTAGCAAGGAGTCCTTTCTTTGAGAGTTCGTTATGTTCTAATCGAGTTCACTATGACTGAGGATCCCCTTAGAAAGGCAGCCCCACCATGGTTGTGGAACATGACCCTTTCAGTGGGCCAATTTCGTGACAATTTGATCACTCGCAGATGGCATCCACTTGCAGCGGGTAGACGAAATCCTGCACCACTTGGCATGGATGAAACCCTCGAAATACTGTGAGAAGCCACCTACCTGCTGGTGCGAGATGCATTTTGTACAACCACATCGCAGAACGCCTCCAAACTCAACCTAGGTCCTCCAGCAGAGAGGTTAGAATAAGGGTGCCAACTTTTTCTGTAGTCTATTTTAGTAGGGGAACCGAATCTCCCAACCAAAGAAGTTGGTGAGGAAGGGCACCAATTGCTGGGAGACCATCGCCGACCCTCGCCGAGCAGCACAGCTCTTCGCCAGCGTCTCGTAGCTGGGCACCTCAGATCCGCTCCCGACTCAGCACCCGGGTCCCGACACTCGGGGCAGTCAGAAATCGGCCGTGGATGGACGAAATCCATTTCGCACCACTTTGAGACCATAAGAAACCATGGCGCGCTGGTATTTACAGGGGAATCATCACAAACCAGGGTTTCTTAGGTGGTGCAGGATTTTGTCCATCCACAGTATGATGAGCAATGGAATGACATGCACGGTCGAAGGAAGGCTGCAAAGCTGCACCCACGAGAAAAGTCAGAGGCAGCGAAACACATTGTCAAATTCGGGCGCAGCGCGCTTTCGCCTGGGAGAAACCGGGGCAACAGCCAAAGGTGCAAAACCGTAAGGAAGCCAAAAGCCAAAAACCAAAAGGGAGCCTGAAAGCTCCCCAAAGCCAAAAAAAACCGCCGCCCAAAACAGGTGGGGGACTTGTGACTTGTGTTGCAACTCCCTTGAGTTCCAAAATCGAACTCGGGGAAATGGAGTTCCATGCCCTAGTTGGGTTTCCACCTTGAGAAGCCCATTTCCGGGAGCTCATCTTGGATCCGCTCAACGCTGTAACAAGGCCTCAGGGCTCAGGGCCACAATTTCTGACCCATGACCTGAGCCAAAAAGCCCAAAGCTCATCTTTGGGCACCATGGAAAAAGCAAAACACCGAAACAAAGGGACAGTGGCAGCTGGCCCGAAAATTCGACCCGCGAAATTTTCCACCCCGAGCAAAGTGCCCCGGCGACTCCGCCCACGGCGCGTCCAGCGCCGCCCGCGCCCGCGCCAGGCGCTGGAAGAGCCCGGCCGCGGCGCGCCAGCCGCCGCGGCCTGCGGCGCGCAGCGCCGCGCCCAGGCACGGCACGCTGGGCGCCAGCTGGCGGGGGGGAGGTGGGGGGGGGCTGGGGAGGTGGGGGCGGCTGGAGCGCCTGGGGAGGAAGTGGGGTGGGGCAGAGGAAAGGAAAACGGAGAAGTGAAGAAGCAAGAGACACCAAAGGGGCCAAAAAAAATTGAGAGTCTGGGCTTGTATCTGCTAAGCGGTACCTACCTCGAATGGCTAGCAGTTCGCCAGTCAGTTGCACCAAGCCTTTGGTTGTGTCTTTTTTGAGGGTACCCTGTTTGGATTTGGCTCAGAGAGAAACCACAGGGCAACCACTCATTTTTTGGGGTCCCTCTATTTTAAGCGCACACACATTTTTCCCAAAAAATATACATTCCGGTTCACTAGCCTGGAGCCTGAGATGTCCTTGATTGACGGGTGAGGTCCGGCCCATGTTTTTCTCTAAACAGCCACAAGAGGTCCGTGGCAACGAAGTTGAAAGGCTTCAAAGTCAAACAAAAACCATAAGAAAACCAAAGGAAAAAGACAAAGAAAGAAAACACCACAGGAACAAACAAAGGGAACGCTTTTTGAGCGCTCCAAAGAAGGCCCTCCAAAACCACAGGAGAACTCAACTTGGAACCGTTGGTTTATACCAAACCCAGGGCTTCACCGCACTCCAACTGGGACTTCGTGAAAATCGAAGTTGGAACCAATTCCAACGCGAAACCCAAGTGAGGGAGCAAAAGAACCCCAGGTTCTTCAAGCCACAAACATACCAGAAACACCAACAAACAAGCAACAAATTCTGCAAAACGTCCCTCCAAAAAAAAAGAACGAGAGAGACCCCCTGCCTGCCAGGTGTCCATGGACGCCAGCAGCCAAAGCGCTTTCTGCCACTGCTGCGCCACCTCGCAGGTGGTGATGGCGCTGCCGAAGCCTGTCGCAAAGAAATTGAGAGGTTCACGAACCCAAGGGAGATTGGATATCTCTTTGTTTTTGTGTTTTGTCTTTATACAAATGTTTTATTTATTTGGTAGATCATGGGGGCAGCTGAGCTTGTTTTAAAAAAAAATGGGAGAGAGAGAGAGAGAGAGAAAAAAACAAAGAAAAAGACAGAGTCTACTATAATCGTTGTAGTAATTTGTACATAGTGAACCCAATCCAGAATCGGCGAGATATGGCCATGCAGTGGCTCACACAATGTTTCCTTGCAGGGTGGAACCCTCACCCAATCCATTTGAAGGTCATTGAATAAAATGAAACCGGCAACAAACCTCCCAACCCCCGGCATGTCAGCATAAAACAGTTTCCTTTGCAGCCCTACTGAAAATAAGCAGAACCAAAAAGGTGGAGAAAAAAGAAGAACAAAACAAGAACAACAAATTAGATGTGTGCTGTGAATATGGTATGTTTCTAGGTCAACGCACGAGCCACGCTCACAAGTAATGATGGTTCCCGTACTGTTCTTGCTCGTATGCTAGGGTCACAACTCCTGGTGTGCGAGCTGCGATGTTGACCCAAGCCCCCAACAAACAGCAGGCCAACATTGATATGTGCCGTGGTCAAAATATGTGCCTTTCTCTCTTCAGGGAGACACTTTGACCTTTCGCGTTGTATGTCAACCGCGGTCATGCTTTCCTGACTAGAAACTAGAAACCCGTGTAATGGCTGACTAAAATCCCCATGCAGGGGTTAACCACTGTTGACCATCCGCCAACTCTCTCACGGGTATGAATCTTAAGTTGGGGAGACGTGGTGAGCATGATTCACAAGTTCA
>CAUJNA010000312.1:30000-57500 GCA_963377175.1 Effrenium voratum | reverse complement strand
GGCATTCAAGAGACTTGCTGTTACACCAAGTGTATACGCAGGACAATTGTCGAACCCAATCAGACCCCTGCTCCAACTGGTCGTCCGCACGCGGAGAGCAACGCGGACACCTCACTGCTTGCAACGCCAACAACGATTGTGGCACCTAAAGATTTGACGATTAGCAAAGCGCAAGCCTCGCACTTTGTGGGGAAGCTGCGATGCTCAGCATGTCGTTTGTTATGAGTTGTCGATGATGGAAACCAAGCGTCCACCTCGTGCCTTGCCTAGCGAAATGCTTGAGGGAAACCTGATTACTCTTACGTGTTTGGTAGTTATAAAGAAACTGAAGAAATACAATAAAACACCCGGATGTAATTCTACCTAGCATGTATTCTTTATATTGATGTGTGTGTGAGAAACTCATATGACATAGTCATGCCATATGCCATTGAAAGACAAGACAGTGTATCGCCTTTTAGTAATTTTGACCGTGGGGTTCCTTTCCTTTGGCTTTCCCCTCGCTTTCCCTAAGCCTGGTTCACAGGGATCCAACCTCCGTCCCGCAGGTCGGTGGAAATAGGATACGTCCCCAAGAGTTTTGTACGTCTGACCTCTCACTCTCAAAAACGCCGAGAATCTGCTTAAGGCCTCTTGCTTTCTGCTTGCGGTAAGGGCTTGCTCCGCGCACCTAATTGCGGTAGGGGTGCTGGCCCCTGTCCAATTATTGCACGAGCTTTGAAGATCTCTCCGATTTCCTCCAAAGGGGAACCTACACACAAGAAAAGCGGAGTCACACAGTTGTTCAAGGCAGTCAAACAAGAGCCACCCTGCCACATGCAAGTCCGCCTGTGGCAGTCACTGAGGCACTGGCTCACGTCGTTGGGCGACATGCCAGCGTGCCTCAGCCGGCCAAAACCGAGAAACCACACGCGGGCGCGCAGACCCAAAAAGTTCCTCACACCCAAACTAAAAGCTCATTCCACAAGAAAGGAATGAACGACAACTCTTCTTGCCCCTCCCGTTTTCCTGTTCTGACAGGGAATTGCCATGCACCACCTAGCAAGGGGTTGCAATGTCTGACGGCAACCTGCACTAAGAATAGTTGCTCAACTGGGAGTAAGACGAGCTCACCCGTGAAGAAGGTTCCTCGGAGATTCCTAACTTTGCTCGCATAAGTCCTTGACAGCCATGCTCAAACATCGCTTGTTGCCGGCGCTTCACTAGAGACCGACTAAGAACATGGGGACCCCTTTTGGCTGCTTCTCCGGAAAAGAAAGGGTTGAGATGCAAGGTTCGTCTAAAGGATACAAGTGGCAATTTACAAAATACAGGTAGGGTCACCTGCTTGGATGCAGACCGCGCCACAAGCTACTGAGGGGTATGTCCACCCACCCACATACTGCATTGTCCTTGGAGGGGGGGGGGAGGATCCTTTCGCAAGGAAAAGATGTGATTGCCTTTGAACATCCGTGACAAGGGGGGTCTCTCAAACATGCGAGTCAGAATCAAAACCCGGTATTAAAATGGTTTACCCGGAACCATGTAAAGAATTAAGAAGGCGGATATCCGCAGCTATTTATGGTTGGGAGTATCCCTTAACCTTCATCAATCCCGGGGTTTTGCTTGCGCCAGTGGCTCATGTATGGTCCAGAAAACGCTCCAACCGAGTCACCCGTCAGCGGAAAACGTCCGGCCGATTCGCCGCTTCGCCGAGACCTAAACCCCCGGGGCCCAGGCACCATGCTCCGGCGGAGGCCCAGCGCCTGCCGCCAGCGCAGCTCGAAGGCACAGCTGTGCAGGGCGCTGTTGCAGATGATGAGGTTGGGGAGATGCCGCTCCTCACGGCTGAATTGAATGTCAATTCTGTTTTTCAGCAGAATAAGATGATGTGCAAGACATGGCAGAAATATTTGAAAAGAGGCCTGAAGTCCAAGATTCAGACGAGATAGAAGACAAGTAAGCCCGGGATCCCTCAGGGCGGTGCCCCATGTTCGAAATCCGTCGGTCTTGGAGCAAACGCACCGCATTCATCGGCAAAGCAAAGTCCTATTCAATCCGGGGTCTATTCAGTCCGGATGTTGCGGGTTTTGCTCCCGCCCTTATGCTTATATATTTATGGATGACGCCTCAGTTGCAGATTCTTTCCAGGCGTACTGCGGGGTCCGCTGCCGTTTTCCGGCGACAGGTCGCTTGTGCCACGCTCATTGATGGTCTGGCAGTTCGGCGAGTAGTACATTTGTGTACCATGGCATTACTGAGTATTTGGGCCTCAATTGCTGAGGCTGGTGAAGCACATTCCTACACTCCCAAGCCCAGACCCAAACCCAAACCCACACCTCACCCACCCCCCCAACCCCCTCACCCCCTCCCCCCCCCCCCAACGCTCAACCACCCTGTCCAACCCCCCGCCCCCGGTCCCTGCGCATCTCCGCCAGGACCTCAAAGGCATCCGCCCAGCGGCCGCGAGACGCGCACGCGCTGGCCAGGCTCCCGAAGCCTCGAGTCGCAGCGCTGGGAGGCGCCCCGACTTTTTCCAAACCCAAAACCGACCAAAGGACCCAAAGGACCAGGGCTTCCGAGCCGCTTCCGAGCCGTTTGTTTCCCAAAAAAGCGCGCTGCTTTGTTTTGCCATGTCGCCTTTGGGGGGGTGTCTCAGGTGGCCATGGTTTTTAGCGGAAACAACCAGTGAATTGATCAACTGTTGATTTGGGGAAATCCTGCGACCCTTGAAGGGACCTACCCGAAGCCCGGAACGAAGCTTGCGAATGGTGTGCCTGACGCTTTCGGCTACACCAGCATATGGCGAACTTGCTGCGCTTGCACCATGCCATTTGATGGAGCCTGCCTTGTCCGAGGTAAGCTTTCAGTTGGCTGGGCTCAGTGGGGGCTTGGTCAGATACAGCAGCTCAAACCTCCATGCTGCAGAAGCACTGCCACTTATTTTGCTCCTGACATTGGAAACTTAGTGTCGTAAGCCCTCAGTTCATTTGAAGGCGAGGTGTCTCTTCGACCGGGAACGGTGTTGACTTTGGATTGCCTTCCTGCCTGCTCATCAGAGGCCAGGCAAATCTGCCGGGGGTCAAGCTGCCAAACAACCATTCGCCTGCATGTTCTTCCGCTATTCGACCCCTTTCTGTGAACCTACAAACTCAAAGAACAACGCGGCAGGTGAAACTCCGGAAGGTACCTTCCAAGTACCTGGGCCCCTTCCCCAGTACAAAACCTCACAAAAATCATGTCATACTCATCCTATAAACCTGGAAGACTGGGGCAACCACAAAATTCGATCTGGATCCCCTCTGACATCAGCTTCACACCCCCTCCACGTTCATCGACCAGTAGAACAATCCGGGGGACCATTGTGATCAGAGCAATCCCCTGCGAGCGGTTGCAACCGAATTCATGCTCGATTGAACACCTTCCCCTGTCGCATTGTGGAGCACTGCGTGGGTCTTCCAACAGATCCCACCCAGGCTACCGCGGATCCAACAAAGATCATACTCGCAAAGATCCTGCCGGAGCTTTTAACCACAAATCCATCATAAGGATTTGGTTCCAACCACTCACAGGGGCTTGCCAGCCCTCAATACTCTGGTCCTGCTTTTGCTTCATCCTAGTAAGCCGCAATAACCCACACAAAGCCGGAGACTTGCAACCCTGGGCTTTTGTGGGCTATTTCACAACCCATGGGCTTTTGTGGGCTATCTCACCAGGCTCACGAGCCACTTCCCTGACGTACAACGCCCGCAAAAAAGTCACCCAGAAGGCTGGGAGCTCAGATCCATCAATCTGGCTGTGGTCGTCAAAACCAATTGGGATCCCATTTTTATTTGGTGGGTGAATTCACCACCCATTGTAGTCTATTTTAGGTGCACCACCCATTTCAGAACCTATTTCAGTGGTTGGATTGGGTTCCGTTCACTGGGGGCTAACCCATTTGGATTTTGACAAGCCCATGGCCATCTCATCCCAGGCGCTCACCACGTCCAGGCGCAGCCCAGCCCAGCCCGCCCAGGAAGCACCCAGCGCCGAAGCCCACGCGCCCCCCTGGGCGTGCTAGACGTGGCTCGAAATCGAGCAGAGTTAGAATCAAGGGTTATATCATATGGCTGGTCAAAATTAAACAGGAGGGGTTTTCACCGCAGGTTTTGGGAATTCCTATGTTTCCACTTACCAGGGCAACCCATTTTGGTACCGGTTTTTTGAGCCACAGCCATATGTACAAACAAAAAGACAGTTTATGGTTACTTTTTTGGGCTCGCTCCTTCCTTTTCTTGAAACTCCTTATCGTCCCCAAGCCTTGGTTTCAGCGCAAAGCCCCACAATTTCCACGGCCCAACCAGGGGACGCCTATTTTCGACCCACCCACCCCACTTGAGTCATAATCAAATCCCGGTACAAACATGGTCTACCCAGAACCACGTGAAGAAGTAAGAAGCCGGAGATCCGCAACTATTTATGGTTGGGATTGTTCCTAACCTTCATCTACCGGGTTTTGATTGTGGCTCAGCTGGGCTCGCGCAGGTCGTCTCTGTTTCTAGACCAAGATGACATTGACCGTTTTTGCGAGCCACGGCCAAATCCGTCTCCCGTCTCCCAAAGGCGGGTGTGGGAATGGGGTGGGAGAGGTGTGGGGCAGGGGGAACAGAGGGGGGCGGGAGGCGTGGGAGAGGGAGGGAGCGAAGGTAAATGGGGAGGAACATAAATCCGCCAATTGAGATTCAGACCCAGTTTGCTATGAATCAAAACATGGCGGATGCACAAACCGTTGCACCAGCTCGTGGTGGCGTGTCCCATTGTTCCCGCGGTTTCATTCATCCCAACCATAGTTTGTCCATCCCCGGCGGGGCACCCCTTCCAGAATGGTTGCTGCCAAACGATTTTTTGGCATATTTGTGGGCAAGAGGTATCCCCAACAGCCCCAGAAAGACAAACCATTTGTGTCACGCCGTTTTCACGGAGCTCATGTTGGTTGGGTGTAGAAGACAAAAATAAGCTCAGGTGATATCCCCAACAGCATGCGGTGCTGTTTTTAGTGCTCGCACCACCCCGCAGCCATCGCAGAACCTCGTGGAACCATCGTCGAACCCTGGCAGAACCCTGGTGGAACCCTCGTATAACCTTACCTCAGGGCCGCCTCGGACAACCCGGAGCCTCTCTGGGCTGAGACCCCAAAGCTTTCAGCTGTTGGGGAAAAAAGGGGAACCAACTTTTCTTGAGGGGGAGGCCCTCAACATGTTTGAGACAAACGAATTTGACTTGGGCCTGTCGCAAAGTGCTAAAGCCCCCAAAGGGGCACCTTTTCCTTTTATCCCTTTAGCCGACACTTCAAAGATACCGTCAAAGAAGGACAAACTCATGTGGGTATCAAGTACCGTTGCACATGAACCCTGTGGTGGGAGGTAGTGGAGAGTTTGACCAAAAAAACACCTCAACAGAAAGTTCCCTCCACATGTGGTAGGTTGAGAGTTGGGTTCAGCGAAACGGGGAAGCTGCTTGTGTATCCAACCAGTTGGGATGGTTGTCCAGCCACAACAACTGCGACAGTCGGCTTGAGCGCTTCTTTGGATTGAAAGGCCCCCACTGACGCGATTCGGATATTATCCAACTATGTCTATTCCCTTTCAGTGCTTACATTCGCAACACCTCCGAACGGAGCATGGAAGTTAGACATGTGAGCTGATGTCATTTGAGGATTCCAAACCGAAATCCCGATCTGAGTCTCTCTGTCTTGGAATTGGACACCCTTCAAGCGCGGCTTGCCGCTTGCCGGCCTCTGTGGTGGTTTGCTAGGGCCCTCTTGGTTGGTGTTTGTGAAGGGCAACCAAGGACACCTCAACCATTTATTGGGGGCGAGGGAGTTCACCCCAGTAGCTTGAGATCGCTTCAAATGGATTCGTCGCAACTGATCCAGTTTTTGGTAACCCTTACTAGAGGGGTTGCTTCTAAGAAATTTGGCTCAATGAAAATTGGTAACCCCTTTTCTTAATTTGGTTCCAATGAAGTGGGCCCCAATTTTGATTGAAACGCTTCTTGAAGGGGCTCGCTGCCAATCCTCGCACAGCCCTGCGCTCCTTGGCACACACGTCCAGAGCTGCGTTCACGTGGAAGATGTCCTCGGGTCAGGCAAAAGGAAAAAGCCACAGGTGTTTGCCACAATCAAAACCCGGTATTAAACTGGTCGTAATCCCAGAGCCATCTAAAGAATTTAGAACGCGGCTGCAGCTATTTCTGGTTGGGATCGTCCCTTACTAACCTTCATCTCGCCGGGTTTTGAGCAAGTGACTCAGGTGTTTGTCACAAATGAGGGAAACAATGCACCGGGCGATGCCTTGGAGAAAAACCGAATCTCAAAAAGGTCGGAACCTCGCCCATGCTTGAGATGGCTCGGGCTCAGCTGAGCCCATTTCACCCGAGAGCTGACTTCTTCGGCACGCAAAATGGTGGGTGAGAGGGCTGACCGGCTTTTCCAAGCATAGAACGGCTGAGAGGTATCCGCAAGGTCGTCATCTTCCATGAGGTGTTTCCCAACATGAATATAGGAACTACCTAAAGTGGCCACGGTGTTGGGCACTGTCCCAAGTCCGGGCAGAGCAAGCCAGGTTGACAGACTGCTGACACAGGGTTAAAGGGGGCCCCATGCAAAGGCGGCACAAATCACGCCGAAACGCTATTGTCAAGCAACCTGCCAAGCCTACGCAAGCCACCCGCACAGCGCACATGCCTGCCGAGCATCGAGCTGAACCTGCACGGGAGAGAATGCTTGGCATGGACTGCCGTGCTCTCCAGAATCGACCACTGCGGAAACGTGAGAACAAACATATCGGCGTTTTAAGATGGTCTAAATACCGGATGGACAAGAGAAAACTAAGGGAAAACCAATAAAAAAACAATGGCAACACCCATGAACTTCAAAATCAATTGGAAAACCTTGCGGAAACCAATCAAAAAAGAGCAAAGGAAACCACGGAATTCAAACCAACTGAAAAACCATGAAAAAACAAGGGAAACCTAGAAAAAGACAAAAGGAGAACAAAAACACAAACTAAACATTCAACTGGAAAACCTGGGAAACGCCAGGGAAAACAAGACAAAAAGCCAAGCAATACCAAGCACCTGGGTTGTGTGAAAAGGAGGTGACAAACAGTTCCACCCTTTCGGGGTCTTCGAATTTTACTCCTTATAGTTTGCAGTGGTTTTTGGCTTCCGGGGCTCGAAATTCCGAAAGTCGCATCTTCTATTTACAGGTGTCGTACGCAAAGTACTCTTTGCCAGCTCCGGCTCTGCAGTACGCGCAGTACACTTTGACGCTCCGGCTAGACAGTCGCAGCTTTTAAGCGCAAGTGTAGCACGCGAGGGTGCAGCACTCATGTCTTGCTAAGGGTCATCGTTGTTCTTCTTGTATCTCCCATATCATTTTGCGGGGGGGGGGGGGGTTGTGAAGATTTCGAAAAAGGCCCCGGCGAATACAAAAGCAGTATGGACCCCCTCTTTTGCCCCTGCAAACTCTAGTATTCCCTCAGTACCCCCCTAGGTTTCCCTTTCTATTCCCCTAAAGGAAGGGGAATAATTTAAGGGGCATGGTACTTAGTGGTTAAGCCTGAGAAAACCCACAAAAGCCGAAGACTTACAAAACCATGGCTTTTGGTGGGTCACCAGGCTTACTAAGCACTTATCCTCCCTCCAACTAACGTGGCACCTGTGGGAGGGTACCTGGAAGATCAAGTTCCTCTTGGAGGGACCCCCTTTCAGGTGCCATGTTGGTGGGAGAAAGGACAATTAGTAATGCCAGGTCTTATTCAGTGTTGATGTAGTATTGCTTTGGTTCAGGGTCAGCCATAGGGGCTAGGAACGTGCCTGAGAAGCACATGTTTGGCAAACCTGGAATCTTTTGTTCTTTCACCTGTACCTAGCTTTGCTTTCTATTGGGTACCATTTAGGTAAGGGGTACCATAGATGTCCTTTTGGTACGGGCTACCATAGATGTCCTTTTTTGGGGATTGTGATTAAACCACCAGGTAAACCAGAAAAATCGCCATCTACTTTTCCGACCAAAACAACAAAAAAGGACACCTGAGCATACCCGACGCCCCTCTCGCCAACTCCCACCTGGCCACGGCGCAGCAGCCGCAGCAGCCGCTGCGCCGCGCCGGGCGGCAGCTGCCGCAGGGCCGAGGTGGCGCCCGAGGGGCGGCCCCGGAAGCGCTGCAGCCAGGGGCCCAGGGCGCCTCTGGCTGTAAGGAGCGAACCAGGTGGTTGACTTGGCTTGTCGCCTCAAGAACATAGGTGCCCGGTTTGGTGGAAAATAGGCAGGGCAGGGATATCCCTGGTAGTTGATTGAACCACCAGGCAAACCAGGAATCGCCCATGTTTCAACCAAATCAACAAAAATGAACACCTGTGGCCATCTCAAAATCCAAATCGTACCCCCGGTGGACCGGACCCAATCCAACCACTGAAATGGGTCCTAAAATGGATGGTGCACCTATCCCAAAATGCTATTGGTTTTGACCCACAGCCATGTGGTTCCTGACTCGGCTTGTCTCCTCAAGAACCTTGGCCGCCAGCCTTACCAGGGTTCTAGTGCTACCTTCCCCATTCTTTCCAGGGATTCGAATCTTTCTAGAAAACCTCCGGAAACCCAGGGAAACGGCCGGAAAGAATGGGGAATCAACCCTGAGAAGGGTGCGCTATCAACAACCTTCATCCATATTAGGCTTGATCAAAAAGGTCCGTGATACATGCATGGGGTCGCCATCAGGGAAACCACAAAAAAGGGATTCGACTTTCACCACTCAGTGGGACAAGCTACCCATGGTCATTCTGGGGCAAGCAATATTGATCAACCCCCATGTGTTTCCAACCCAATTACCAAGAACGACAAAATACATGTGGTGAGCGGAAGGGGAAAAGAAAGAAACGAACGACTGAGACAGGCAGACAAGACAAGCAGACAGACGGACTGGCGAGCGGGCTGGCAAGCAGGCACACAGACAGACGCGCAACGAAGCAAAATAATAATGATGAAGAGGAGAGAAGGACACCGCGCTTGCCAAAACTCGAACGTGTTGGCAACACTAATGTTGCGTCGTCCCTACTTCCAACGGATCCCAAAAACCAGCTGCGCACGATTGGTTTTCTCCTCGAGGCTACCATTTTCGAGGCTTGGCTGTTGGCTGGGAAATTAAAGTTAAAGAAAGGAAACCACTCACATTGCGGGGTGTTCCTTCCCCCCCCCCCATGTAGACAACCCCCAACAAAACACCGACGTCCCTGTACATTCCGGCCTTCCGGATCTGGGCCCTGCAACACCCTCAGAAGCTCCACATCGCTGCGGCAGCGGCTCATGAGTCGAAGATGGGGGCAAGGTTAACTGGGATCCAACCCCCTCAATACCCCAACATACACACACATACACTTGGCTGGAATTACGACCCCAGCAAATATATATATATATATGTATATATATATATATATATATATATATATTTGCCTGGTTAGTGGAAAACAAAGGGGACCCAAAAAAAACAAAAAAGGAAAAGGGGGAGCTAATTCTGGGGAAGTACACACACACCCCACCTATGGAAGATACACGGAAAACACGAACGATTGGTGCGACCTGGCGAATGAATCAGGGGAAATTGCCCAAAACTTGCATAGCCCGGCTTTCTTACTCAACAAAACAAACAACGGGGCGCTGCACTGCTTGGGACATTCCCACCTGACGCTGCGGTTATTCTGACGCGAGTTCTCGAGCCGAGACATCCCGGCGATCTCAGTGAGACTGGTCACCAGCTAGGCACCTGCATAGCCACATCCGTTGATTCCCAACACGAACCCACCCCCCAAAACAAACAAACAAACAAACAAACAAACAAACAAACAAACAAACATCTGGATGAACTACATTGAGTTGATAACCTAAAATTCGGAACCTCCAAGTAAGAGACCTTTCTCGTGGGTGAGCCCGATTGGTGAGCGCGTTCTGTGCCCAAATTGATTCCCCCGCTGGGAATATTGATGGTGCTTCAGGCAGGGGCTTGCACATGTAAATCATTAAAGCCTGCCACCAAAGTGTTTTTGGTCTTGCACCTCTTCATGATTGGCACTGTCCTTCACTTAACCTTCATCCTTCGCTTCACTGCGACTGGCAACTGGCGACTGGCGACTGGCGACTGGACTGGCGACTATAAAAATATGGAGACACACAACATGAGAACTTCAAGTAATGGGCAAAATGGGGCGGTTCGCCAAAAAGGCGACTAGGCCTTAAGAGGGCACTCATACAAGGCTTGGGCCAAAATTTCTACCCATCAGAATCTCGCCTCCACTTCCCTTTCATAGACCTCGGTGATGGGCTTGGCCACCTCCTTCATGACCTGGCTTCGGCTCATGAGATGCCCCTCAGCATCCGGCGCCCTTTTCGTGCTCCTTGAAAACAACCTCAAAACGGGGCACCATCCAAACAAAGCGAATGCCAACTGGGTGGTTCTCTGAGATCGCTTTGCTGGCGCTGACCAATGGGTTTGGTTTGCGATTCATTTTTTCCATGCGCTGGTCGTCTTGCCGGGCAGTGGGTTTAAGCGCCACCTTCCGCAGCCTCAGAAATTGAGAACGAAGGATCACTTGAAGGGGCGGGTTACAGGTTGTTCTCTCTCGGAGACTTGGGTTTTCCCTGTGCAAGAACCAGGTAAAAACGTATTGTAAAGGAGACGGCTATTGCGACAGAGAGTGTCTGCTAGCGGGTTCAGTGAAGTGAAATCCCAAAAATGACCACGCAAATGGGTGCAATTTAACAAAGCAATCTAAATGGTGGCATAGAAGCGGAAGCCCTCCTCTCACCACTTTCAGGGTGCCCAGTTTTCACCTTACCCCAAGGAAACAAGTGGTAGTCATAAATTCGCAAGGAAACAAGCGGTGGTCACAATTTCGACCGTGTCAAAATAGGGCGACCCCAAAACAGGCGTTCGATCTTCTTGATGCTGAAAAAGGTTGCCGAGCCTCAAAAAACACACATACTGTTACCCCAACCCCCCTTTGGGTGTGAATCCCCTTCAAAAAATTGCAGCAGGTGGTACTAGAGGCCCCTCCCATCCCTTCGGAACTCTCCGCATCGATTCGCCTCCTGCACCTCGATCTTGGGCACCTGCTTCACCACTTCGGCCACGTGCAGCTTGGGCACCTCCACCACCTTCTCCTAGCAACAAGAGCATGAAAAACTGGGGGGGGAGGTCTTGGTGTGGTCTTGGGGTCTTACCGGGTTTTGTGTGTGTGTGTGTTGTTTACTTGTGTTAGTTGGTTTTTGGGGGGAAAGGCAGGGGAGATTGAGACATTTCATTTTTGGGGGGAGGGGGCTGGATCTTTGGGGGCTTGGGGAGAATACATAATTCAATCGGTGAATCATGCATTCAACCGATACACGATACATCTATGTCTGTGGACTCTATACTGTGTCTGGGATAATTACATGCTTGCCAGAGGCCCGAAGCGCGCGCCTTGACAACCCAACTTGCGAATTGCGGCTGGTTCATGTGCGCCACCCTTAAGGGCGTGCAAGAGCAACCCTTAAGGGCCTACAACTGCAACCCTTAAGCGATTGCAATTGCAGCTCTTGCGGCCGCGTGACATACACCGGGTCGGTCACACACCCGGCAGACATTCTTTGCACACATAAAAGCCTTGAAGACGAGGGCGCCGGAGCTCGACTTTCAGCTGGAGCGGCCTTATGGCTACGGGCGTTCTCTCGAGCCTGGGCGAATGACAGCATAGCGTGGTAGTCCCAAGCAATACGCCAGTCATCGCGAGACTTGTCTGTCCGCCGCCCAGCCACGGGTGGCTCCGCGTCATGGCCATCTGTTCGCTGAGCCAGCGAAAACGGCCCGCCTGAGTAATCCACGCTGCAGAAAGCAAAGCCAGACCTGGTAGCTCTGTTGGCCTAGCGCACTTGGCTGAAGGTTGCAGAGGGCTGCCAAGCTCGAGTCAATCAGAACCAACGAAGCAAAATTCAGTCTCAAGAAGAAGTTGCCAGGCACCTTGGCCCATACCTTACCGGCCAGCTCCTTGACAAACAGGCGGGCGAGAGACAACTGACCTCCGGAAAGACTCTGATACAGGTCAAGGCCGCCTGTGGTTCCTGGCGCGAGGACTCGCCACTCCATCATCACATGTCGCCACAATGGCCCACACGCGTGGGAAGCGTGGCAAGCGCCCAGCAAACTCCGCGTTCTGACTCAAATAATTTGTAGACTATGAGCAGGCCGACAGGGCGCGTGACGAAAAATCCGACGATCAAGAAGCATTTGGAGCCTGCAGGGACAAGCGTGGCAGTTCACAACAGACAGGCGCAGCACACACACACACACACCAGCAGTTCAAGTAAGCCAGCAAGCCAAAGCATACCTAGGCTCGGCAAAGCAGAGCCAGCAAGCCCGAAGCCAAATCCCCAGTGGTGGTACCCCAGTGCACGATACAGGGCAAGCAAAGCACGGCAAAGAACAACAAACCAGCAAGCCCACAATAAGTACCACATCTACAGGGTCACATCCGCGGGGGGAGGGGGGGGTACAGAGATCCGTGCAATTCGGGCTTTTGAAGGGGTAAATGGGGGCGATATACAACCCTAAACCAACCCGAATCAAGCGTTAAACAGACTTTGTAGTCAACTCCAAACCAACCCAAAACCACTAAAAACCTCAGCCAACCTCAACACAAATGAAGCCAACCCTAAACCAACCCTGGTTCGCCTGGCTTCAATGACAATGGCTTGGCAGCCTTTTCACAGGGAGTGAAGGAAGCAGCCTACTTAGCTTCTGTTGAAACCGTCCAGCACGTCCCCGTCGTATGAATGGTAGCTGCACTGGAAGCTTTGGTTTGCAGCTTCACTTTCAACATGAGCCCTTTGTGCATGGGCCGCTTCCCTTAGATGGGAATGACATTCAATTGGGGACCTTATCTACACGAGACTTTCTGCCAAGGCATGAGAAAATGTTCCGATAGAAGCTAAAGGTTTTTTGGAAGATGTGACCACATCTTAACACATTTGTGCTTTCCTGGTACAAGGTCGTAGGCACATCCACGTACTTCTCTTGAACCTCCACTTTCGGCACCTGAACGCGAAACGAGTGTCGCACAGGCTTAAACCCAACACAAAGGGCTGGGGGTGCGGGAAAGCGCGGGGAGGGGGGAGTTATTTGGAGACATCTCGGTGTGTTTATCAACATAAATCCATTGGCCCCCTAAAATGATTTCGGTTTCCTTTCGGATTCCACCAAAAGACGGGCCGAATTCCAGAGAAAGTCACTTGACATCTTGTCTGCCTTGCGGCAGCTCCCCGCACCAACAAGTTTACTGAAACCGGTCGCTTTTGTTGCACAAGATACGCAAACAAAATGGGACACGCACCTCTCCAACTGGAACAACATGTCCAAAGACATGTGAATTCATCCTCGCAAGCATTCCGTGAACGGCATTGAACGAAACCTATCGGAAAGGAGTTCCCGCCCTGCATCCAACGAGCGGGGAAAGATAACAACCTGAACCAAAGAACGAAGAATAGAACAAAACATAGCAATTGTAAAACAACATCTGTAACACACAAATGAATCTCATCTGGGCGAAGAAAGGGTCAAGCCGGCCAGGAAACAAGAACGATCAGCATCTCTGACCCATGCCAGGAAGGAAGGAGTACTGAAAGAGTAATAAAAACCCAGGATTTGATAAACCTCTTACGATCTATTGGGGGGACGTCCCAGTTTAGAGGGGGTTAATTTACTTCACTTCTAAACGTTTACCCCCCCATAATTCAACAGGCTCACCAACCTAGGGTCGACATTTCCAGGAACAACTTCCGTGAATCCCGCTGAAGGCGGCATCCGTCGCTGCTCTTTCCTGCACCCGAGCCTCGACGATCTTCTCGACGTATTGAACCTTGGCGCATGCCAGCGGCCGGGACTTGTTGAAGGCGCTCTAAAGGCGCCCGAACAGGGGCTGTGTGCCCCCGGCATGGGTTACAACCCCCCTTTTTGTGAGAAAAAATCCCCCCAGATGCCCAGTGGCCATGGGAAAAAAGGGCATCCTTTTTTGGTTGGTTGCCACGGTTGCCTTTAAAGGGGAACCCTCCCCAAAAAATGGAAAAAGGGTGCCACTGGGCAACAGAGTCCCAGCCCGTAATTTGAACTTGTCTCATTTGGCAATGTGCTGCTCTGTCAATATTGCTTCACAACGCCTGAAACCTGCGGGCAGTAGCCTCATGGTAGCCACCCAGTGGGCGCATTGCATGGCATCACCCTTTCGGGGCAATCATCAATAGTGCCCTTTTTCATGTCACCGGCAACCAAATCCGCACCACTCACCTTTTTCCGCAGGCACAAACCAATGACAACTCAGCCGCGGCATACGGGATTCACAAGGCAGAGCGGAAAGTAAACACATCCACACAAAGCTCGCCAACTAATAACAGCCACACTTTGCATTCCACGAAATGGGGATGCAATTCATCATTCTCAAACTAGCTCACCTCTTGAGCGAATCCTTGGCATAAAACTATCTGCAATGCACGCGTCTCGATGCAATTCGCACGCGAGCAGAGCGAGAAGTGTCAGTCCTTCTGAAACAAGGAGGCGAGAAACGCATCGCTTTGGATTACGTGCTCTGCGCAGCATTCAAAGACTCACTCGCTGCTCGTGCCTCCTTCCGGGCTCGGCTTCTCTCGGCCGATGGGACGGCCGAGTCAGCCAAGTGGAAGGAATTTGTTTGAATTTCGCATCAACAAATCCTCGAAAACAAGAATCCGAACATCCATTCCCTTCAGTTTGAGTACATTGGAAACACTCTTTTTGACAGCCTCCCTTTGGTTCTGAACCGGGCGTTTGCCTCTGTGCTTCAAAACAAGAATTCTGACCATGATGTTTTTTTTTTTTGAAAGAGCTTTAGGATGTCCTTTGGCAGAATCGAAAGCTTCACAAGATTCACTCCACTGGCGCTCAAAACTTGCCCGCTGCTTACACCTTCTCCGCGTCCTCGACTTTCTCTTTGTCGTTGCTCAGCAGCCGCATTATGCTTTGTGGCACACCAATGCCTTAGTTCGAAGATGATGCAACAAGCGGATGCTTTCCTTTTAGCTCCCAAAAACCATCAATCTGGGATGCTGGAAGACCCAACAGAAACGTTGTTTAACCGAGTCGGCCCGGCAAACCGGCAAGATGTTCATACTCCACAAATGGCTGACAGAACACTGCTTTGGTGATGGAGGCAGTTGTGAAAACTGCAGCATATATGAAAGAGAACAAACACATAGCAGTGCCAGCTGCATGCTAAACTGATTGATGCTGAGCAACAACCCCAGGGCACGTGAATAGGCCACCACGTGCAAAGACAAGATAGTTTTGACACATCAACCGTATCTCCGCCGACAACACATACTAGATTCGCGGGTCCAGAACTTGAAGCAAAAGCAGACTGCGAGCAAAATGTTTACGATTTAGGGTTTAGGGTTTAGGGTTTAGGGTTTAGGGTTTAGGGTTTAGCGGGCGAATTCACAAGCATCTCCACTGCCCTTTGTCGGGACACTGTAGAGCGTGGTAGCCACAATGACCAAGATTGTGCCCAGCACAAAGTGCATGTCCGGCTCAAACTCCTGCGTGAAACATCAAACAAGATCAGCTTCTTCCCCTTGTCGGCTGGTGACAAAGGTAGGCAGGCCGAGAGGTGTGGACGGCAGGGGAATGCATGTGAGGAACAAAGCCTTTCGATTAGTTGGCGAATTGGAAGTGAGCAAACTTGTGCAAACCCCAAACGGGGCACGTGGTTCAGAAGCTTTCTTCACACCCCTATCATTCCGGCAGTCCCTGCCTTCAGCAAAACGCTGGACAGGAGGCAGCTAATGACCTTAGCTTGATCCTAATGAGATGCGAGCATAGCCCTGACTCTAACCCAAAACCGACTAAAATGGCCTTTTTGGGGTGTTGGGTTTCTGCTCAAATGGTTTGCGGCATGTCAAGGATTCTCATGCAGTCACAGGCTCACTTCAACTCTTCGCATCTCGGAGGTAGGTGTGATGTGCCAGCTGGAAAGTGCAGGGTCGACTCTAGCATTGGTCAAGCTGTAGCAAATTTGATGAAAGAGAATGAATTGCAGTGAACCAGTGTTCAAGAGGCGTGCAAGCTGGCGCAGACTGGCGCGGACTGGCGCAGACCTCTCTGGACCCACACACCCATTTTAAAAAGTGAAGCCGGGATGCGATGGACATCGCATTGCCAAAACATTTGAGGATGTTGTCGGCATACTTCAGCACTGCCGCAACCACAAGCCCGCCGACTGCCTGGCGTTACATCCCTAGCAAGCGAGCAAGCAAAGCAAAGCAAGGCAAAGCACCGCACAGCACAGAAAGCAAGCAACCAGGCATCTACTGTGGAAAACAAGGCAGAAGGGCCTGTCTTCAAATGGAATTTAGACCCACCCTCAAACACATCATGCTTGATTCTCTCTCAAAACAACCCCAAGAAGACTGCCAACCAAAAAACGAAACCGAACCGCACCCCAAGGAGATGTTCTCTTGGCAAAGACGCGCTTGACACCCCAACGGTGCGCCTGGAGCGCAATGACCGCCCACACCAGCGAAGAGTAGCCTGGCAAGAGAGCCTCTGCTAGGTGCCACATGGGTCATAGACCCGTCCAAGCAACGCAAACCTCTCATGGAAGCAGGGTGAACTCTATCTATACATGATGTAACCAGCCCTGCAACAAGTTTAACTGTTTGCAACGTACTGCTGCTCTTCATGACCTAATGCCGCTTTGTGCTGAACATCTTTTGAGTCCCTCGACGTCTCGAGCAGATGGTCAAAGCTCACCCGGGTGTTAAGTCTTCAGGCTCGGAAACCTTGGTTAACTAGGCCGAATCCTTGCCCGGTGTTGAGTCTTCAGCATCCACCCCAAGAACAGGACATTAGCAAGGCCCATGATTGTGCCAACCGACGCCCCATCCTGGCGTCTCCGAATGCGGACCCCCTTCCCTTTGGTGTAAAAAGGGTACCCTCCCACCAACTAATATGAAGCCGACCCTGGAACACAATTTTCCTCTGGAAGGGACCCCGTGTCACCATGGCAAGGCCGGAGAAATGGTATCTTCCCAAAAAAAAAAAAAAGAAGCACCTCGCTTCCACCGGCGCGAGGGCGGCTGACGGGCTGACGGGCCTTGCATGAAGCCATTCTGCTGGATCTGCTGGCCGTCCTGCATGAAGCAGCCCAGGAAGGCCAAGATGCCCCCGAAGAAGGCCAACTGGATGTTCCTCTCGACTAACTCCCATTCTCACCCAGAGGAATCGCGCAACAAACGTTGGAGCGTATCTCGTCTATGCACGAATTCCTCACAAATGGGAATGGAACCCCGCCAGGGCCGGGCGCACCGGAGATTCCTGCAGAAATGGCTGGCCAAATATGAATCGGGGCAGGCAAAGCGGCTCTGCCACTGTGCGTCACAACCGAAGCCAATGCAAACTTTAGCGATGTGAGGGTTGCTCCGAGAAAGTGTCCCAAACCAGACTGCCCCCTTCTCACAGCCATCCCGTCGAAGACGACCCATCGAAAGGTGCAAGTAAGCGGCCGCATCCAGATCGAGGAGTCCGTCTGCTTCAAGATTTTCTCTAAGTAAACTCCTGCCAGCCTGGGCGAAGCATTCAGCCATTGCCCTCAAAGCGTGCCACTCGCGTCCCTTGGAGAACGACACCCCGCAACATGGGGCTCATAAATAGGGTAACCCCAGGATGGCAAGCGCCCTGGTCAATGGAAAGGACAAGAACCAAAAATATGTGGCTTTCCTGGTTTTCCTGGTGCTTTCATGTTATCCCAATACGCGGCCTTAGAAGAACCCGTGCCCTCTCCGAGTCCTTCCGCGTTTTTCCACCTTCGGCCACGTGCGCGCCGAGCGGGCATCCGAGCAGCCCGCTGGTGATGCAGGCCGAGAGCACTGCCACGAGGCCCACCATGGTGTTGCCCTGCTTGGGAGTTGCCTGAGGCAAGGCTTTGCTGCTTTTGCCATGTGGATGGACGAAATCCTGCACCACCTAAGAAACCGGGAAGGATGATTCCCCTGTAAATGCCAACAAACAATGGTTTCCCATAATTTCAAAGTGGTGCAGGATTCCGTCCATCCACAGTAGGTAGGGAATGACCCAGCCCGGGTCTTGGGAATGAATGTAGGGATTCCCAAAAGAAAAGAAAAACTAGGGGATGGTTTACAGGGGTCGTTTCGTTTCTGAGACCCAAATCTTGGGAATGAACCGGTTTTGGGGATTCCCAGCAAAAGAAAACCAGAGAGAATGGCTCGGGGTCATGCCGCTTCTCATTCCCTGCCTATCGAACCAACAAGATTTGTTTGGCGCTTCCTTCCAGCGCCAACTCCATGGTGGCCATACATGTTCTGTCATAAAGGACATGAGAAATGCAGTGAATTCCTTCGCGTTGGAAATCTTTTCTGAGTCTTTCCCTGCCCCCCCCAAGTTCACAGGGACCACTCAACAGGTTTTTTACCGAACCAATCAATGATTGACAGTCAGAATCACAAACCACCGAAATCCATGGGACAAATTCCTCCTACGTGTGTGTGTGTGTGTGTGTGTGTGTTTTTTGTTTTTTTTTTTATGGGCGCCACGGAACGCATCCGGGTTGAGTGCCACCGGGCACATTGGTTCCCCTTTAAGGTGGCCGCACGCGTCTGGTTGCATTGCTCGAGGCGCCCGCCTGCACGTCGCCTCGGGGCATCTGGATCAAAGCCACGCCGGAGGTGAGGATCAGAAGGGAGCACCACTTCGTCGTGCCCAACGCCTCTTCGCTCGAGTCTCTTGGCGTCCAAGGGAAAAGCGCCCGCACCCCCTAAGTCTCCGGTAGCCCAAAGCAATTCCCCGGCCACAGGCCTTTTGAGCCCCATGGGAGAGACGGGAAAGAGGGGAGAGAGAGAAGAGGGGAGGGAGGGAGCATCAGCACAGCCCTTGCCTTGCCCAGGATGATGACGCTCAAAACCGCCGTGGTCAAGATCTTCAGCTGGTAGGTCACTTGGTACACGGCACCGCTGAGATTTGAGAGGCTGATGAAGAGCAGGTTGTTCTGGACCTGCCGAATTCTGGGCTCCCCAACCAGATTTGTGGACATAAGTGGGTTCTAACATTGCCACAAGTCGCGGAGAGCACTGAAAGACGTCCATCCAAAGTTCATGCAAGAGCAGCCCTTGTATATACTCTCGGAAACAGAAGGGCGTGGAAAGCCGACCTCAAGCAACGGCGCCAGAAATACGCCGTAGATTCCCCCGAAACATCACTTGTGGCTCAAGCCGTGCAGGGAAACCTGCGGGCGATGTGGCTCCACCACCAGGAAACCGAAGCACGGCTATTCAGATTGACGACCGTCTCTACAAACCCGATCAAAGAGTGTTTTGACCACCTGGAATGTGGGCCACGTTTTAGCCAAGGTAAAAGGGCGTTTTGACCATTGCAAGTGCGGCACGTGGGAATCCTGTTCAGTCAGGGTTCCCATGTATTTAAAACATCGCCCCTAAGGGAACCTCACCTTGAACGGCCCCAAAAGGTGATGCTTACAACCACCAAACACGGAACTATGGGGATTGATCAAAAGGGCCTTTAGACGGGATTTGGGGGCCAGGAATATTGATCCACCCCCACCTAAGGACCCCTGATTGCTAAAAAAAAAAAGCAAAGCTGGCTCCCCAGGCCGTGTAGAGCAGTGAGGGCACGCTCACCTTCAGGAGTTCCACACCGCTCCTCGCATGTCGTCAAGCCACATCAGCTGGGCCGACAGGTGTGGCAACGCATGTGCATGTGAATGATAATTTATATATATGGTACGCGCCCCCTGGTGCCCCCTGTTTTTCTGTACTCCTTAATACCGATATTAAGTAGTACCTTAATTTAGATTCCGTAATACTGGTATTCAGGAATCTGGATCCAAGATCCAAGGTTGCTGGGGGACCTATAATGCGAATGTCATGCTTGACGTGAACAGAATACTAGACCCTGAGATCTGGGATTCAAGAGTCAAGATTCTGGAATTATTGAATCTTGAGTCCCAGATTTGT
Source organism: Effrenium voratum (assembly GCA_963377175.1). Taxonomy (NCBI): domain Eukaryota; class Dinophyceae; order Suessiales; family Symbiodiniaceae; genus Effrenium; species Effrenium voratum. The sequence goes on along the minus strand of CAUJNA010000312.1, from coordinate 37,435 downwards.
TTATTTGGAAAAATCTGGCAACTGCAACAAAGACATGGTGTGATCAAGCCGCCTCAAGCTGTCAGCAATTTTGGATCTTGGATCTAGATTGTTTCATATCGGTATTAAGGAAACTAAATACCAGTACTAAGAATTCTGAATACCGGTATCAAAATTTCAGGGGGGGGGGGGCTTCATGGATCCAAGATTGCCCTCGAAAGTCACCCAACAATCTTGGAGTTGGATCCAGATTCCTAAATACCGGTATCAAAAAATCCACATACCGGTAGTTAGGTTTCTTAATACTGGTAGTAAGATTTCAGAGGGCGGGGGCATTCGTGGATCGAAGATTTCCCCAAAAGTCCCCGGACAAAGCTTTCCATTGCAAAGGAGCTTTTTGAATCTTGGCAAGATGCGTTTCCTCTGTGTTCCAGGGATACCCAATCTCCTTTGTTGGTCCCGTGTCCATAATTTCCCCGGGGGTCTGGCAGGTCTTCATCTTGCTCGTAACGCTTGGTTTCTCTCATTGTTGCAATGGAGTTGCTTTCTGTCCAAAACCAAAGGCAAATGGTTTCCTACGCTATAGCAATATATATATATATAATTAAACTGACTCTATGGCGTTTTTGGAGTCAAGATTTTGGAAAAAGTGTTCCTGCGCAATTGTAAATATTGAATCCAGAAACATGCATTTCTTGTTTGCAGGAGGTACCCAAATCATATTGGTATTTGTGCCCAAAGAAAGTTGCTGGGAGAACTTGCTCGGAGAAACTTGCTCAGAGAACTTGCGCAGAGAAACTTGCACAAAGAAATTGAACAGAAAAACCGTCTTTTCTGTGCATGAAATCACGGCTAATTTGCTGTCCGGACATAATCTTGCCTACAAAGTAAAGTATGTTTTCTGACCACTTGCCTTCTACTTGTTTTTTGTGCAAGGAGTACCTAGTTGTCCTTGTGTAGGTCCAGTTCCTAGGCTTGTTGCGTGCCTACATGATGGACATGATGGACTGCAAGCCTGCAAATCTCAGGAATCTCTGCTTAACCACTACAGCCTGTCTGCCCAAACCAAGAAAACCGGGGCGCCTACTGCAAAAACATCAAAACTATACAGCCTGCGCGCTCAAACCAAGCAAATCAGGGGCACCAGGGGGATGTGTATATATATATATATATATGTGTATACATAGGCATATATATATATATATATATACGTGAACTATACATGTGTATGTATATATATATATACACTTACAAATGCATGAATGGATGCATGCATGCATGGATGGATGGATGGATGGATGGATGGATGGATGGATGGATGGATGCATGGATGGATGGATGGAGGGACAGATTGTTGGAGTGTACAGAGATAGAGAGAGAGAGAGGGGGCATGTATTTCTATGTCCGCCAAAGGGTCCCCAACTAGAAAAGCATAAGGCTGCTTGCCTCAGCCTTCCCAAACATTCGGAACGGAACCTGGCACCACATTTTTCTCAAAGCAGAAAATGACATGGGGCAGTCGATCATACTTTGCAAGGGGTCATCCCTTGCTCACGTCAACTCCCTGCAAATCAACCTGGAACGCCAAAAACGGGGTATCCCACAAGGAGCTTCCTCTAAGGATAAGAGCTTCTTTCTAGCTTCCATGTTAGTTTGCAGGAGGACAAACAAACAAACAAACAAACAAAATCAGGCAGGAGGCAGGCAGGCAGGCTGGCAGGCAGGCAGGCTGGCAGGCAGGCAGGCAAGCAAGCAAGCCAGCAGAGCGTGATCTATATAGCTAGCAAGCAAACAAACCGAAAGCAGCTTTTCGTCTGTTGCTTTGCCTGCTGAAGGTGGTCTTCACGGTCTTGGCAGCCGAGCCCACGTCGCCCTGCTCGTGCCAGAGGAAGAGAAAGCTGCAGCATAGCTTCATCACCTCAGGAAACGACGAAGCGACTTTCTTCTCGATCTGCGAAACCACTGGGAGGTTGGCGTTTTTTTGGACACCCTGTAGAGGAAGCACAAATCACAGGAAGGTTTTGCGAAACCCACACTACCCCAAAAATGTGCAGCAAAATGAACTCCCAGGCGTCTTCTTCTGTTTCTGAAGAGGTCGGGTTGCCCCGAAAAATTCAAGAGCGCGCTCTTGAGCATGGCGTCCATGCAAACATGGGTTGTAAAGGAAACCACTCTGAAAACAAGTACCCCTCAAACCGCAACCACTGAAGGGATTGATTCCACTAGGCTCTCCAGCCAAAGCGTGTGGCATTTTCCCTGTCCCTGGGCAGGCTTTGCGTGGCGGAACCTACGCTCTGTTAGAACCCTACCGTCATGTGCTGCCAAGGGGCAGCTCATGTGAGATTTGCTTCTAGACCAAAAAAAAGAAGCGAAGAGCGGGCAAGAAAAAATAAGAATCCGCGTGGGTTCTTTTGTGCGGTGCAGGAAGGGCTTACATTAGTTGCCGTGCATTGCCAATACCGCACTGCAGCACACAGAGGGCTGCCACATGCTATTTGGAGGGGCAGGCGGGATCGCTTCTGGTTATTTGGTTCTGCCTCAGCCGCATGGTAAGGGAAACTACGGGAGGTGGACAGGAAGACGACTGGAAAACTACGCCAAAAAAAAATGGAACACTGAGCGAAGACTTTAGGAAGATGGGAAGACTACGGCACGACTGCAGGAAAACTACGGCTGTGGGTTGGTAGGGATCGGGGGAACGGGTGGGCTAACAGTATGTGCATTTTCAAACCAATAGAATTTACACTTTATTTCCGGGGAAGGCTACAGCGAAGCCTACAGGAAAACTACGGGAAGACAACAGGAATGGCGTTTGCTCACTGGGGGGACTACAGAAAGACTAGGCAAGACTGCAGGCAGACTACCGGAAGACTCCCGGAAGACTCCTGGACGACTAGGGGGACTGCTTTTTAATAGTTAAAGTTGCACCTGCACGCAAGGCATTTCAGCCCCTGTGGATGGACAAAATCCTGTCCCACCAAAGAAACCCTCAGAATAATGACATCCCTGCAATGGTCCATGGTGTCTTAGGTGGTGCGAATCCCAAGCTCACACCAAAGGCAGCTCCCCCGCCTCGGAGAAAAAGACCGCAGTGGTGTTCAAGTATCTGGGCCCTAGCGCGACCACATGGCGAGCCAAAAGAACAAGTCTGCACCTGGCCTCAAGCATCGAAGCTGCTCTTCCGGAGGAAAAAAACAAAAACAAAGCGGAACCTCCATTGGTCCATGCCTCTCCTGTGCCACGCCCTTTCCTTATCTCGAAACCCCTGTCTTTTGCGCCTTGTCCGATTTCATTTCGATTCGTTTCCGCTCGGGGAAACTTCCCGCCAACTCAGGGGCCAGAACTATGGTGGGAAAATCTCCAAAGAGGCTCTCCATAGAGTACAACCTACTGTGACGACATCCTGCACCACCAGTAAAAAACCCTGAAATCATGACTCCGCTGCAAATGCCAATAAGCAATGGTTTCAACCATGGTTTCTTAGGTGCTTCGAAATCACAATAGCGCACCCGTGCAACACAAGAGGGGCTCTCAGGATCTTCTTACGGAGTCTTAGAGTTGGGAGAATCCGAACCATTCTGCTAGGTCGAAAGGCATGACTGGTGACTGGCCTGAACCCCCACTACTTTGCCACTTCAAGCCCGAAGTGTGCAGAATTGTCACAAGAAGATTCCTTGACCGCAGAATCTGGCAACAAACCGCCAAGCTGCTGTTAGCCGCGCCCCGCAATGTGGGAAAGCTTCCCAAAAAACAGGAGAACCATTCCCTCTTTTTCCTGCCGCTTCCTTCTAGCTTGTCTTTCAACATCCAGAAGGGGCGCCCAACAGAGCGGCTCCCGACAGTGCTGGCCTTGCCTTCCTCCACCCGCGTCCGCGAGAGGCGCATGGCAAAGACCACGCTCACAGTTTGAGCGACGAGCATCAGCAGGGACACCCATTTCCTGAAGCGGAGGCTTCTGGTTCAAGGTTTGCGCGTATCTGCACCCTCAGAGGGTGCCCGGGAGTTTCACATCACCCAAGCTGGGGAAACCTCTAGGGGTGCTCCTAGATCCTTCTCTCCAGGGATCCGAATCTTTCTAGAACACCCCCACGAACCCAGGGAAAACGGCCAGATTTTGAAAAGAACGATGGCTGAACAGAATGGGGAATCATCCCTTCGAAAACCCAGCTACTTTTCAAGCTCAGGCGACTTCTGAGCTTTGCACGTCTTCACGGTCAACAAGCCGAAGCCAAGCCAAGTGGGGGAGGTCCGTTACAACCCCTTAAAGTTTGAACACGGGTATGTGTCAAATTGGGGACCCAAAATCTAGGTCGTGTCCCATCGGTTTCCCTTGAAACTCAAACAACTCCCAACAAGCATTCCCTCAACAAAAAGACACACCCGTCGAAATTTACAGTTCATTTGGGAAGCACATGGGGGACTCTCTAGTTGTCCAACCTCGTGGGCTCAAATCTCCCAGATTTTGACAATGGCTCGCATGGCATGGTCCAGCCCAAGCTTTGTCAAGCCTTGTGTTTTTCGGGGTATCTTCCTTCCATGACTTATAACAATTGCTATGAGTTTGAATGGGTCCCCTTCAAGATTTGTTGCGAACAACTCCAACCATGCTTTCATCCACCGCAGTGTACCTACCTCAAGTGCGAATTCAATGTCACGGAACTCCGGATCTTGTCTTGGTGATGTCCACCAACTGCCAAACCAATCAACAAATCACCCTCAAACTCACTATCACAGATCAAAACTGGGATCCATGTGGTTGAGGGGTTGTATTCGGCCGTGGCTCAAACAATGGAACGGGAAACAAAAAAGCTAAAACCTGCATAACCCTAGCTCTTTAACTCTGAGCAGCACACCCATTTCTTCTTCTTGCTGTTAAACCAAAAAAAACAAAAAGAAACAACAACAAAACAAATGACTGGAGGGGGGGGGGTGCTGCGAAGAACCCACCCCGGCCCGAGGCGCATGGGGATGCCACAGAGCTTTGGCCCCTCATCGCCGCTCTTCGCCATGGCGAACCGCAAAAATCGAACACGTTGACCACTGCGAGTCAATCCCGTCCATCCATGTCCAGGTCACCTTGGCTCGAAATTTAGATGAATACATATACATATACATAGAGAGAGAGAGAGAGGTGTGTGTGTGTGTGTGCACATGTCTGCTTGTATATGCATGTGTATATATATATATATATGTATATATATGTACACAAATACATACGTTCATCTTCGCATCTGAAGGGCTCAGCTTGGGCCAAAGCGAAATGAGTGTGCGTCCCACTCGCTAACAAGCAGCCGCACAATGGTTGGTGAATATATAGCCTCGTGCTCATCACGTCATGCAAAAAGTCACAGGAGTCTGTCTACAAACATGGGTGTGGTTCACTTTTTTTGAGAGCTAGGGTTCCGCAGCTCTTGGTCTTTGTTTCCATTCACCTAGGGGCCATTTTGGGGCAACACTTTTTTTGAGCCACAGCCACATCTGTGTGCCCCAAAACACGGCTCTTCCTTCAGAATCCCTGTAAACGGGTGTGGGTCAAAATTAAACCACTAGGGGACCGCAGGTTTTAGTCCATGTTTCCATTCCATTTACCGGGGTTCCATTTTGGGTACCTGTTTTTGACCCACAACCAAACCTGAAAAAGGGAGGGCCCTCCAAAAGACACGAATTGCCGAGGCAGTGGCCTGTGGCAGGACTGCCTCAGCTCCCAACCGCGAGCAAAACGCCGACTGGTTTGGAGAAACGGAATCATACTGCGGGCGTGCGAAATCCGTGAATTCACCCCCCATTTTAGAACCTATTTTCGTGGGGATTGGGATGTTCGCTGGGGGACGATTTGGATTTTGACCCATGGCCATTTCGCACCTAAGAAACCATGGCTGAAACCATGGCGCGTCCCTATTTGCAGGAAAGTCATCATTCCAGGGTTTCTTGGGCGGTGCAAGATTTTGCTAATCCACAGTTGGTCTCCTTACCTCTAATTTGAGGTTTGGATTGCCGGTTTGCGTTGGAACTGGGGTTCAATCCCCAAACCAAACAATTAAACCACCAACAATGAGCCACCAGTGGGTATTGCGGGGGAACCCGGGCATTGAGTCTGCAAAATCGCCGGTGTCCCTGCCACAGGTCCTTCGGAAAATGAGTTTTCGTCCCTCAAAAGTGAATCGGAGGTGCGGCGCCCATTGCAACTGCCCAAGCTCCAAGGCATGTCTTCCGGTTTCACCGGTTAGTGGTTGCCATCAACTTGTGGCTGCGGCTTTTTTCAGCGGAGCCCCCTTTCAAAAAAAAACAAAAGATGTATGTGATTGTCCTTTGGATTTCCCTTCAAAACCGGGGCACCCCCCAATTAAAAGAAGAAAAGAAAGACGAGTTGAAGACACCGCGTTTTAGAGAAGCCATGCCGGGATCACCATCTGCGCGGGGGCAGCGGCATACACCTGACGGGTGAGTCTCTGCTTGAGGGCACCCAAAAGGAACCATTCTCGGGGCGGGGAGGGTCCCGACAAAAAGCACGTGTTTAGCTTATAGAATCCTGTTTTCTAGGGGGGTCTCGAAAAAAGCACAGGTTTAGCTTATACAGTTGGAAAAGGCACCAACTGAAAAAAGCCAACCCGCCCATGGATTCCGAAAACGCGGGGCAAACCCCATGGATCCGGCTGTTGTTTGCAACCACCTCTCACGCAGAGTGCAACTCAATGTAGTTTTGCTACTGCCCGAGTTCCTTACTCCAAATGGCTGTGGCTCAAATAAATGTTTCTCAAAATGGCACCTTGGATAAATAAAATCAAAGACTAAAACTCGCCCAACCCTGCTCTTGGAAAATTTGAGCCACACCCAAATGGAAAGCGAGGGAGACAAACTGTTTACCATGGTCTGTGATTGGCTGTTAGGGTATCTGCAGAGCTGTCCGAACTCAAGCTGACCAAGCTGGGAACGCGGCAGGCTCAGCACTCACCTAAGAAGAACTCAACCGACACCGGGATTCAAGAGGTATGGGCACTGTCTTGCGGAAAGGGACATTGATTCCCAGCTGGTCCGCTAGGTGCCATACGCCCATGCCATAGCTGCCATAGCTGCCGACCTGGCAATTGTGGCACTGGCAATGATCCCAATACAACGCCTGAGTCTTCCGAGTCTTCCGAGCCCCAGGCAGACCGCACACTGCCGGAGAGCAAGCCCTTAGTCACGAGTCACGGCTTTGGCCCGAGCACGCCAAAGCACGCGAAACAAAAGTGGCAATTGGCGCAGAGACTCTCGGAAGCCAAGCGATTGGACACTTCTGCTGCCTGGTAGTCCACCCCCCCCCAGATACAGCTGAAAAATAGGGATGCGTGGATTTGGCCAGCTACTCGCATCCCCTTGATGGGGCTTCCCATCCACAGGATGATTTAGTATGGGCGGAGAAACACACCCAGCCTCTTCAAGATGAAACAACACCTGCTATCTCATCCCACCCTCT
>CAUJNA010000312.1:0-25000 GCA_963377175.1 Effrenium voratum | reverse complement strand
GCCGGCGGGGCCATGGTGACCTGCAGAAGCGCCGGCCCGCTGAGCAAGCGGGAGCCAGTCTGCAAGTGGGAGTCGCGCCCCAAGAGAGACGAAGGAAGGGAAGGGAACGGAAGGGAAGGGAAGGGAAAGGAACGGAAGGGAAGCAAGTTCGGAAGGGAAGGGAAGGAAATAAAGAAATAAGCAAAACAAATGTGAACAGGGCAACAAAGAAAGCACGGAAGGGCGAAAGAAAGAAGGAACAAAAGAACTGGGGCCAGGGCTCTCTGCGTGACCTTGCGAGACACGCAAAACACTCAGAATGTCAGCCCAGATACGGCACACGCACGACCCGCTCGTGCCGCAAGTATCATTCAAGATAATATCTAGGTGCACGTTGGGGGCGTGCCCCAGCCAAAATATTCCCTTCAAACTAAAACGGCGCGCGCCTGTGGAAGTGTGGAAAGTCCCAACCCTCTTCAAGCTGGAAGTGCCAACCTGTGGACGCTTCTTCGGCACGTCCGGGTTCCACATTTCCGGGGTGGAGGGGGGGTGGAAAACGCCCCCCACACTGCTGGCTAGATCGGAGGTTAGGCTTCGGACTGGCATCGGCATGGTGGGCGTCATGGACATCGCCTGCACGGCCGTCTTGGAGGTCGAAATGGGGAAAATCCAACGGAGCTCCAGGAGCCAAAGGCCGAAGCACGTGGTTTTTTTTTAGTTTTTTCTGATTCGTTTTGGGTTTTTTCTGTTTTTTTTTCTGATTTCTTTTGGTTTTTTGTTTTTTTTTTTTCTGTTTTTTTTTTTTCTGACAGCTCGCAACTTGAGCTCCAGTATCTCGAAGGCAAGTCCAGGCCGGTCTCCGGATCCTGCCAAGCTCCTTGGTCCGACAGACTGAAGGTGTTTCTCTGAGAACATCTGGCATTCTTGGGACGCGCCCAGGCCTGGCCAGCACCTGCGCGGCATGGGGCACGGCTGCTTGTGACCATGTTGGGGAGACAAAGGTCCCAGAGGTTGCACGCACTGAGAGGTTTTCATAAAATTGCTTCGGAGGGTGGGAATGGGTCCGTTTGTTTCTTCTTTGGTTTTTTTAGAGGAAAGCCAATTGAAGCCAAGGGATGGTAAAACGCTGACTTCAGGATGCGGCTGAAACCGCCCTTGCCCCCAAAGCTTGAGAAATCCTTCAACACCAACCCCAAAGGAGGAACAGCCATTCTTGGAATCCGTATGGACCCTGGATTTTCCATTGGAAAGCCCAGGTACGTGCCTGTCAGGGAAGCACTCCAATCGGCCCGAACTCCAGCGTACCCAGTTGAAACAAATGCCCCATCCAGAAAGCATCCAGCACACACCCGCTCCACATCGCAACTACAATGGGCTCTCCTGGGAGAACGCCTCATGGTTGGATCCCCGACAAAATCCTACAAAAAGAGTTCCCGAAAAGAGAAAACAGAAACGATGGACCCTTTGGATGCACTCCAAATACCTGCCGCTTTCCATTCACCTGGCGACCCATTCCCAGCATTGCGAAGCTCTGCAGGTTTGATGAATGTAGGGTTTTGCTCAAATGGGGACCTCTGGTGACGCGCGGTTTACTTTTTGCTTTGCCTGCCAGGGGCCAACCAACCAAACACGGAACATCGAACCTTCCTCGGGTTTGCCTTTTTGTCAGATTCTATGTCCGTAGTTGGCCCTGAGCCAACCCAGAACCTAGGGTTTTGGGTTTCAAGATGTGGGTATGGGTCAAAAGAATAAAAAACCACCAGGAATTGGACCGCAGGTTTGAGTCCCGGGTTACACATTTACCAGGGCCACATGTTGGAAATTGAGTTTCTGAACCACAAGCCAGGTTCTCGGGTTCTCGTCGCCGCTGGAGTGCTTTTCGGCTCGGGACGCCCTGCCTGCGCCAAAGCCTGCCTGCCCCCCCATTGCCTGGGCCGGATGCCATTGGAGCAGCGCCCAAATCCACTGATTTTGGGCTCCACCAAGCTGGCACAAAGGATTGCACGTGTATGTGTGTATATGCATATATAGATATATATAATATGTGTATGTACATATATACATAGATACATATACATATATAAGCCTTCCTACAAATCCTGTTCAGCCAGGTAGTAGAAGCTTCTGCTGAAACTAGCGCAGTGCTCACATTGGGCATCCACCGTCAATGCAGTTTTGACATTCACGCAGTATGAATTCCCCGAGTAGGGAACCACATTTTCCTGTGGTGACTTGGTGAATGCACCCAACATCATCTCCTCTGCTACAGTGCATGACGGTACGCAATGTGTGTTGCTCGCACAACGGACAACTTCGCATCATTTGCTTACCTGTCATGAACCGTCAAACAAGCCCTGCAACTTTCGGAACAAAGCATTGCAAACGCAGTGAACATCCTGGCATGTTCGCCGATCCTGGGTTCGCGGCGGCCAACTCTTCTCGGGTCAGCACCTCGACACACTCCGAACGACCCCAGCGCCAATCTCCTCAGCCCGAAAACTGTTGTTCCTAAAAAGATGATGTTGAAACCTGAAGTTGATTTCCTGGTAGTAGGGCATCCTGCCCAGTCGGCATCCACATGAACGTCGAGATCCAGGATGTTGTTGGTGTTTGCTCTGAGTGTTGTCGGCCCGCTCAAAAAAGACCCCTCTCTGACGCAACCACGAGACCGAAAACCTCGAGCGGCGTAGAGGTGGCTTCCCAGGTTCCTCGGAGTTCCTCGGCCACCCGGCGCCGTCCCCGTTCTTATCCAGCGCGGAGAAGAGGTCGCTCCTTCAGGCTTCCCTTCGGGTCCAGAGGGTTCCTGCTCTCCTTTTGACTTCTTGGTTTCCTGGTTTCCCTCTGGCCTCCTGTCGTCCTTTTGATTTTCTGGTCTTCCTTGGTCTCCTTTTGGTTTCCCATCAATTCCATTCAAAACAAATGTCTGATTCATGCATTGGACGGGATCCCAACACCACCACCCCAAGCCTCATGCAGGCATTCAGATGAACTTTTCTGCCAAAGCGTCGCAGAAAAAACTTGTCATGGCGCTCTTCAGCGATGGGAAAGCTAACACTGAAATTAAAGACACGCAAAGCCAGGCCAAGCAGTGAGAGCCAAGTTGGTTGTTTTCAAACGCCAGTGTTCCGTACTTTGGGTGGTGGGCGACCGTTTTCCAAAAAAATGTGTTGCTGTGTTGGTTTTCAAAGAGAAAAACCAAAAAACACTCGCTCGGCTGGGGGCAAAACCATCAATGAACCTTCGGCGAAAACAACACGGGTCAAACAACTTCCCTCAGCCCTGTGCAAATCAGCTGCTGGCCCTCGCAATCGCCCCCTCAAAGCCAAAAAGGAGCCCTTAGATGTTTTTCTTAGGTGAGAAAAATCGCCCTTTGATGCAGCTCTCGAAGGGAATATACAGTGGCCAAAATACCAGACTCGGCAGGAACTCTTTCCCTGAAGAGCGTCCGTTGAAAACCATCCTAAGTGGTTTGCACTTAGACACACTAATACCAGTCATACAACAAGCGCATTGAAACCCCGAGCCGCCCACGATCTTCCCGAGCGCCATTCTTGACCCCCGGCCTCTGAGTCACAGCCTGAAACAGAACATCGCGCCGAACGGTGAGCGAAGCGAAACATGGGCTCTTTTGGAACTCCTGCATCCTTTTAGAAGGCAACCAAAGCGGGCTCCTTTAAAAAAAAAAAAAGAAAAAAATGTCTGTATGTCTGTATGTATATATATATATATCCACGTGCGCCGACCAAGCGAGAGAGAGAGAGAGAGCGACATAGCAGCAGAGGCATCGTATCCTGGAACTGAATGCAAGTCACAAAAACAAAGCTGTCAACACATCCCAAACAAGAAATGCTGGATCCATGCCAACGCTTTTCAATTATGATGCTGGAAGTGAATGACCGGATGCAATGCCGCACGAAAATTGGTGCGCGAGGAATGGTCTTTGGTCTTTGGTAGAACAGGGGCAACTTCTTGAGGTCGAAAAAGACTCACCAAAAAAAAAAGAAAACACTCTCTCATACCCACGGGCCACGTGGAAACATACCACAACACCCAAACATTTTCACCACAGGCCTCCGGCGGTTAAGAGTGAGGGCTTTCTAAGCTCCAAAAACAAATAGAAGCGGTTCCCACGGCTCCAATTTTGTTGGGCCAAAACCTACGGCTCCAAAACGAATCGCGGCCTCCACTGCTTCGGGCGAGAAAAAACAGAAAAAAAAGTCCGCTGCGGAGCTGCCCGAGCTGCAGGCTGGCATGCCCACAGCCTCGAGATCGGGGGACCCGAAGAAGGTTTGGGGCCAAGGACTATGGTCCAACCTCCTGTGTTCCGTGAAACAATTCACTATGACTTGGTGCGACAAGGGAATCAAAAAATGAACCCAGAAATGTCCCCTTCAAGGAAACCACAAGGATACATTGTAGGGGTAATTTGATTTATCATTTCCTACTTATCGCACCAGCAAGATGATGGTTCAGTATCCTGACGATGTGGATGACCAGCCCTGTTAACCCCAAGGGAACCGGGTCCACTGGATTCCTGTGGCCGCCGAAGCGAGAGAGCGCGGGCGTCAAAATCGTCGTGAACCACAGAGTTCTACTGACCCCCAGACCAAATCCCAAAGAAGAAATACGACAGTTAAGCCATATTTAGAGCTTATTTACTCTCATTTCTCCATGTCTGGCTTGTCCTCAAGGGGTATGTTCCGGGGTCTGGCGGCACATCCTTTAAGTGAAAGCAGTAGCACTCCAGGTTCTAACCCAAGGCCAGACTCAAAATGGCCGAGCCCGAAGGGATCCGAGCTGTAGGTCTGCCTTGCTTGAAAAGAATGGAACTCTCGCCATGGTACTGTTCGGATTCTGGAATCGGAAAAACACGAGATCCAATTTAACCCCGGACCGGCGAGCTACCCCTCTGCCTCAGGGCCTCAGGGCAGGGCTCTGAGAGCCTGGGGTGCGGGCCATGCCGCGCTTGTGCCCGCACTTGCGGCAGAAGGCCGCCTCGGCTGGTCCGAGGCTACGGGAGTTGGAAACCCTCGAACCCCTTGGTCAAGGAAGCACCCGCCGACCCAAAAAAAACGTGGACTCCAAGGTCGCGGCATCCTGCAGGTAGGTGTTGCCACAGGAAGGGCACTGGCTCTCCATGGCCTGCCAAACAGCTCGGTGCGGCCCCGGCAGCTGATTCTGTTTCATCTGCGTCCAAGGGATGTGCATCGGTGGTCTGGGGGCGTTCACTAACAAGGGCGGCGTTCCAATTCGTGCCCTTGCCGGTTCCTAGCATGAAAGGAAACATGGATCGCACATAGGTGAGTTTGACCCGAACTTGATGCATGGTTGAGTCCCTTTTTGTGACGCAACACAAACACAAACGCGCGATCACAAGGGTTCGGCTTCTGTTTTGGTATAACCCATGACAAACAATGAGACATTGCATTTTTGGGGCGGGGCATTACATGTGTTATTCTGTTGTTTGGATAGCCCATGACAACAAAATGCAACCTGTTTCCTGTTTGATTAGAGAGCATTGGCACCTTTGCCGAAACGCTACATCACGGTGTAAGAAGTCAACGTGTGTAGTGGGATGCAGGACATATGCAGACCCTGGGCTAGTTGAGATGCTCCTCTTGGATACGCATGTCTGAAGCTCCAACAGCATCTCACCCATCCTTTGAAGAACACCAGTCATCGAGCGAAGAAAAAGGGTCGCGTAAAATGCATTGACTGGGGAAAGGACTGGCTCCAGGTTGAACAAGAAACCAATCCGCAAAACCACCATCATACGGAAACATGCCGGGGAAGACAGCCACAGCTGACATGCCAGTCGCCTGCAGGGCGCTTCTAGCAAGTTTCAGCTCTTGCGGGGAGGCCGTTTTAAAACAACTAAAACAGGGAACCGAGCCTCCAAAAAAACACACACTGAATGAACAAACCCACCAAAAAACCACTGACAACGCTGACTCCATGCGCGTGGATCCCGAGCCTTCGACCCTCTCGGCTTGAGCCGAGGTCAACAGCTATCGCTGGAGCAGAAACGGCACGGCCGAAGCTCCATGCGCCCCGATCTCACGGAATTTGGGTGAAACAAAAATGCTGACCTTGAGTGTGCTGTATGTCCCTGAACACAGTCGCCAATAAAAACCAGCTCTTTGGTGAACAGAACGCGCGCATGAGGCTTCTGATCAGATCGGAGAAAGGGTTTGGAAAGATATCTGGAATCCGCCGGCCTTTATGTTGGACCGCCAAGCGGCGCGAGGGCCACGCGTTGGTTGGCTTTTTGTTTGAACCGAGCGACCGTTGCGATCACGCCAGTCCGCTGTTTCAGCACAAAGGGACAAAACGAGAAAAAACCGAAGAGAAAACGAACACCAACCAAACAAAACCCAACAGAAAACAAAACAACCACAAAATCAAAAAAATTCGGCAGAAGAGGGATTTGCCAGCAAGACAATTTTGCCAAAACTGCGTGTCACATGAGATCAGTGAACTTTAAGAACTTCTTAGGCACCGAAAAAACGTTGTGAGTGAGTGGCATGGTTTATCTACCGTCCACATGGTAAGCCAGTTTGCTTCCTTCTGTGTTGAAACTGAAATTCAGGTTGGACACTTGTTTGCCGCCAATTGCGGGCCCTCCGTTTTGCAGTCGGCGAAGATGGCGCCAAATGATCACTTGAGATTTCCAGCGGGTAATGCTGGGGAAAACGGTCCCTTACAGTGAAGAGCACGTTTGAAGAAAGGAATCAAAACCGGGAGACCGCCGGGTGAGCTCCAAACAGCAGGTGGCACCGACGTCCTCCTGTGTGAGCCGGTGGCGGAGGCTGTATCACAACCGGAGCACGCTGTAAAGCCAACTCAACAGCGTGGGCAACTAGAAGGACGGACCTCTGCCTTGTGGCTTTCTGCGGTTGCGGCAACTCCCGCTGGCAAGTGTCACAAGCATAATTCAAAATGGCCCAATTTACAAAAGATTTCGTTATTCTGGTGGTCAGGAAAAGCGGAAATCAGTGGCCGGACTAGCAGGTTAGTAACGACCGCTGTACCTCCGGAAGGTCACTTCTATCGTGGGTGCAATGCCCACAGGGTGGGCTGGCTAGGTATCTAAGTTTCACGGCGCGCAAGAAATTGGTTGCAATTTCGTAGAAACTGGTTTCCGTGAAGGCCCAAATGCCTTGTTAATGCACAGGTCCACCCATTCGCCAGTCTTGTCAAAAAGTTCTGTAACATTGGCTGTGCCCACATGCAGTGTGGTGGGGTCTGCTCATCAACTTGGGTTGTGGAATGCATCAGATTAGCTTGTGATTTGAAAAGTCACCAAAATGACTGTGAAGGATTGGATTGGCTTGTTCGTTTTTGGATTGGCTTGTGAGAGGGATCAGATTGGCTTGGGAGGAGCATTAGATTGACTTGTGAGCATCAGATTGGCTTGTGAGAGGGGTCAGATTGACTTGTTATGGCTTTGGCAGTTTCGAGCATCAGATTGACTTGTTAGTTGTAAACCTAAAAACCATCATTCGTCATTCATCATCATCATCATCGTCATCATCATCATCATCATCATCATCATCCTTCATCAATCAATCATTGACCATTCATCATCCAGCATCAGCAGCATCATCATCATCATCGTCCTCGTCGTCCATCATCCATCATAGATCATCGATCATCTAAAACCATCGTCACCATCATCCATCACCCATCATCATCATCATCATCGTCGTCGTTACCCAACAGCGATCATCCTCATCGCCGTCGTCGTCATCATCCATCATCACCATCCACGTCATCCATCATCGTCATCATCATGTCGTCGCATCTTCATCATCACCATCGTCGTCTTAGCTAATTTCTTACACACCTGCGCTCGGCGCGATGATAAGCAGCCTGCCACGGGTGCTCGTCATGATCGCAATCACCCATCAGCATTATCACCCATCATCCGTCATCAAGATCATCCTCACCATCGTCATCGTCATTTTCATCATTATCTATCATCATCCTCATCATCTCATCACCAACGTTCATCATCATCCATCATCACCATCATGGCGATCATCAGCATCATCATCATCACCATCATGGCGATCTTCCGTCCTCGCCATCATCGTCACGGTCATCGCATCATCGGCGTCATGTCCCTTACCCCGTATCTTATATACGCTACGACTGCGCAGTCAGGCAACGCTCGGCCTGCAAAGGATGCTATGATGACAGTCGTCGTGGCATGGATGATCATCATGATCATCACCTTCATCACGCATCATCATCATCATCATCATGGCCAGCATCATCATGATCCATCCTCATTGTTATCATGAACCATCATCGCGCATCATCATCATCCATCACCACCATCATCATCATCGACATTGTAGTCTTAGCCTCTATCTTCCGTCCGTTTCAAGTTTGCTGTTAGGCAGCGCTCGGCACGCAGAGGATGCTACGACGATAGTCGCCATGGCGCGGAGGATCATCATCATCATCGCCTTCGTCATCCATCATCGTCATCGTCCGTCATCATGATCACAATCAAAACCATGCATCATCATCATCCTCATCATCACCATCATCGTCACCTGTCATCATCGTCCATCATCAGCATCCTTCATGATCCTCCTTCATCATCAGCATCCATCACCGTCATCCATCACAAGCGTCCTTCGTGAGCCTCCATCATCATCATCGTCGCTCGCATCGTTCTCATCATCCGCATCGTCTTCCATCGTAATGCACCATCATCATCCATCATCATCCATCATCATCAACCTGTCAATCTTCATAGTGACAATGTCGAGCGAATGGCGGCTCTTTTCCTGTGGCGGTGCATGTTCATCATGCTTTCATCATGCTTTGCATGCGGATATGACTGAACACAAGAACAATCCTCACATGCTGCCTTCATATCCGCTGCACTTGAGACACCTGTGCACCTGTCTCCCACTCTTGTAGTGGGGACACTTCTCGTGCGTGTGATACACGTTGCCTGTTAGCAACATCCGGACCGGATTGGTCCTCGTTCTCCTCCTTGACTCCACTCGCCCTGATCACGTTGGCGAATGCCACCACCAATGCCATGCGGTACTCATCCTTCAAGCCGCTGAGAATCTTTTGCGCCCTTGTCGCTCAGCATCTTGCGCTCGATGTCGCGGAACTCGTCCTTTCCGAGCTCGCGGTTGTCGTCGTCGACCATGCCCGTCATGAACATCAATCCTCTCATCCTGTTAAGGCATGTTCACTGCTCCTAGCTTGAACCCAAACATGAAACCCCAAAAGAACAAAGCTCATCCGAAGCGGCCGCAGTTCTTTTTACCGGGATTGCTGAAAGTAGCACTGCTTCCAGGGCACTGGTGCGCCTGGAACAGGAGGCCCCCCGAAATTTGAAAAGGCGAGACAATGGTCCTTGCATACAAATGCAGCGCTTGCGGGGCGCGGCATGCGTGCCCACGCCCAAGGTCCGGAGACCGAAAAGTCCGTGAGACTCGAGGTCCGGAGACCAAAGTTGGCCCGGAGACCTGGTCCAGAGACCAAAAGGCCCGGAGGCCACCCATAAAAGTGCAGAGCGTCTGCTACCTACTTGCAGAGCCTTGTATAGGGCAGTGCAGGGTGGGTGGGTGGGTTTCAAATGAAACCGCAGGTTTGGGTCAAGGCTAGCAAAACGGCCAACGCGTAGTTCGATTCACAACACGCCCTGAACACAAGGGAAAAGAACCCTAAGCGTTAAGGCATGTTGCACTGCTCCTAGCTTGAACCCAAACATGAAACCCCAAAAGAACAAAGCTCATCCGAAGCGGCCGCAGTTCTTTTTACCGGGATTGCTGAAAGTAGCACTGCTTCCAGGGCACTGGTGCGCCTGGAACAGGAGGCGCATTGACCTCCGCTTCAGTGTTTCAGCACCCGCCCTTCAGAGTGGGGTTGTACCTGGCAGGGCAAATGCTATCGTGGCCATGCACGCTGGGCTGTGAGCAGCCTGTGCTGCTGCCAAACGCTCCGGGCGCCGCGCATGCATTGGACCAGCTGAATGCCTCGGCCTGACATCGCTAGGCTGCAGGGCTAAAGCGCATGCGACTTTCTGGGCGATGGCTGAATCGGGCCAACCGACCTCTGCTGAGATCGTCTGCCCAATCATTGCACCTTCCTGGAACGTGCGTCGGCTGCAGCAGCACATTGTGAGCGTGAGCCCAAGGCTGTTAATTGCACGAAGAGTTGCAACGGCCAGGAGGTCGTGAACAACTTGTTAAGGCTTGCTTCCGTTGCGGATTGTCCGTGCCTGAAGGCATGCTAAACGAGTAGTGCCCACCACCAATGTGGCTGTGGGTTGCTTGCAGTAGTGCTAACTGTGCCAGCGTCTCGAAGCATGCGATGTACCGCTGTCCAGGCTTGACAAGGCAAGGCCACACGGCTCGTATGTCTTGCATGTTCAGGTCTCGGCAAACCAAACTACTTGGGAGGATGTGATTGCCCAGCCCCCGATCCCTACCAAATCGTCTTCGGCACACGCATCCGCGGCAGCCAGCTTGAGCTGGTGTGGCCGCGCAAGGGCTGAACAGGCGAGTGCCGAAAGCACGACGCCAGCCAAGTAAGGCATTGTTGGCTTGACTTGGAAAGGCTAGTGTCTGGGTTGTTGGGGTCCGCGATGCGCACCCATGGCACCAGGCACTTGCGGGATGTCCTGAGGGCAGTGCATGATGCGACCTGAAATTTCCAAGATTTTGGAGCCCACTGTGATCCACAAGCCCGGAAGGCTATGCTAGTTTTGAGATCCTTGTTCAAGGATGCTCAAAGGCTGACCACATTTGAGGCGGTATCGAGCGCATCGAGCCTGGTGGGCTGAGGTCCAAGTGCAGTGGCGCTAGCCAGGATCCGAGATGTAGGGCAATGCTGGTGGCCCAAATGAGCAGGCCTAGAGATCAACTTCTCCCACGACACCATTCAGCTCGTGTCCGCTAAGCTAACCAAGCTGGACGCCTTGATCAAATCACTGCTGGGAAACCGACGGGTCCCCGCAAAACACTCGAGCTCAGCACTCTGACCGCTGAATACCCTCCTTCCCTGGCCCTGCAACTGGCCCCAGGTAGGCATCGGAAGGGTTAGTAAAACAGGCTCCTTCCGACAAGCACTGCCATTGCGCTCCTTTCTCCAGACCCATCACACTGGCGCCTTGCAGGCTCCCACCTGCGACGGAGCAGGAATGCACTCCTCCGCAGATTGGTGTTGTCCCAAACTAGAACACCCGCTGAGCAGTCGCCAGGCCCTGGCTGCATTGGATGTATGAGCGCAAACTGGTGCCACGAATCCTGGCGCGCATCAAAAGCGGTTCTCCGGACTGCCCCGCTCTAAAATTGCCCTGCCCTTCAGACATGAGCCCCGACTCCACCTGCTGCAGGCCCTGGCCAACTCTTGGGGTGACCCAGACATGGCCCTCTTGCCATTTCTGCAAACACGGGGTACCGACAGGAGCCGTGTCAGCCTTGCTCAATGGCCGGCAAAAAAGCCAGACTCCGCGCTGCCGCCGGATCTGGACATTTTGTGAGGGCAACTGGAAGATGGCCGAGGACGAGCCAGAAACCGTGCAAGGCTTGCTGCGCAATGAAATTGCCAACAACTGGATTGTAGAAACCAGCCTTAGCATAGCCGACGCTCGGGAAAAATGGCCCTTAGGCATTGCCGTAGGCAAGTTAAGTGTCGTTTTTGCAGAAGGGAAAGAGCCGCGCCTTGTCTTGGACAGCACCGTGTGCCAAGTGAATACCAGATGCCATCTGCCAGAGCGCCTGAGCTTGCCAATGGCATCGGACCTGGCGCTTCATAGGCGCCAGCATTGACTTCAAAGCCGCACACAAACAGGCGCAAGTCCCTGAAGAGCATGGCCTTCTACTCTTCGCCTTTCAAGGAAAGCTCTACCATTACAGAGTGTGCCATTTTGGGGGCCGTTTCTCGGCATTCTGGCGGCAGCGCGCCGGCGCATTCTTGCTCCGCCAGGTGCATGGATTGCTGGCCTGGAAGCCCCACAAAGCCTTCCTTTTTGTGGACGACCTTCTGTGTGCACTCTTCCGGGATAGCGCGCCAGACATGTTTGCCTTGGTGGTGCTTTTCTTTTGCGCCATTGCAGCGCCCATTTCATGGAAAAAGGCGCAATTCCAGGACAGCCTTGTTTGGTGTATACCCCTTGTTCTTTCACGCCTGCAATGCTTCGATGCTTGTATGAGTGATTGCAACGGGCCTCCAGGGCCTGTATTTTCGAACTGTTGCAACTTGGAGAAGGCTTTGTTGTGCCTGCAGGCGTCTACCCACACCAGGGCACACTGGTGATCACGTAGCATTTGGAAGTTGGTTTTTTTTTCAGCCAGGACATGGCTGATGGCGGCTGTTCCCAAATCCACTGCTCTGAACAGGGCTCTGCCACGGTCGTGGATGGTCTTGGTATCCAGCAGTTTTTTACGCTGTGAAAGCGAAAGGCCGGGGACCCCGTCCATGAACTGCGGCGTTCTTAAGGCTTTGGGCCGGCGTAGTTTGAGTCTGGAGTATTCTTTGCAAGGCGGGGCAAGCATGATCAGGGCCACGATTCCTGACCAGCAGAGTCTGAGAAGGGCCTCGAAGACTTCGTTATCCAGGATGTCGTGCGCAGTGTCTCCATCTAGGTCAAAAGGCTTGAAGCAGTCAAGGCCAAGGCTAATGGCGGCCAACGTCACTGGGTGCAGCCTACCTGAAAAGAGCCGCTTTGAGGCTGGATGCAACGGTGACTCCGATGAGCTTGCCTGGGCGGGCGTGTGTGGCCTTGGCGAGGCGCTTGGCTTGCTACGGTGCGCATAGGGCAAGGCTGGAGTCAGGGCAGCTTCCACTGGCACATGCAATGGTGAAAACGGCGCATGAGGCCCGCTGTGGGGCAAGGCCGGCTGCCCGATCCGCCGGTCCAAGATCCGGGCTGTTTCACGTGTGTTTTGTTGTGATCCATGGGGGCGCTTTTGCTGGCAGCCTACTATGGCGCACACGTGGGCGAAAGGGCACTGGTCAATAGTGCAACTGCCCGTCTGGTAGCGCCGGCAGACCTCGCGCCCTTTATAGGTAGTGCGCCACTCTGCCTTGGGCTTTGGCGATGGCGAGGCTCCTTTGGACTTCCCCTTGCCTTTCTTGGTGGGGCGTGAAGGCATGCGGGCTGGCTTAAGGTCGCGCTTGGATCCGCTTTGCCTTGGTGTTGCGGGGCGTGGCGGTGCTGGCACGGATGGCTTGGACATTTTTGGGCGCAGCTGTAGGAGGCTGCGCACATCGTTTCTCATGTGCGTCAGCTCGTACAAGGCATCATCCAGGGACCATTGCTGCCCTAGAAGGTCGGATATGGCTGCCCAGAGCTTGCGATCAGCTGACAAAAGCTCTTGGGTATTCACCGTACGAAGGCCTAGGTTAGGATCTGGCTGTGTGAGACACAGGTCGGCTATTTTCTTGTCGAAGGCCTTGAGGTTCGACAGGTGCGCTGCTTGGCACAGGGCCAGGGCATTGCGAAACACGGTCTGGATGCGGGTGAGCCACCCCGCTGACAGCGAGTGGTGCTCCACGGACACCTCTGGCGCGTCGTCAAAGAAGGCCTGACTCAGGAGTTGTAACTCTGAGCGCACGGCTCGGGCCGACTTTGCTTCCATGCGTTCCTGGTATTGCCGCGATGAAAGGCGATACTGCCAGGGCACCCACTTCAGGGACTGCCCGGGCTTCAGGCCCTCCTCGTGCACCAGGCTCAGAAGGCGGATGGACGGCGTGGTGTCAGCGTCCAGCAGGGTAATTCTCTACCAGGCTTGACACGCGTTCGGATGTGAGCTTGGGTGGCAAGTGCTCTGCCCAAGATGCGATTTGATTGGGCTGAGTGCATGGCGACCCGGAGCTGGCGGCCGGTTCGGGAGGCTCCGATAGGGCGCGCTGCTGCCACACTAGATTCTGGATCCTCTATGTTGTTGGCTGTCCAGAAGTCCCTGGCAGAGATATGAAAGGCTGCAAGTCTGCAATGTTGGGGAAGGCGACGGCGAAGTCAGATGGGCAGTCAAAACCTCTGGCCAAAACGAGGGACCCGGGCTTCTGTCAGGACGTCCTGTAGCCGATCGCGATCCATGTGCATCAGCAATGCATGTTTGGAGGGCTGGTTTGAGAGGAAAAAGAATATCTGCGGAATGTGTACAGTCAGTGCGGATGGCTCTGGACCGGCGCTTGAGCACTGCTGAGTCGCCGACCTCTCAAAAGGCATACCTAAGTTGTCGAATCATTTGGCTGCGCTGTGTGTGTCAAGGCAGGGCATGAACAGTTTATTTTAGCACAGCGCGGCCATGCACGCCTTGCGTTTGCAGAGCTGCATATCTGGATGAATCTGATGCACAGGGTACGAGCAATGCTTTAGATGCAAACCGCAAGCTGTCTGTACTGAGTTGCCGTGAGTGCACTGCACGGCATGCACGGATCCCCAGGGCACAAGGCGAATGCCAATTGAATCGACTGCAAAAGGGCTGGCGCCTGCGTGCAAAGCGAGGGATCTGGTGAGCACGCCTGCTCATCTGGTGGTTCTTCTTCGGATTCGGCCTCCGAAGATTCCAAGGCGACTCTTCCCACTGCGAGTGCTTCCTCATCTGCATCCAGGGCTGTGGACAGCAAATTGTCCACCTCCCTGTGGTACAAGAATCTTGTCAGGCTGGGTGGGAGGCTCTGAAGCTTCAGCCGGCTGCAATAGCGCGAAGTGTGCGTATCCTCGCACAGGGGAATCCTGTCGTTGATGATGCGGCCGCAGGCTGAGTGGAAAGGGCAGGGCGATGACGCACAAGGCAATGCGCAGCACACTCGGGATTGGTCATCCAGGTACCACGCTTTGGCGACCCCTCCTACTCGCGCAGCCTTCATAGTGCAGGGCAGTCGCGTGGCAGGAATTTGCGCACACTGCTCCAGTTGGGCGATAGCGCGTGTGTTCTCCTGCGGCTGGGAGGGCCAGGGCTGCGCGGGCTTGCGGTAAGACTGCCGTTCATTGCGTTTCCAGCAGGAGTCAATGCTGAAGGCGTGATGGTCTTCGTCAACGCGCGTGCATGGAACCCGGATGAAGGCTGTGGGGGCCAGTCACAAGGCGGGCCAGGGCTGCCTTGACCGTAAAGGGCCTGGCGGAGGCCTCTGTGGCTCCGAAGGCAATGGCCTTGGCTTGGGCGCCACCTTCGGAGCCACCTCTTGCTTAGCTTGGGCCAATGCGGAACTGAAGGCCAAGGACGAGGCTTTGGTACCTCGGTTGAGGCGGTCTCTGGATTTGCCGGCAGTGCGTCTTGAGGAGTCACCGGCGCGGGTGCTGAATTTTCATTTTTGCTGCAGGGCTGATACAAAAAAATTTCTGCCCTGGCAGGGTCGAAAAGAGGCACCAAGGGCGGCTCTTCAGTGCAAGGCTCTGGAAGGTCTTGAGTGGACGCCCCTTCAGGCGGCAAAGTTGAAGACTCATCCGTGGGAAGGGCGGCTTCTGGCAAAGGCGACGAGGATCTCAAGGCCGTGCGTTTGTGCAGGGCTGTAAGCATGGCGGTCAAGGCTGCTTGGTTCTCTTCTGTCATGCTGGAGACAATGCCCATCAGGTCTGGCACTGAAGAAGGCACCTGGTCCGACATGCTTAAGGCAAGCGAGTGGGGCCGAGCAGGAGCGTGGCGCGTTGCACACTTCTGAAATGGCTACAAACACAAGGCAGTGGTAGCAAAACGAATGCGCAAACAAAACAGCTAGTCGGGGCACGTGATGACAGGGCTGCTGGAGAGCCGGCGCGAGCCTGTCATAATGCCCATGCACAAAAGCCAGAAAATGGCATGGATGTGGCACAACTGTCAGATTAGGGCTACGGCAGAATGTGCCTGAGTCCGCCGATTGACAGTGCTTGTCGAAGCGGGTGTCAAGCAAAGCGCCAGGCACACACTTTTAAATCTGTGAGCATGAAGTGAGGTCCACTGGTTCGTGAGAGCGCATCTCCAAGGCTGGCAATGCGGGCAATGCAGGCTGAAGACGCACTATGATGAATTCAAGGTCTTCAAGGCAAGACAAAACCGCGTTCAGAAGGCGGGTTGTCTTGGGGCCAACACAGGCGCGCAAGAGTGAAACTAAGGCTGCCTCTGAGTGCTCGTGCCAGCGATGCTGCACTGCGAAGTTCCTGAAGGTAGGGTCGCAGGCAGCTGTCAGGAGGCCCCTGGCTGAATGACTTGTTGTCTGGCCAAAGAAACATGCTGTAGGTTTGCTCCAGTCAAAGGCGGAGGCAAACAAGGCAAGGCTGTTCACGGTGAAGGTTTGGCCCTGCGCAATGGCAAAGGCACACAGTGTCAAAAGGCGGGCAATATGCATGGAGCCCTCGTGAAGGCCAATTCGCAGGATGATGAAGTCCAGGTAACGATGAAGGTGGTTCAGTAGGGCAATCTTGTGTAGCAAGCAAGCAGGCTAATCCATTGCTCCAGCACGGCTGAATCTCGTGGGCTGAAAGCGCCGTTACAGCGTGTTGAGCGAAATGGCTGTGGTATCCAGGCACATTGTGGTAAGCGCTGAGGGCTGGGATCTGCTAGGTTCCCGGCCTGTTGCGCCGACCTGGCGGAAATGTCTCACAGTGTTGGCCCAGATGTTGACAAGCATGTGCTGTTGATGTGTAGCAGGCACACTGTGTTTTTCTCGGCAAAGAGTGGTGCCCCATCGTGTGAGGGCGTGGTATGCAAAGGCCGCCCAGTGCTGTACAGACTCCACAAGGCATGACAATGCACGAATGCCCTCGAGGGCAACAAGGCAAATGGCGATGACATGGCAGAAGAGCTTAATGCGCAGAAGGACTGTGTAGAACTCGTCCAGCATAACCTCAAGGTCCAAGTAGCTTCTGGCTAATGTGGTGTGGATGGCGTCTAAGGTGTCTCCGTCACACTCCATGGCACGAAAGGCAAGGCGTTGGGTCGGAGAGTGAACGAGCGCTATGCAATAGATGCAAATCAACATTCGGCCGATGGCCAAGTGTGAATGCAAAGATAGTACCATGCTCGGTATAAAAAAAATTAGGGCCTGGAGAGCAGGGCTTGTAAAGGTCCCGGAGGAACCTTAGTTGCCAAGGGCTAGGCTCGCGGCGCAAGGCAGCAACTCCGGAGGGAAGCCATTCCTGATCGCAGGGCTTGGTGAGGTCCCGGAGGAGCCTCAAATGCCAAGGCACGCTGTGCTAAGGCGGCAGCCCCGGCGGGCTGCGATTCAAGAGCGGACTCAAGAATGCAAGGCATTGCGCCTTGTGGAGGTCCCGGAGGAGCCTCGATTGCCGAGGCACGCTGTGCCAAGGCAGCAACCCCGGAGGGCTGCGATTGAAGAGCGGACTCAAGAATTGCGGTCATGACTGAAGCCTTGTGGAGGTCCCGGAGGAGCCTCAATTGCCAAGGGCTTGTGGAGGTCTTGGAGGAGCCTCAATTGCCAAGGGCTTGCGGCGCAAGGCAGCAACCCCGGAGGGCTGCGATTCAAGAGCGGACTCAAGAATGCATGACTGAGGTCATGGCTGAGTGCAGTGCACCTTGAGAGGGTCCCGGAGGAGCCTCCAATGCCAAGGCACGCTGGGTTAAGGCAGCAACCCCGGAGGGATGCGATTCAAGAGCGGACTCAAGAAAGTCAGTGCGTCTTGTGAAGGTCCCGGAGGAGCTTTGAAATACCTGGACACTAGTGTCATGGCAGCAACCCTGGAGGGATGCAGTTCTAGAGCGAACTCAAGAATCAACAACTAAGACCGTAGCGGAGGGACAGGCGTACACCGCAACACATGCTTGAAAAGGCTCACGAATGCTGCAGGCGAGGTTGCCAGTCAAGTGCATTGAGGCAAGGTGCAATGTAGTGGGCTCAAGATCCAAATGCAATGTCGCGGCATTTTCATACATTAGCATGTGGTGTTGAAGGCAAGGCTGTCATGGGGGCAGGGCGTCTGCCAATGCATGTGCATCACCACAGGCTGCGACAATTGTCACATGGTTGAAATGCGAAGTGGTGGCAGTGCCGATGATGGAAAACCTTGCGCTTCGGCAGGATGTGCACAGGCTCGGGGCGGAGCGGCGGCTGAAAACCAAAAGACCCAAGCAGTGCCTTGCGGCGCTGGCGCAAAAGGCACCCGATGGCAAGGCAAGTCAAGCCGGACACAAGGGCTGTGTAAATGGCGAGGCACACTCCAAAACACAGCAAGGCGTCCATGGCGGCGTTTCCAGTTTCAAATGAAACCGCAGGTTTGGGTCAAGGCTAGGAGCAAAACGGCCAACGCGTAGTTCGATTCACAACATGCCCTAAACACAAGGGAAAAGAAACCCTAAGCGGCTCGTGCCAGCGCGTTGGCGCCGATGTCCGCGCTGTTGATACTCGTCGGAATCGCTGTCACCCTGATCACCTTCTCGTGGAATTTCTGCTGCAGCCACATCATGACTGCATCCAGGTGTCGGGTTCTGCCAATCCCAACTCGGCTGCACATTCCACGGGCTGCGCTGCTGTCTGACCTGCACACCAGAGTTGGCCTGTGGCCTCTGATGAAGGACCAAACATGCCGAAGAAAAAGTCCTTCGCTGCATCCAGAGACCATGGCCACGTACTCGCTCTCACCGCTTGAAAGTGAGATGCTTTTCTGGCTTCTCACCCTGCTCTCCATGAGGTTGCGGTCGAGGAACACCTGGAAACTCTTTCTCGAGTTCTGGTCCCCCGCGTAGTCGCTGTCAGTCACAACCTCCATGAGGTGAACTTTCTTCACCTCGATCTCCTGCATCTCTCTCATGCCCAACATGGACTTCCACACCTGCTGCTCTTGATGAGCAGTCCATAGAACTCCGTTCCGACCAAGTAGCTTGCCAGGTCTGCATGCCTCCACGCCGTCTTCGTAGGCTTTGACATCCGAAGCAAAACCAAGCCAAGTCCTCTTGGGCAAATCGTTCCGCAACAGCTTGCCGAAAGGATGCTGCGGGGTGTCTGGCCGACGCCTCCTGGGTAGTGGTTTCATCACGGGCCCGCACTTGCTGTCTCCTCTCGTTCTCCTCCATAATCACATGAACCCGAGTAAATGTTTCTTCTTTGCGGCTCTTGGGATTGAAGAGCACCTTCTCTGATTTTTTCACAGAGGGGTCACCTATAAGGCGGTGCCATTCTGACAGGGCTTCGACTTCTGAGAGGTTGAAACGAGGAGCCAGTTGCTTCTTGCGCCGCACAAACAACTCTCCCATCAGCATGGGCTTGATCACCACCTCCTGCATCCACCCTTGATTTCCCTCAACGAGACCGCGTGGGAAAGCACATCAAACTGCGCGGCCTTTCCCTGCGTGGCCTTCTTGTCCCTGAAAGCACGGACCGTCTGGTTAAGGCATGTTGCACTGGGGCACTGGTGCGCCTGGAACAGGAGGCGCATTGACCCCCCGAAATTTGAAAAGGCGAGACAATGCGTGTCCTTGCATACAAATGCAGCGCTTGCGGGCGCGGCACGCGTGCCCACGCCCCAAGGTCCGGAGACCGAAAGGTCCGGAGACCCGAGGTCCGGAGACCAGAGTTGGTCTGGAGACCTGGTCCGGAGACCAAGAGGCCCGGAGACCACCAATGAAAGTGCAGAGCGTCTGCTACCTATACTTGCAGAGCCTTGTATAAGGCAGCGCAGGGTGGGTGGCCAAATGAAACCGCAGGTTTGGGTCAAGGCTAGGAGCAAAACGGCCAACGCGTAGTTTGCCCTAAACACAAGGGAAAAGAAACCCTAAGCGTTAAGGCGTGTTGCACTGCTCCTAGCTTGAACCCAAACATGAACCCCCAAAAGAACAAAGCAAGTCGCGGCCGCAGTTCTTTTTACCGGGATTGCTGAAAGTAGCACTGCTTCCAGGGCACTGGTGCGCCTGGAACAGGAGGCGCGTTGACCGTTTCAGGCAGCCCGCTGGGCCGCAGGCCTCATCACCCGCCCTTCAGAGTGGGGTTGTACCTGGCAGGGCAAAGTTTGCGTGGCCATGCACGCTGGGCTGTGAGCAGCCTGTTACTCAGGGTCTGCACTTTTTCCGGTCAGAGCGGCTTGATATAAGCGGCTGGCTGACGCTGCCAGTTGTTCTGGCTGACAGGGCTGGCTAAGCAGTGACGGGGGCAGCTGCCAAATGCTCCGGGCGCCAGGGCGCATGCATCGGACACAGCTGAATGCCTCGGCCTGACATCGCTAGGCCCGCAGGGCTGAAGCGTATGCAACTTTCAGGGCGATGGCGGAATCGGGCCAACCGACCTCTGCTGAGATCGTCTGCCCAATCATTGCACCTTCCTGGAATGTGCGTCGGCTGCAGCAGCACATTGTGAGCGTGAGCCCAGAAGGCTGGCCTTGCCTTGTCAAGTGGACAGCGGTACATCGCATGCTTCGAGACGCTGGCACAGTTAGCACTACTGCAAGCAACCCACAGCCACATTGGTGGTGGGCGCTACTCGTTCAGCATGCCTTCAGGCACAGACAATTCCGCAACGGAAGCAAGCCTTAACAAGTTGTTCACGACCTCCTGGCCGTTGCAACTCTTCGTGCAATTAACACACGGCTCGTATGTCCTATATGTTCCAGGTCTCGGCAAACCAAACCACTTGGAGGATGCGATTGCCCAGCCCCCGATCCCTACCAAGTCGTCTTCGGCACACGCATCCGCGGCAGCCAGAGCTTGCAGCTGGTGTGGCCGCGCCAAGGGCTGAACAGGCGAGCGCTGAAAGCACAACGCCAGCCAAGTAAGGCATTGTTGGCTTGACTTGGAAAGGCTACGATGCGCACCCATGTGGGCTTGCTAGTGCCAGGCACTTGCGGGATGTCCTGAGGGCAGTGCGTAGTGCGACCCGAAATTTCCGGAGCCCTGTGATCCATTGTTCAAGGATGCTCTAAAGGCTGACCACATTTGAGGCGGTATCGAGTGCATCGAGCCTGGTGGGCTGTTGAGGTCCGAGTACAGTGGCGCTAGCCAGGATCTCAGATGTAGGGCAATGCTGGTGGCCCAAACGAGCAGGCCTATGCACTGCTCGAGTGTTTTGCGGGGTACCCGTCGGTTCCCCAAGTGCTTTGATCAAGGCGTCCAGCTTGGTCAGCTTAGCGGACACGAGCTGAATGGTGTCGTGGGAGAAGTTGATCTCCCAACCGCATCCAATGTTGCGGATCAAACAAGAAGTGAACAATTGGCAACAACCGGCCCTAACTTTTGCAACTCAAAAGTTGTTTCCAACTTTTTCAAATAAGGTGTTCATCCCGATAAATCAGAAGTAGCACACGTCCCCTAGTGGCAGCTGAAGCAACTTGGCACCCCACCGCAAAGCCTTCAAAACGTTGGTGACATCTGAAAGACCCTTTTGATCTGGGGGACCCTCATGGTCGTTGCCCATGCCTACGGTTAGCAAAGCATCCAAGACCTGATGCTGAGGTGGTACCACATGACTGCTGAGCTGAAAAGCACCACCAAGGCAAACATATCTGGTGCGCTATCCCGGAAGAGTGCACACAGAAGGTCGTCCACGTGGGGCTTCCAGGCCAGCAACCCATGCACCTGGCGAAGCAAGAATGCGCCAGTGCGCTGCCACCAGAATGCCGGAGAAACGGCCCCCAAAATGGCACACTCTGTAATGGTAGAGCTTTCCTTGAAATGCGAAGAGTAGAAGGCCATGCTCTTCAGGGCGGACCTGCACCTGTTTGCGGCTTTGAAGTCAACGCTGGCGCCCACGAAGGCGCCTAGAGTGTCCTCTGGCTGCGTGGACAGCGCCAGGTCCGATGCCATTGGACCTAGAAGGCGCTCTGGTAGATGGCATCTGGTATTCACTTGGCACACGGTGCTGTCCAAGACAAGGCGCAGCTCTTTCCCTTCTGCAAAAACGACATTTAACTTGCCTACGGCAATGCCTAAGGGCCATTTTTCCCGAGCTTCGGCGATGCTAAGGCCGGTTTCTACAATCCAGTTGTTGGCAATTTCATTGCGCAGCAAGCCTTGCACGGTTTCTGGCTCGTCCTTGGCCATCTTCCAGTTGCCCTCACAAATTTCCAGATCCGGCGGCAGCGCGGAGTCTGGCTTCTTTGCCGGCCATTGAAGGCTGGGTGGCAAGGCTGACACGGCACCTGTCGGTACCCCGTGTCAAAAAGAGCTTCTGAGGCTGGATGCAACGGTGACTCCGATGAGCTTGCCTGGGCGGGCGTGTGTGGCCTTGGCGAGGCGCCTGGCTCGCTACGGTGCGCATAGGGCAAGGCTGGAGTCAGGGCAGCAAGGCTAGACTGCGAGGCCAAGGCCTGCAGGGCGGCTTGGGCAGAGGGCAAGAAAAAGGGTCCACCCAGGAACTGGGCACCCGGTCTCTGATTTGCCACTGAAAGCCTGCGGCAAGGGGGCAGTGCTGGGTGGCTCCGCAGCTGAAAGCGGAGATCATTCACATGAGCGCGCACCGGGTAAGGTCTGCACCGACTGCTGTGAACCATGCTTGAGGGCGAGCTCTGGTTTGGCTTTGGCAGTCGTTCCCGGCAATGTAGTTTCGGCGGCAGTTGCAGGACGTACGCCCAGAGGGCCTGACAACTGGTGCGGGCTGAAGGCCGGGTGGTCTTCGGCCATCTCTTCTGAAAGGCCATCGGGGAAAATGAAAATGCTCTCCCCCAGAATTTTTTGCTGCGGTAAGGCATCGAGCCTAAATGCATGCAGGTCAAGAGGGTGGCATACGTACCTGCGACCTTCTGAGGTGTTGACCAGAAGGCTCGTTGGTGTACCTTCGCCGCAGCAGAGTTCATGATCAGGCCGCAATATTTGGGCGGACGGGTGGCACACGCGCTATGCCTGTTTTCTTGCATCTGCTGCATACGGAGCGGTCATAAGGAGGGCCAACGCACTGTGTAGACTGCACAAGTAAAGCGATGGGTTGCAAAACAAGGCCAAGGCTTTACAGAAGACAGTTCCTAATAAACAGGAAAATGAAAAGAGTGCACTGCGAGGCCCTCCTGAACCTGAGTCGCGCGGTCAAGGCACAGGGCAAGGCATCAGTACATGGCGACATTGGGTTGCATGGATTCATAGCACCGGCTGCAGTAGTGCGAAGTGTGCGTATCCTCGCACAGGGGAATCCTGTCGTTGATGATGCGGCCGCAGGCTGAGCACAAGGCAATGCGCAGCACACTCGGGATTGGTCATCCAGGCACCACGCTTTGGCGACCCCTCCTACTCGCGCAGCCTTGATAGTGCAGGGCAGTCGCATGGCAGGAATTTGCGCACACTTGCGGCTGGGAAGACTTTGGCCAGGGCTGCGCGGGCTTGCGGTAAGACTGCCGTTCATTGCGTTTCCAGCAGGAAGGCGTGATGGTCTTCGTCAATGCGCGTGGCACACGTGGGGGGGCTACTGAAGGGCAAATCATCCACCAGCTGCCGTCCCACACGTACAGAGTGTCCGGTGCAAGGCCCAAGTACTGCAGGTCAGGCTTGGGCTCCTGGAACCCGGATGAAGGCTGTGGGGGCCAGTCACAAGGCGGGCTCAGGGCTGCCTTGAGCGGGGGCTGGCGGAGGCTTTGTGGCTCGAAAGCAATGGCCTTGGCTTGGGCGCCATCTTGGAAGCCACTTCTTGCTTAGCCGGCAGGGCATCGTCTGGCAAGTCCGGGGCGTGTGGCCAATGCGGAACTGAAGGCCAAGGACGAGGCTTTCTGGATTTGCCGGCAGTGTGCGTCTTGAAGAGTGACCGGTGCGGGTGCTGAATCTGCCGGCGGGGCCTCGGGGGCGCGAGCTGGTCCTGAGGATGCCCTCCCGGATGAGGTTCAGGCCGGCCTCGAGGAGATTATGAACACGCCGGAGTTCGTCTCCTTACGGATGCTGTACAGGTCCCATGAAAATTGGGAGATTGTCCTTGTTTGGATGTCAGTTTTTAGGAACAGGCCTTCATTTGGGTTGGTGGTGGAAAACGGTAAAGGAGCGTGGTGGTCCGCTCTGGAGTACGTGATGGGCAGTTACGCCAAGGGCATTAAAGACTCCTCACGTCAGCCTCCATGCCGGCCGAAACCGCCGCCCCGCCGCCGCTACCTGATGATCCCGGAATTGGACCACAAGACCAAGGTCC
Organism: Effrenium voratum; assembly: GCA_963377175.1. Lineage (NCBI taxonomy): Eukaryota > Dinophyceae > Suessiales > Symbiodiniaceae > Effrenium > Effrenium voratum. The sequence continues at coordinate 1,012 of CAUJNA010000312.1, read as the reverse complement.
AAAGCACCACGTTCAAAGACTTCAGGGACCCAGCTTCCACGATTTCCGCAAGAACCATTGTTCCGTTCAAGGTGTCCTGAAGGATGGTCCTCTGTACCAACACAAAGGTTTCTTTCACCACGGACGTCGCGGAAGACGGAGGGGTGGAGAGATCCGTCGCTGTCGTCAGGTGGCCTTTCAGGCTCAGGCCCTCGCATCTCGACTCGCCTTCTCAGATTTTTTTGCCTTCTCTGATTTTTTTGCCTTCTCAGTTTTTTTTTGAATCAGTGTTTCGGGGGTCAAAGCACAGCCCCAGGAAAGGCCCTCCATTGACCCCTCATGAGCGCCCAGTGGGCACGGCTTTCAAGAGCCCGAAGATGGCCGAGAAGAGCCGGGGTTGTGCTACCTGCTCTTTCAGGAGGGGGGTTTTGGGGTGCTGTTTTTTTCATTTTGCTCCCCTGCCCTGCCAGGTCTTCAAGGTCTTCGGCGACGTCCAGGGGCCAGCCGGTGTGGACACGATGCTGCACGCGCAGCCTTATGCTGTGGTGCGGGAGACCCAGCTATTCCTCAACACGGCTGATGTGCCCACGACCGAGATTTTCTTGCGGTCCTACACCATCCAGCCAAACAGCGCCCCGGCTTCGACAGGGTTCGCCGCGCCTGGTGCTGGGCAAGACGGAGGCCAAATCGGTCTGGTGCGACACCTTCGTTTCCCACAAGTACTGCGGCAGGTACATCGTGAAGCTCCGTCCCAGCGGTTCCTTTGTCGGCCCAGCGGAGTCGGAGCCGTAGATCTTTTCCTTTTCGCATGCCTTTTGATTTTGTAGCCCGGAGAGGACAGTGCAAATCACTCCAGGCAGCTGCGTGAGCCCACGAGTTTGTCCTTGGTCCGATGGAAGGAAGTTCTTTTTCATGTTGGTCGAGGGGTTCACGCGTGCTCAGTACAAGTCACAGAATGCGGACCTTTGTCGGCCGCGCGGAGTCGGAGCCGTAGATATTTTTGCATGCCTTTTGATTTTGTAGCCCGGAGAGG